>PDGT01000043.1:818144-1049560 GCA_003671415.1 Megathymus violae
GGTGCACTGTTTAGAACCGATTATGGAATGGCATCAAGTCTTTTTTTTGGTGTTTTCTTGTCTTTATACTACCCAATTTAATGTCAGTTGTACTCATGCTATGACCCCACTTCTAGAATCGATCGTAAAATCTTTTCACGTGAATAGGTTGCAGTATCGGCGGGCTATTAAGTAGTTTTTGACGCGCCGATAATATGGCGTTTTGAATGTTCACGGACGACGGTGACCGCTTTCTATCAGATGTACCATCGCAAAGTTTGTCGGCTATTTACATAGAAAGGTACCGAGAAACAGCGACTTCACTGAGTGCGACCCCTTTTTGCCGTCGTTTATTGGATACTGCAACGTTGTAATTTATTTTCGTGAATACATTCTCTATTTTTTTGTGTTAATACCGCATTGCTGTAGTATTTTGTATTTTATGGCGTATTGTATTTTTTTAAATTTTTTTTTCTTATTGATTAGGTTCTGTCTTCCAGTTCAGATCCTTGAACGAAAAATATACGTGTG
Source organism: Megathymus violae (assembly GCA_003671415.1). Lineage (NCBI taxonomy): Eukaryota > Metazoa > Arthropoda > Insecta > Lepidoptera > Hesperiidae > Megathymus > Megathymus violae. The sequence continues at coordinate 818,655 of PDGT01000043.1, forward strand.
TATCTAACAGCCTTAAGGTTTCAACACTAAGTGGCAAAAAAGTGTCATCGTAAGCAAGAACTCGAAACATGGTCGGTCCCATACTCTATTAGCAAATAAAAAAAGCATAAACCAATTTCAGACAGTAAACAAACCACCACAGCAAGTTTTTATGATCGCAAAAACAAATGGGTAGTAAGAAAGACATAAAAAGGGAGATTAGCCAAAACTAGGTTTATGTAAAAAAATACCAATGAGATTCTCCATTAAGACATAAGAATAACATAGTGTGTCATCCTAGTACTCAGCGTACTAGTAATTTTTAATCTATTTTCTACTACTTCACACCTTATGTAAAATTTATTTTTATGTGGCAAATGGCAAAGCAATTAAGGTTGAACAAGTTGATAAACACTTTTTTTATGTAAATAATTGAAACGAGCAGACGGGCCTCCCGACGGTACGTGGTCACTGTCGTCCTTGGACTAGGTTACACTAGAGTTACAGTTTACCGATACATTGCCGGCCAAGATGGAAGTGCGAGATCCACTTATTAGTGGCTCCCTGATACAGCGACCGATATCCTTCAAAAATATCATGAACATAAAATATCGTTAAGGAACATGTTTCAATAAACCTTATTCTTATGATAATCGCCGAAAAATATTATCACCGCTAATGGACGCTTTGCAGGCCAACGAGGAAGCGGGGAACCTACATTTTGACTTTGTCCCCAGTACTAGAATGTTACTCGTAAATCATTCACAGTGGCTCTGGAAGAAGGGATTTAGTCACTCTGTTAAAGAATTAAATTCTGTACTGAAATCACCGATTTCCTCAACTACAATTTCCTCCTATCACAATAGCTTCATCCGTTATTCTGCAGGAATCGTAAGCAGGAGAGGTTGGTTGGATTTCAAGGATAGTTGGAGCCTCTAATTAAGGACTAAGTTGATTGGAAATCCGTGGAACCGGTTTCTTGGGATTTCTAGAATATCCACCAGGGAAGGAAGGTTTCTAAAACCGACTGATGATAGACATACAACGACGCAAAATTGCGAACACTGAACAGCACCAAAGCACACAGCACATTATACCTAGTAACCTTAAATTGATAGAGTACCTACCAATTTATACTTTAGTGATCAACAACCCTAAACCTGTAAATGAAGAAAATAAAATTTAGTGTGTAAGTTAGACTTACGTTGAAAGCCGACGTGAGATACTGAAGTCTTACAGGGCTGTCAACTAAAAGCTTGTTTGGTCCAACAAAGAGTTTAAACATAACAGTTTAATAAGTCGTGACCGCAAATAGTAAGTCAAAGGTGGCAGTTTTGAGTTATCAGGGATGCTGTTTTAGGGTTTTTCTATCGTGTACAAAATTGAATAACTTTTAGCCTTATTGGGGCTGCTTAGAATACTCTCCCCAATCCCATGCTGGCAGAACAGGGTGTCGTAAGAGGTGACAGAAGCCAGCTTGCTTGGTGCTAGGGCTTGCGTATGGATTATATTATCAGTATTATTGTTAAGTCATTAATATTATAACTGGTATTATTATCTTTCGTGAAGCCTGCCTGGCTAGCTACCACCCTCCTGCTTAAGTCAGCCGCCAAACGATCCGTCGTGTTCCGGCTGGGGGCTTGAGAGCCAGTACCTTCTTTCTAACCTTCTTCTCATTTTCTGGCCGACAACGCATCAAACTTTGGTCTTGCTAATATGGACATCAGGGCGACGGTAACCACTTACCATCAGGTGGCTCATCTGCTCGTTTGTAAGCTATTAACATAAAAAAAACAACAGGATTTTCAATTCATATAGAGTATTATCATAATGTCATTTCATTAGTTTTTTTTAATAACTAACTGGGTTCATTAATGCATATTGTCAATTCTTATATATTCTTAGCTTATCTGAGAGTTATAAAAAGACGGTCAAATACATACCCCGAAGCTTAGTTGGTAGTGAATTAAAATAAATATCGTTGAAAATAGTGGAGATATTTTACGTCTATATAAAAATATGAATAAAAAAGCTATTTTAAAAACAGAAACAAATAATACTGTAGTACCGATCTTCAGTGCAATTGTTTTCCTTGTCATCATATAATTCAAGATATATTTTATTTTCTCCTGCCGTTTTCCACCACTCTGATCTAATGCAGATCGACAGACCTCACATACCTTTAAAAGTATTATAAGGAACTTCACGATATTTTTCTTTAACGAAGAAAATGTTAACCTTTCTCTTGTCAAGATTAGAAACCGCACTCTCTTTCACGACGCATTCACAACACTACACTCCGTAACGTACAATGCAATGCAATGTTTCCATCCGTGTTTTTATCTGCTCATTGGTCTAGACATTATTTTTGTAAATACCTACAAAGACTTAAAAGTTTTTATTAGTGTTTTCGATGTTGATCTAATTGTTATTGGTTAAATTGAAGGTTTATAAAACGTTTACACACTCACACCCCCGCACTAGGATTCCGTGTGTTGCGATTGGCATGGACGTACACAAATATTACACCACAAAGACCCATGAGAATAAACACTTATCTGTCACATAAATGTCTGCCCCGGCCGGGAATCGAACCAGGGACCCCTCGCTCGGCAGGCAGGGTCACTACCAACTAGGCAATGGAGTCGGTGCATGTTAAATAATTTCGAATGACACTGCTATTTTTAATCTTTTGCGAAAATTAAACCTGTTGCAAAGTATAACTAAGTAATGCGGCTGAACAATTTATAAAATATTAGTAATTGGTTACTCGAATTGGAAATTTGAATATACTGCAACACTAAGCAACGCATAACAATAAGTAAAACTTGGTCATAATCGGTGTAAACGTAAAACAAGATGCCTAATTAAGTACTACGTTGTTCTGAGAGGTTGGTTGGATAGTTATTGTACTATTTTTAAAGTGAGTGATTTGATTAGGCACTTCTGTACATAATAAATGTACTTAAACACAATATGAACGGTCAAGTGTTATTAAATAGTTTTGGGAGAGTTTCACGGATTTGCATGTTAATTCAGGGCAAAATTATTCTGTAACAATAATGTAAATAGCTTAATATTACGATGGTATATATTTTGTATCATAATAGCTTTATTGAAGTGTATGAGGTTCTGCACATACTCTTGGGTCTAAGCTAAACTTCTCTGTTCGTGATTAAATGACATTCCGTTGATTTAGTTGGAGGACATTGGGCTTTGTATTTCCTATCTTCTTGGACAATTTAACTCATGTATGTTCTATTCACTCATATAGAGACAGTTCTTCATCTTCCTGTGATGTGAGTAATTTGTAGTCCTTATAAATGTTTTTTGTTATATTAATAAACAGTGTAGAACCAATCTTTAAGCCTTTTACTCGCTTCTAATACGCACCTTATTAGATGATGACCGTGCCCAAAACAGGCGGCAGCGCGCGCGCTATAACTACGAGTATATACGTAAAGTAGTGATTCAAAACAATGTGCAAGTTTTAAGACATTATAAACTTTTTTTTTTAAACAAGATGAATTGTTCACTGGCTGCCATACATAAAGTGCGACGCGAAAATTACGATGGGTAAATCTCAGTCCAAGGAGCAGATCGTGGTGCAGAACTCCATTGAAGGGAGTAACAGCGTTCAGTTCGAGGAGCTGCGTTTCCACGTATCTAACACCAGCATAATCCTCATGGTTATTGCTGTTTAAATAGGCCTGGTGGTGCTGTGGTTTGCCTATAAACAGTACCGAAAATGCCATGTACACTGGGCAAGTGAAAAGTTTATGAGAGGAGCTAGTAATTCTTTTATATGGAGACGTCCGCAGCAGCATCTGCCGGCTGCGTACTTGGAATGGTTTAGTCCTATTTTGCTAGTACCAAAGAAACCTGACAATAATGGAAACAAAAGGATAGGAGATTGGTTACAGATTAAAGAAAATTGAATAATTGTATACATGATGATAAATTTCCACTTCCAAATATTATGGAAATATTAGATTCATTATCCGGTTGTATGTATTTTTCACATTTCAATTTACATCAAGGGTATTATAATGTTAACATAGATCCAGACAGTCGCAAATACATTACTTTTAGTTCAGGACAATTTCAGACGACTAAAATGCCTATGGGACTTAAGACTAGCCCTGGTTCATTTGCAAGGATGATCACTATGGCAATGACAGGTGTTACATATGAAAAATATTTAGTATTCAGGATGATCTCGTATGTTTTAGTCATGATTTACAGTCTCATGTTAAAAATTTACAGGATATTTTTGAACGCTTAAGGAAAGTAACCTTAAAATTAAAACCACAAAAATGCGATTTCTTAAAGAAAAAATTACATTATATAGGACACGTTGTGTCACCTCAAGGTGTTATGTCTGATCCGAATAAAATAGATGTAGTTAAAAATTATCCAATTCCAACGAAAGCTGACGAAGTTAAACGATTCGTAGCTTTCGTTAACTACTATAGAAAATTTATTCCAAATTTTGCTGCAAAGGCATATCCATTAAATAGCTTGTGTAGAGCTAATGCATTATTTATTTGGAGTGAAGAATGTCAAAAATCTTTTGAGTTGCTAAAACAAAGCATTATTTCACATCCTGTATTACAATATCCTGATTTTTCAGAGAGCAATCCATTTGTGTTACAAACAGATCAGGTTATGCTATTGGTGCGGTGTTGTGCAATAGCGACGGTACACCCGTTGCATACGCGAGTCGAAGTCTGAATAAAGCAGAAAAATATATCCAACTATTTATATGGTCGTAATTTTAAAATTCAAACGGATCACAAACCGTGAATATCTTTATTTAGTATAAGAGATCCTTCGAGTAGATTGATGAAATTTAGATTAATTTTAGAAGAATATGATTTTACAGTGGAATATCTAAAGGGAAAGCATAATTCAGCTGCTGATGCCCTTTCACGATTAAATATTACGTCAGAGGAGTTAAAGGAAATTATTAATGATTAATTAGTTAGTTAATGACGAGAGATCAGAGAGCTAGGCAAGCACAAGATGCTATAATTTCTAACGATAATCAATTATTATCGAATGAACAACCTAAAGTTGTATAGATATGTAGTAAACCTAAGCATTTAACTGAAGTCCGTTTTATAACTGAGATAGAATTAAGAAAATATTAAATGAAATATCATATGAAAATAATTGTTTATGTTTTGTACCAGTGATAAATACTGTTTTTATCAATCCGGCTTCTCGATCTCAATTATCGCCAGGCGAATTTGTGAGAGAGCTAGATAATTTTTGTGCAAAACTAAAAATTAATGAAGTATATTTTATTAAAAATTACAATAATAATATCTTTATTAAAAAGCTAGTAAACGCTAGTAAATTAAATAAATAAATAGTAGTAAATAGTAAATTAGTAAAGTGCAGAAAATAAGACGAGACTATGTAAGTCCGCGAATATGTGTATTAAACGACGTTAAAAGATTCGATAATAAAGATGACCAACGCGTAATTATCAATGATTTTCACTGCTACCCACGAGTGGTCATGCAGGTGTCAGACGGATGATAAATAATATAAAAAAATATTATTTTTGGCCAGGTCTAGAAGTTGACGTAACGAATTTTGTCAAAAGGTGCGATAAATGTCAAAAGCAAAAACATTCATCGCATCATACGAAACAACCGATGTTTATTACAACCACGGCGAATTCTGCATTCGAAAAAGTCTATTTGGATCTTGTAGGTCCTATGGATAGAGATTATAATAATTATGTTTACATTTTAACTATACAGTGTGAACTGAGTAAGTATGTCGAGGCTTATCCGTTATTTTCCAAAAATACAAATGAGGTAGCTAGGAATTTTGTCAATAATTTCATTCTTAGGCATGTGATAACGACATCCATGACTCAAAATATGATAACCGTATTTAACGTGTTTTGTTTATATTGTTGGAAGAACCACAATACATGAAAGATACCCGCGGTATTGTATATAAAAATACCTCTATAGGTGGTGTCGACTAATTACTGATATGCTTCTTTCTCGACGCGTTTTTGTAGCTCCAAGTGTTACTGATGTGCCAGAGCACCGACAACTACTCGTCTGCTCGATTGCTGGCTAATACTATGTAAAAGTATGAAAAGATGAATCGTCACATTTATGAGCGTCTTGGGGATCAAGACAATCCAAACAAAAAGCGGTTTGGTGACAGTTGAATTACGGGTGAAATAAAACCACAGTTTGTGTGCCGACAATCGCACGTATCGAAGTCAAAGCTAAACCTCATATTTGCGGTTAAAGCCAATTTACTGTTGCTAGATCAGCCTTTGACTTTACCATGGTTAACCATCGTAACTATATCATGCGCGGTAAGAGCTCAGTGGTTGACCGAGAACTTACTTCAGAAGTTATTTGCGTTTCGAAGAGTTTCTTCGGTGGAGGAAAATTTGGTGGAGGGAGACGATAGATGTGAAAGTCTGCTATTATTCACTTGGCAGCGTGATCGCCTATGGCTTGATGCTTTTTTTCTGAGAGACGGTCCATTAACGGTAATTTTGAATTTAAATATAAGATTATTATGTGTTCAATATTAATTCAGTTGTACTGTATACACAACACTTAGCGTATATCGCAAGTTCGCTGGTTAAGTTAAGTATGTTTAATAATTAGATCTCTGTTAAACAGAGCGAAGACGCTTGCAAATTACAGTCTTACAGTTCAATTTTGTTCCTGTATGTTGTGCTGCACGATTCTGCTAAATAGATAACATCGTTTCCATCTTACCTTTAAGCTCTCTTGCTTTATCGTTCATTATTAAATTACTGATATTTAATTAATATTATTATTGGTATTTTCTTAAAGTAAAGTCTGCCTGGCCTGGCTGACTCGTTGTGTTCCGGCTGGAGGCTTGAGAGCCAGTACTTTCTTTTTTAGTTACCTCCTCTTCATTTCCTGACCGACAATGCATTAGTGATACCTTTGGTTTTGCTGATGTCCATGAGTGACGGTAACCACTTACCATCAGGTCGCTTGTCTGCTTGTTTGTCGGCCATTAAGATAAAAAAGGCATATTTTATTTTATTTATCCTTTATTATAAAAACCTTAAAATAAGGAATACAATGTACGACCTAAATGCCCGATAGTGTTACATACCAGTCATCCCGCCCTATATTCAGCAAGTTTATATACTTTATATGTACACTGTTATTTATATACATATACATATATTTATATGTACATTGGCCCAAGAAGTAGACAGACAGACGGACAGCCGTACATACAAACATGACAAAATTATAAGATATTTTTACTATTTGTCTATGGAAGTACAAAAGTTAATAAGTATTTATTTCCACTTTGAACCTGCATACGTTTATATTTCGTGCTTATTATGAAATTTGTTTTGATAAAGAAAAAAGATCTCCATAATCTTCTCAAAGATGCATGAAATCTTTTAATCCACATTTTGCTATTCTGAAGATCAATGGTGGGCCCCTCCTTGTAAGGGAGACATACTGTGTACATCCTGTGTTTATTGACCAAGAGTCTTTAAACGATAACAATGATGGTGGTACCATCCAAATCACGGCACAAGACGATTTGAATCTGATTTCGTTTGTATTCGATTTAACTTTGTTTGAAACTTTTATTTGAAGCCGTAGTCATTAACAAGTTTAAATCGAGGATCAAAATCGTTTTTCGTTCCCACATTTTTAGCGGCATTAGCAGAACTCAAATGATTGTATATCACCACGGCAGTAGCAAGAAGCTCGTAGACTTTATAACCAGTTGAAGCATTAATCAAAATGCTGTATCTCAGGTCGTGGGTGTTCGTGATGCCATGTTTACGTATGATCATGCCGCGCGCATCAAACGGAATCCCAGTGTAGTAGTCCTAGTGCGATTTGCAATATAAACGTCTTTCCCGACCGGGAATCGAACCCGGGACCGCTCGGTCAGCAGGCGGGGTCACTACCAAGTGGGCTATGAGGTCGTCATATTATTTTATTATTAATAAAAACCGGTGAAAGAAACTCCTTAGCACAATTTTTAAGCCAGCCCATTATGACATTTACAAAGTATGTTTTCGCCTCCATCAAAACGGCACTACTAATTCTAGGTGTTCTTGTTATGTGAATAATTATAAATATATATCATAATGTCGTTTATCTATAAGCTAAATACTTCGCGCATATTAATTATTTATATACTATTTGTTTATTACATTAATTGCAAAAAAAAATCAAAAGTACGTGAAGTCTGACGACCTTTCGGTCACCGATCTTTCATATGAGAGAAGATTTAATCCTAGCAGCAGACGTTTTATGGATTGTGATAAAAATATAACTTAAGGAACGAAGTTCATATGGGTAAATATACTTACCTGGCAGACGCTGAAGTATGATACATTATCTAATATATAAAATACTCGTGTCACAGTTTTAGTTACTATATTCCTTCGAAACGGCTTGACCGATTTTGATGAAATTTTATATGTATATTCAGTAGGTCTGAGAATAGGTTGTTATCTATTTTTTATACCCCTAAGTGATAAGGGTGGACCACCCTAAATTTTTATTTTTTGGACACTTTCTTTATTTTTTATACTTTTATGATGTGGCATTCAATATACATACAACCCTAAATTTTCACCCCTCTACCATCAACTCCTGTTTTTTAATAGCGATATTAATAAATCAATAATTTACAACCCAGATCGATAACTGTTTAATTATTATTTGATCAGTTATCCCCGCCAGGTGTCTACCGGTGTCACTTCTGACCCAGTAAACAGCACGGAGTAGGGATGAGATCTCTTTTCTCACTACCTACAGTTTTCGGCCATTATTATTATTGTTTCTGCATCAATCGTACTAGTGACGTTTACAATTATCATTTTACTAATTCAGTGTTATTTTCAAATAAATTTATCATTAATTCATATGACACCAAGTTTTTCACGCTGACAATTACACATGGCATGCTCTCGAGCGGGCAAACCATCCAGTTTGTGTTAGTAATAGATGGGATAGCACATATTGTACACTCTATTGCGTTAAGGAATTGATATTGTTTTTTAGTAAAATTATTATAGTTAGCGATATATATAATTAATAATTTATATGGCAAAACAACGTTTGCCGTTTTGGCTAATAATAATATAATACAATATAAAGCATTTTAATCATGAGGAAAGCACGTGCTGTAATGAGACTGTTTTAAATGTTAGGAAGCTACTCGATTATGTATATGTTTGGCCGTTTGTCACGCCTTATTTTCTTCAAATATAGTGGACGGGAAAAGGTGAAGCTTGGTTCGCATACAGCTGTAGCTGACCCAATGAGAAATATTCTGCTATACGAGTAAATTAATTGATTCTACGTAATTTTTGGAGTTAGCTTTGAGAGTATAAAAAAGATATGCGTGAAGTACAACAAGGAACTTGGACACCTATAGCAGATTTATTATGAAACAAACGAAATTAAATACGTCAAAATATTTAATGCAAGGAATACCTCTCGACGTTTGGAGGGTGAATAAATTGAATTGGTATCGCGTCGGTCGAAGTCTAGACTGCGATGGATCGAAGCGCTAAATGAATCATCGCGTCTGCTCTACGTGTTTATGTTTTACGTGACTTTGTAAACTGTAAACTAATTTAAGCCATATTTTAAAAGCTCAGATAGAAGTAGATAAAATTTTAGATTATTTAAAAGTTTTTTTTTTAAATAGGCTTTATTAATTAAAAGGGTTTATTTTTTTAAATAGGCTTTAATTCAGAAGTCAGACTAATGTTCATCTATAAGTAATCTCGGAAGAAAAAGCGGCTAGAATAATATTCTACTCACAGTTACAGAGATCACATGAACAAGTACCTACTTAATGCACGTCTAAGTACCCCTGTTATTCCAATAATGATCCAGCATAAAATAAACTTTAATTATAATACGAGTAATGCCCTCAATAGGAACTTTTAATGTTATACACTTTCAAGCGTCTGCCCTTGAACGGGCTTCAAGTTTGCAAAGTCAAACCTTAATTAATTAAATTCAAATTATTTGACCAAATCAAAAACTATCGCATTGAATAACATTTTCAAAAAATATAGATCATTACATTTCTTGTGACTTAAATGGCAGTACAGTTGTGATAACTCACAAGAAATTTATATTTATTACCTCTTTCAGTACAGTTTGTTTGATTTTAATTTGAAACATTGCTCATTAGATTTTTGATTCATTTTGTTTCTAAATATAATAATATTTTAAATTCCTTTTTTACTACTGTATACAAGTACTTCGAAAATTGGTACTATACTCGTGATATTTTATGCATTCTACAGAGATTAGTACATTATAATACATTTTAAAAATATTTCAATGATAATATAAAGTATGCCGAAAAGTGGATAGCCTGACACATAGGATATTTTTAAATTAAATCATTAAATTTTCTTCGAAATTCAACTAATTTAAGAGAATTTACGTTTTGTAAATTATTTAAATAAAATAGTCTAAATATTTAAGTACTATATGAGTTCCAAGTTAGGGGAGGCCTATGTCCAGCAGTGGACCTCCAAAGGCTGATGGATGGATGGATGATATGAGTTCCAAGGGTATAATCATTAAACTGCTGAGATAAAAGTTAACTCTATTTTCAAATGTGTACATACTATCAATCGTACAATTGATTTATGGAAATATAATATAACAACAAACCAATGAACTATTAAATATGGGTCTTTTTAAAATCGTTAAATAAAAAACGACATCTTGTATATGAACTCAATAAAATAGCCTTCAACGCAGGGCCGGCTCACAGTGGACGCGGGAATAGATTGAATTTGTTCGTCCTGCAAATGAGCAGTCGTAGCGCCACAGCTTTTTTGTGTCTATATGATTCTTTTATGTTGCCCTGTACTTTACCCGGTTTAAATGTTTTTAATATTAAGTCGAATATATACTTTCAGAGTTTCGTCAGGATTTTATTGCTTTTAATTCATTATTGTTTAATTCATTGCAACAACACTGGGCATTGATTTGTCAATAACCTGTAGCGACCCACATTTGTACATTATTGTAAATAAGCTACCCTATTTTTGTTACTATAGCATTAATGAATAAGATGACTCATCATCCATTTATTTTTGTTACTCTGTTGTATAGTATCGCTCTTAAATATTTTCATCATATCTGGATTTCTATTTACGATTTTTTACCTCATGAACATGCATTCCCAGAAATTAAAATGTCATAAACTTGTTTACATCTCAAAAGCTAATGGCAAAATTTAGCGGAGCAATGTTTCTACCGTCTCTCATATGTAATCAGCTATAGTCATAGGCAGATTACGGACAGTTCTTACAGTAGTCTGAGTAATTAAGCGATTAATAGTACAGTACATATAATAATGACACTAGGTGTTTTCTGTCTCTCCACATACGTTGACTTTCCTTTCATTTCTCTTGAAAAACAATTAATTTAAACCGCTTTTAATAATGCCAAAGAAGTATGATTTTTAACGTAACCTTACAACAAATTTGAGTCACGTATCTTTTATGTATTTATTAGTGTAATACATATTTTTTTTATATACGTAAATATATAATGAATTACTGCAGATACCGACGTGATCTCTTCCACGTATCGAATTCATATTCGCTTTAGTTACTGACTTAATAATAATGCACGTTACCATGTTGGTTTGCGAAATTAAAAGTAGCAGTTACAAGCCGCAAATAATGATATTTGCAACGGCACGACGGCATCTGACGACGTGACGTCCTTTGACGAAGGTTTTTATGTTTTTACTACGCTTCATGGTCAAAAGCGAGCAAAATATAATGTGTGTAGAGATTAAGGTTGAAAATACTTTAAAGCAAAAAATAAAACCACCGTCATAAATCAGAATGTCGTAAAGAGGCGAAAACTTAATTAATTGTTCTATTAATAAATGTATTTATTTTTCATTTGGTAGATGAATATCTTTTGTCGGATAATGAAATTGACGTTGGAGAAAACAGTGTAATTGTCAGTTATTTTTCATTTTCATGGAAGTTTTAAGAATATTTTCTAAATTGAACCAGTATACTGGCTGTAATAATTTTAAATTTTCTATTTCTAAGTCTTAAACACCAGCTCCAAACTTACCAGTCAACTTTAACTTTTAAACGTGAGGTAAAACGTCGATGCCGCGTCCATAAATGCATCGATGAATATTTGAACAGGCTGCATTTTCTTGGAATGTGTTGAGGATACTTATTGGCTGAATACTTCTTGTGACCCGGCAGTAAAACTATGCTCACTTAAAGGCAGAGAGAATGAAAATTGGTGTTTATGATATATTTTTTTACTTAAAATAAGTTAATACTTTACAACAATCCCACCTGACGGTGAGTGGTAATGAAGCCTAAGATGTTGAACGCACTAACTTGTAAAAGCCTACTCCTTCTGATCTGGAAGCCTCCTAAATTTTAAGTAAATTTTTTATCTTATATTCAAACTTTAACGAGAAACAAGAAGAATGTGACAAATAGCAACACCACAGATACCATATAGAAAAATGACATAAAATATTCTATCTAGTATCATGGCGANNCCCGCCCCGCCCAGCTGCAAAATACATAGAAATTAGATTAAATACATTACAAGTTGTGTTAAATGATACACGAGAAAGAAAATCCCTTGCATATCTTGAAGTTTAGAAGAATGTTCCCAAAGAAGTGCGAAATATACTAACAGACGTTATCCAATCTAGAGATATTTTGGCAAAGAAGCATTTAGTTTTGACTACAGTCACCAGTTTACATACATATACTGTCACAAGTATTTAGTGTGTTGGGGGCGACAAGAACCTTTTTCTGTGAATTGTCGGACTGACAATGGTATTCATGACCATTCGATCGGCAAAAAGGTTCTCTTAACTGTGATACAGCATCATCGAAGTCAATCAACCAATATATATTAATAATAAAACTGGAACAGAGCCGATTCTGTACATCGACGTACATTGACGACCCCGTAGCCCAATTGGTAGTGCCTGTCGAGCGAGGGGTCTCGGGTTCGATTCCCGGTCTGGGCAGACATTTATGTAACATATAAATGTTTGTTCCCAGGTCATGGGTGTTTGTAATGTCATATTTGTGCATGTCCATGCCACTCGCAACACAGAGTGTCCTAGCGCGGGGATGTGAGTGTGTAAACGTTTATCTTAAAAACATTTCATTCGAATATTGTGTTTCTTTCTTCACGTATTCTGTACTGAACAGATTTCACTCGATTACGATACATGGCATATTATTTTTAACTTATAATAAGGTGCATTGACTGGATTACTTTTCACCCTGGATAGTAGTAGAACGCGGAACAAGATGTAAAATTTAGTATGGACATTCTGTTAAGAGGGTAGTAAAAAGTTGACTCGAAGTTGACTACTTTTCTGCAGCAACTGCAATAAATGAATATATTTGTAATTAACAGAAATATCAAATCGATCTCTAAAACTATAAAATGGGTCAAACATTAAATTTGTTAAATGTCAAACAAACATTAAAGAAACATTATTTTATTTGTGAACATAAGGCGGATCTTTTTTGTGTCGAAGTACCGGAATACTAATAAAAAAATAAACGATTATCATCGCCTTCGTCATTGTTATGGTAAAAGAGGGTACATGTAGTTTTACGGGTACCTACAACGCCGTTTTAAATACTCATGCCTTGTTCGACGCTCGACGCCCGAGCGGTTATATAGTTTCTTGCATGAGAAGACACGCGACTAACTTTTCCATTTCCGGCCACCGATCTACGACGTGAAGAGACTTTGTCCATTCAATTACGGTTTGGCTAACGCATTATTACCGACGACTCGATGAGGAAACCCTCGTTGAGGGAGCCGTATTTGTATTTATGTAAGAAACGGCGGACCCCAGCATTGTATCCACCCTAATCGGAGCTCCACTCGCATACGTTTTAATCAATGTCGGTGGGGTGGCCACGTGTGAGGGTAATACTTTGTAGAATAATTTAGTTTTAAACGCATAGCAATGTTAACATTATTTTTATTTCGCCTTTGTTTGACTTGTTCGTAGCATTTCAATTTTAATCAGATTATAGAGAATTGTAGCAATTTACTTGAAATCCTATACGTGTTAAATATTTAAATTTTTTATGTTCTCTTTCATTTGAAATGAAATGTTAATACAGGTAAATGTAATGATTCACAGTGTTTTCCGGTTGAGCGCTATACCTAAGTAATTTTTGTAACTGCCTACAGTCGTAAGAGTAAAAAACTAATCAGAGAGAAACTTCGAAGTAAGAAACTTGCAACTGCTTAATTGATTTGTATTAATTTCTTGTTTAATTGCTATTCTGAGTACTAATATGGTTTATTCGTGTGCTATATTTATGACAGAAAGAGATATGATTACGTTTAATTAACTGCTTTCAAAAGTCAAAGATTACATACAAATCTTTAGAGACGGCGTCACAACATTTTTTCACAATCTTAAGTCACAAATGAATCAGACTTTATTATATTCGAAATATTTTTCTGTTTAGCTAACAAATTTTCCAACCAATGGAATCTGTATTTATTTTGCTCGCCAAGCGCTTTATCATGCCAATTAGGGCATAAGAAGAGTAGTTGGACCTTGTGACGAATCAGTTTTGCTGGTACAAGATGCTGTTTAACGAACGGGGCGATGGTCTCAGAGTTCCTTCACTAGAAAGTTACTATTCAATATAAATCCCGGCGGCAACTTTCCATATTTTCAAATTTCTAGCTGGACCACTGCCATCAACCAATGAAAATGAACCTAGAAATATTTTTTAAGGTTTTTCGATTGTAAAATTTAATAGCAAGGTAACAAGCAACTCTTAAGGTTGACGACAATGGTTCGTCTGTTCATTTTTCGACTTCTATAAAACTATTACGTCACAATAACACCTTAGTGTCAGTTAATATTTTCAAGTTGCTTCTATGACCTCTATATATTTTCATTAGTCATATGGTTATGCGCAGTGAAAATTCACTATTGTCGCTGGATCGGGCTTAAGCTCTTATGTTGATGAAGCAACTATCTCTCGCGTCGCGACTCACGAGTAACGACGTGTGACATCTGTATTGAAATATATTTCTTGTGTGATGTATAATATACCTAACCCTCTAAAGACTATTATATCTCTAAGGTCGGAGGAATATTGTCAAAGCTGAATATTATAATTGCATTTGGTACTTAGCATCCATACAAATTGAGTTAGTTATGTCTTCTGGTGAATCGTAATATTACAAATATCTTTGAATATTATTGGCGAAGGATAATATTCCTTATATTAGGAATTATATTGGGAGCTCGTATTAATATTAAGAGTAATAATGTTATAACTACCGAAGAAAGGTTTTGTTAGTTTGTTCCTCTCTCACGTCGTAATAGATCGACATTATATTTTTTGCTCAAATATTGTTTTTTTCCAAATTGTGTCCTTATTAGACGTTTGTGTTTTTCCCCAAGAAAAATATCGTGAGCAAACTAATTGATTCTTAGATAAGCAAACCTCCATAACCGATGCCGGCCAATCTGCACTGGGCCAGTCTGGAGCAAGGAGACCCGAACCCGATCATTCTTACGCAATAAATTATGTTTTATAATTATTCAAAACCCATTATAATGATGTTTCAACTAAAAATGTGAAAGTTAAATTTGTGAGTAAATAACTTTGTATTCCTTTTACACATTTACCAGTAACCCGACCATGATGCGCTTCAGAAAACCTAAGCCTTAAGTTTAAAAATAACACCTGCATTGGGTTAGGAATGGATGCATTAGTTATTATTTTATTATAAAAGCTGCAACCAAATAGTGAAATTTTTTTTCTGCTCTCTTAATTGAATGTCCATCCAATCCAACCTTGATCCATTTCTTGGGATGAAACTTATTATGACCTGTAAAATGATAAAGTATCATTCAAATCGGTTCAGTGGCTTTAGTGTAATATGTGGTCAGACAGATAGACGGACGAAATTCTAAAAAAGTTGTTCTGACCTTTGTAGCGAAATAAACAAACAAAAACTACCTAGATAAATAATGATCGAAAAATATTAATTTTACAAATTCAGCCACTAACTTTTAGTTATGGCAGTACTAGCGTCAGCAGCCACAAAATCGCAGTACACACCTATATCGTCTGCGTAGAGATGGAATTTGGGTTCAATAACTTTAGTTACGGAGATAATAAAAATAGAGAAGAGAGACCGAAAGTTACTTTAAAAAGGAGAGTAAGTTTTATTAAGACATTGCTAATTAGTTAACGATGTGAATGAACAATAAGTTAAACGAAGATGAATATAAAAATATGCCGAAGGAAGTTCTCAATCCATGACACGAAACGCTCTTAGCTTCTTCGCTCTGAATATAATGATATTTGCACTGCTAACAGTGTTGAGAACGTACGCGTCAGTGAACTCGCAATTTGTCGTACGTTTCAGGCTCTCGGTACACAAGATAGGTATGCACATTGGACACAACAAAACGGTTGGATGTTTTACGTTTTAACTGGGACGGATACTCAAATTTTTTTGTGTTTTTATCGATATTTTGACCCAAAGTCGCTGCGAGACTGCGGTGGCGGGCAGAAACTCTAGACCGTTGACACCCGATAGACACTAAAGACGGCAATTAAGAAATAAGCGTTACAAGTAAATATATAACGTACGCCATGACATAAGTTAAAAATCATACGATAACATGTTTTGTCAATCACGTTTTCGGTTGGGGTTAATGACCGTTGAAAGCCCAATTTTATTTATGAATAGCGAGGTCTCTTACTGGTGAACTGGTTCGTATATCATGAAAGATTTGTTATTTAATTAAAGTGTATTGTTGAATCAACTTTATAGATTTCAATAATAATTTAAGTTATTAATAACAATATTTGTTAGGTTGTAGTATAGTTGTTTTTGTGTTAAGAGTCATAGTGAGTATGTGTAAGCTTTTAAGATAAAACCACACAGCAGTTAAATAATATATTGTTTATATAAAATATGTAATGAATTTTTTTTGTATGTAATTATTTTTCTAACATGAAGTAAACTATCATTTAAAATTTTCACGATAAAATAACGATGTCCATCTCATGTCATGTCATTTAGCAATGACGATTTTCTATCACTCAAATTGATGTATGAAGAGCCACCTCTAAGTACAAGTTCTAGGCACCTGTATTCTATGAACTGCACTGTGTCGCAGTTCATAGAATACACCTAAATTTGGAATTAGGTCGATGTAATTAATCTTCTGGCTGTGACATGTCACAGACTGATCTGGGAGGGATCGCAGAGAGTGAGCTCTAGCGGTCCAATAGCACAAATACGGTCTTCCATCTCAACATTTAGGACAGCGATACATCCATTCTGTTTGAGGTTCCATAGACATAATCCAGTTGTAACTTGCTGTTCATATATCAATAAAAATGTTAACACTCGCACTCGATTTTTATGTATCGTAGAACGAAACTCGTGCAATTTCGTTGCATCCGTTTTTCAGTCACTGCGATCTCTCCCCAATCTTGAACTGACCTTTTTTAGAAAGCATTTCAACCTTCGATTCGGTGAAGGAGGACATCGGGAGGACACCCACGGACCTAACACAAAGCCAATGACGAGCCAATGAATAGCTAATAATGGTCATGGCTACGGTGGTTCAATTGAACCATACGAGGAATTAACCTTTCGGCAAAATTATGAAGTTAGTAATTAGATTAAAGTTCACTAGAGGCTTAGGGTTACTTGAAAAGTTTTCCTTTAGAACCTAATTTATCTATCTACGTACACCCAACACGCACAACCTGAGGGTGGATCAGACAAACTTCAACAGTTTTTAAACTTTATTCCACTCTATCTCAGAAAACGTGGGAGTCCAAAATTGTCCGAGATTATCTCAAACGCAATACCACCTCAAATCTTATACTTCAGTGATATTATTACTTACAGCAGAATTATTCGGATTAGGTACGCCTCACACACCATATCGGTAACTTGAAGATAGTGATATGAGAATACAGTCACTGAATGAATGTAACGATCTTTACGAATACTTCAATATCAGTTGCAGTTCGCAGATGTCATGTAATCAGATGTGATTACTTTTGAATTATGTAACCAGCTAATATCATATTCATCAACTGTGTTCGTTCTATCGAGTATATAGTGCGTAGCTTTGCTTAAGATTTGTTAGGTAACTTTGTAGCGAAGTAATCATTAACGTTCATGTATATTGCAGAACAACGTATTCGGGCCCGCTAGTGATTTATTTATATTATAACGGTAGTAATTTAGATAACTTATTGTATTTAATTTGCCACAATGGAAGCACTACATCCAAGATACCCTTTGCCTCTGAAAATTGTTTCAGCATTAAAAACTCAGTGTTTTAGTGAATTTAAGTATGAAGCTGATATTGTGTTATATTTCTTAAGTAGTAAATTTGGTAACATCTTCATATCGTCTTCAAAAGTTCAAGCGTTCTTTGTGGGGCTTGGAGTTCGTTTTTACAATAAGGTTCCAAAGTGGATACGTGAGTTGCTCATTGGAACTTTTAAGTGACGCATTAGAATACAGCTTATAGGCAAAGGATATTATAGTATAGATATATTAATGACAAGGACGCCTGGAAATAATAGTGTCGAAATCAGTTAAGCACTGGTTTAAACTTTGTAATTACCATGTGTTGTTTAAAAGATGTGCTGAGGAGTTTCTTCCGTCGTTTCTTCTCCTCAATGTTAAAGCATCTTTTAGAAACGGTAATAGAAGCAAAAAATGACATGCATAAGTGTATTTACAGTGTACCTACATTATTAAATGGTTTTGGATTTGAATTTAAGCGGCGAATGACTGAGTTGAAGTTTACTTACGATCACCTTACATTTTACGTTAATATAAGTAACGTTGAATAGCGGGTGAGACAAAGGCGCCAGATTGCAAATTTTACAGAGAACAGAACTACGAGCATAACAAGATTAGAAGAGAACTAAGCTTTCAGTTCGACATAACGTAGGAACAACCGCACAGACGGTATTCTAATTGCGCTTTGCTTCGCCTGCATCAGCAAAGATAAGTGGGCTATCCGGGAGAAAAATAAAGTTCCCGATGGATAGTAGCCATCCGTCCCGCCTGCGCGGCGCCAACCCCCGCCCCGCTCGCTCAGTTCCGAGCCTCCCCTGACGAGGACGAACGCGTCGCGCGAATGTGTTAGTGAAGTGAACTAAAGTGAGTGTTGTGCTCTCTATGGAGAAGAGTGAAAAGTGAGTTCCTGGAACATATCTACAGGGTTATAAGGTACAGGTGTTTTTAATTATTATTTTATTTATAATACTTGTTTTTAAGATATGTTTCAGGATTAATGAGAGCTGAATTTCAAACAGCGTCCCGGCTCGTTAATTGCGTACGGTGCTTTGAAGATTTGAACGTTGATTTCTCAACTTTGAGAGAAGTAAAGTTGATTACAGTTGCAATCAACGAGACCCTGATGGATTTTACATAAAATATCGTAATTCTTTTAAAAGGACCACCGTTATACTCCTTTGTAACACAGACAAAACTTATCAGAAAAATCTCCAGAAGTTTTAAACATTCGTCGTATAAGTATACCTGATTTAATTATATGTTAAATGCGATGTAAAACTATTATTTAAGTTCATTACGTTAATTATAAATAAATATGATTATGTTTATTAATCATTTGATTGACCTCAAAGTGTTCGTTGCGAAACGTTGATTCAATAATAATTTTGAACAGCCACCGCAAATTTATTGCGACAAATATTTAAAATGTTATCTGTTATTTAAAATATGTAAATTTTTCGTATCTAAAATCGGACACATCAGTACACTGAAGTTTAATCAGCGCTTGTTTTCAACTATTGCGTACTACTTCAAGGCAAGATTATATATAATGTTCTAGACAAACATACCCTTTCTTCGTAACATTAAATCGCAAGTTGTCATTCGATAAATAAACAAGTACTTAACAAGTACAAGTAGGTCTTAATAACGGTGGGCTATATTACTCAAATTGTTTATTTGTGAAACCAAAGTGCTTTTTAGTATTCAATCTCTAAGAATAATAAACATAAAAGTGTTCTGCGTAATACCACATTTACTCGTCGCTCGAAACACGTGGCTGGAAACAGAATAAAAAATTCATCAACATGAATCGTTAGGTTTATACTCGTAGATACCGCGATTTTGTTATTCGTCAGACAGCGTCGGCTTCCCCTTGTTTATGCACTGCTCAACATGGACTGCTCATACTCATAATAATTATGTGGGCACACGCAGTAGATCAGGTTAGAGGATTTTTGTGTTAGAACTAATATTTGGTGATTCCTATATGTACAGCCCTCTATTGAACCAGCTCTACAGATTACCCGACATAAATACTGACATCGTTTTTCTCCAAGTCAAAGCATCTTCTGGAATGGGCAGTAGAAGCAAAACATTTCGTGCATATGTGTTTCAGAGATAACGAAAAACCCGTTCAATAGTAACAATATGATAACGTATAATTTCTGTTAACATTATAAAGAAACACAGACACGTACGAGGACGGAAACACACACAAACACACATATAATTATATGTATGTATATACTCGTATGTAGGACGTCCGTTAATGGTCGTATACTTTCTCAATAACTTAAGCCATATTCCCACGATATATTTGTTTTCCCAAGACCTTAGCGATACTTATATCATAGTTGAATAGTCGAACTATATGTAGAGAGAGATATACATTAAAAATAAAATAAACTAAGTGTTTACGAGTAATGCAGGGACGTCTTGTAACTCCTTTTTTACAATTCTTCTCTGTTTATTTGATTCTCATTCGAAGTATAATCAGTTACTTTGGTCAGGAATGAAGTTTTGTCTGCGCAAAGCGCCTAGACAGGATTTGTTAAATTATATTTATTATAGAACTCTTAAGAGAATCTTGCCGATTAAAAATATTATTCATGTTATGTAACTATATCAATTGTAATGCTGCCTTCTGAGTGTTTTCTTACTGTGGCTATTGAGGACTTCTATAACCAATCTTCTTCTTCTTTCTACAACCAACGGGGTGGTGTGCAAAACCCCTCCGGAGCCTGTCACAATATATATATGTCGCAATATATACTAATACATGCATATATTATTAATACATGCTCAGGAGGGGTCAATTTAGATGGTGTGGACTGCCTGTAGGAATGCAGGACTCCAGGCTACCTAAATCCGCATTTTACTCACAGCTGAAAGAGGCAAAGCGAGACCTGGAGGCCGATACCTCAGATACAAGGATGTTTCAAAGCGACATCTGACGGTCAACAAAATCCCCTTGGATTCTTGGGAAGTGTTCGCCAAACAGGAGCCTGAGTGGCGTATTACTCTACCCTTAAGGCTTGCACCGCCTCCGAGTGGACCCGTTTGGACAACCTTGACGCCTACAGCCTCATTAAAAATACCCGCTCCAACCCACCTATTTTTACACTTACAATGGAACAGGCTTGTTGTACTGTCATCCCTGCAACAGGAGTTTCAAAACAAAACATGGGTTCCATTCACCTGCGCTCCACCAATGGCCAGGTTCGCCATTGACGGACACGTCAAGGAGGACATCACACACATACACACACACACACACATATATATATATATATATATATATATATATATACATATACATACATAGCATTTTGAATGATGAGGCAACTTAGTAGATGAATATGTGATACCGGCCATACATTAGGTCAGCCTCAGAATCCTAAACCTAACCGTAAGAAATTCAATAAAGATTCAAAATGTTGGTTTACTTGTATTACCTGTCCTTAGATACTGAATTTTTTCATATTTCAAATTTCAGTACGCTACAAAATGTACGTTTGAACAATCTGAAATTGGACATCGGTCAACGTCGTTTCAAGTTTTGTTACATTTGTATGTATTTATTACTTTAACAAAAAAGATTTACAGCCTACCCACTTTGTTGTAACTCGCCACAAATAATTCAGTTGATAGTATCAGGCGTTACTTTGCGGAAATTCATTGTTTTTAATTACTTTTAATTTACTTACTTATTTATCAGGGTGAGATGACGACCCTGATGATGTTCTGTTTCGGAGCGAAACACGTGTTTGTGGCGATAGGTATGTGTGTCGATATAATTATACTTTTATCATAATTGCATGTATCCCTTTGTGGGAAGGTGGGAGGTTTCATGCATGTATAAAATTATACGAGTATACCATCATACATTGTGCTTGCGGATTTTTGCAAAGTAAATTAATACTAATTTAATAATAAGTAATTTACTTATTAATGAAACGCCAATAATGTCCGATTAAAATTACTACGACATATAGACAGGCGGACAGACGATTAAACGGATAAAAAATCGACAAACAAAATGAAATTATAAGAGTTGTATTTTTGCCATTTTGGAACGGAAGATTCCAACATAATCGACCATTTATATTTATGATACAATCAGTCTATGTCCTTTATCCAGGTAATATTCTTAACACAAGACTTGCTTTTGATACACATATGTATTATGTTATTTACAGATTTATTTTATTACATGAAAAACTACAAATGAATCAAACTCGAACATGAAACATGATTTATAGGAGTGTCATAAACTTTGGAATCCTAGCGATACACGCAAATTTAAATTGCTCCCGAGAGGCGGAACCATCTCCAGGGACCACATTTCATGAATGTATAAAGTTATAAACAAACTAACCGAGCCAGCTTTACCTACTAGAGATACAAATAAACGTGTTTTATTTATTTTTTAACTACCAAACGGGCGTTCTGTCCGGGGTAACTTATGAGGCCAGTACCCATGGATTTGCATAGGTTGTAGTCGAATCGTGGAACTGATGGCTTAATAAAATTATTGATTACAAAATCTCATGAAATAATCATCGGAGGTCATAGATCGTTTGATGGTACCGATGAATCACAAACCTTTCAAAAGTATGTCAACAACGGCCACACATTGAGCATCAAGTATGAATTGTTCGATCATTTTATGAACTTTTCAATTGTGCCATTAGACCATGACGAACATTTCATTACATTTCAGGCTTATTAAAATACTAAAAGGTGAACGTACCTAATTTAATGTACCTGACATAAACCGCCCGAAATAACGCATCTATGACAAGGTTTTGTTAGTAAACTAATACTAGTACGTCGGCACGCTTCGTCGTTACAAAATAATAGACGATTAAGAGGTCTGTGTGTCGGTTGACTTAGTTGCCTGCAGGCTTTTTACGAGTTTTTCTTATCTAATGATATACCGCTTTCGGTCCCTAACTCAACTCGCCGCACGAGCCTAAAAACGCTCATAAAATATTTCCTTTAGTGGTCACCCTTCCGACTCCCGATCGCGCCTGACTTTGTGTAACGGAGAATGATAGAAGACTTTGAGCGCAACTGACAAGCAAAATTGTCGCTCTTAATTTGCTGAAGTAGTGATAGCCTAGTGGTTGGAACGTAGGTCTCCCGCGCGAGAGAAGCGAGTTCGAATCTTCTTCGAGTTCTACATAATACGAGTGTATACATATATATATTCGTGTATATATATATATATATATATGTTCGTGAGTACACGTTGCAGTTAACATGTAGTTCTCCATAATTTTCACAAGGGCATAGGATGTCTGCCAACCCGCACTTGACCAGCGTGGCAGACTCCAGCCCAGCAGTGGGATAATATGGGTTGTAATGATGATGACAATATGACCGTTGCTCTTATATATCAATTATTACGTAAATACGCGACCTAATTTCGACACATTCTTGCAATTAATACAGCGATTAGAAACATATTTAACGTTTATTTGTGTTATATATGTTTTCTACATACCTATACTGTAACTATGACAAAATATAGATTTACGGTCCAAACTATTATCACAAAAATTAAGTTTCAAAATCTAATTATATCCTATGTGACATTTTGTGTAAGTCCCATGGAGATATGTATTAGGTTGGGGAGAAAGTCCTTTCGCATTTTTTATGAAAATTCAAAACATTTTTTAATTAAGTTTTTTTTTTATTTAACTAAAGTATTTTATTTAAGTAAAGTACCATTTTGTTCGATAACTTTTTGCCATCTTGTAGGTAGGGACATGACCCCATTGCTATAGAAATTCTGGGGTTTCTGATCAAAAAACTGCGTCAAGCAGTTTTGGCAGTTCTCAAGTGATGTTAACCTGACACTGCCTAAAGAATTCTGAAGAGACCGAAACAGGTAGAAATCTGAAGGTGCAAGGTCCGGGCTATACGGTGGATGTATCATCATCTCCCAGCCAAAGTGTCTTAGTTTTTGCTGAGTCGCCAAAGATGTGTGAGGTCTAGCGTTATCATGATGAAAAATCACACCCCTTCTATTGACGTATTGGGATGGTCTAGAATACTCTCCCCAATGCCATGCTGACAAAACAGGGTGTCGTAAGAGGCGACATAAGTCAGCCTGCTTGGTGGTAGGGCTTCGCGTAAAGATTATATTATCAGTATTATTATTAAGTCATTAATATTATTACTGGCATTATTATCTTTCCGTGAAGCCTGCCTGGCTAGCTACCACCCTCCTGCTTTAGTCAGCCACCAAACGACTCGTCGTGTTCCGGCTGGGGGCTTGAGAGCCAGTTCTTTCGTTCTTTCTTTTTTACCTTCTTCTAATTTCCTGGCCGACAATGCATCAGTGATACCATTGGTTTTGCTGATGTCCATGGGCGACGGTGGCCACTTACCATCAGGTAGCTCGTTTGCTCGTTTGTCGGCTATTAACATAAAAAAAATTTACTAATTCCGGCCGCTTTCTCTCAACTTCTTGCTTTAGTCTCATAAGTTGTTCGCAGTAGAGTTCAGAATCGATGGTCCTGCCTGGTGGTAACAGCATGATGAATGATGCCCTTACAAACCCACCACACACAGCATCACCTTGTTGCGAGTTAACCCGAGTTTCGCCACAGTCTGTGAAGCCTGACCGGTCTTTGACCACCACCTTTTTCACACGTTCTTGTCGTACGTGATCTACTTTTCATCACCAGTTATCAGCTTCTTCAAAAATGGTTAGGTTTCATTACCTTGTAATAAAGAATCGCAAATGAGGACACGGTTCATGAGGTTTCTTTCAATGAGTACGTGTGGCCCCCAAATATCGAGCTTTTTTGTGTACCCAGCTTTGCCCAAATGCGTCAAAACTGTTTTGTGATCAATTTCCAGTTCTTCAGCTACGTCGTAACTACTGATATGCTGATCTTGCTCCACTTTTTCAAAAATGGCATCCATTTTATCCATGACAGGGCGACCAAAACGACGTGCATCTTTGACATTAAAATTTCTGGATTGAAAACGCTTAAACCAATTTTGTGTTACTCTCACAGACACTGCACTAGGTCCATAAACATCACAAATTTTTTTCGCGGCCTGCGTTGCATTTTTGTCTTTTTTGTAGTAAAATTTTAAAACGTAGCGAATTTCTTCATTACACTCACTCATCTTGGCAGTAAGCAAAACAAATGAAAATAACACATTTTCCTAATTTGAATTTGAAATTATCTTCTTTAAAATTTAAACTTTTTAATGATACCAAAATCGGTCAGATGCAAATGATATAGTCAAAAAGGTTTTATTACAAGTTCATACATACTAAAATGCGAAAATACTTTGTCCTTTAATTCTATCTTAGGAATAGACTCATTATCATGTACACTTATGTTATTTTGCGTAAATTCGATTAAATCTGTGGCTATTTTTAAATAGTTCGATTTTATAACGATAAAAAATTGAGAGTATGAAATAAAACAATTTTTGAATATGTGTTTATACCCTCTTACAGCCTAATGTAGCATAAGTGACTAAAACGAAGCGCGCGCGTTCCGCGCCAGCATTCTTGTCATACATATATTAGTTCTATGTTTTCTGGACGAATAAACTGCAGGTATCTATACGCAACTATTAGCAAAACAAACATCTGCCTAGATCATAAATATCAAAGATATAAATAAAAATATAAAATAAACAATTAAATTCCATAATATTTTACGTAAGCTATTGTTTTTTGGTGAACAATAAAGAGTATATTCGTTGGTACAACAATGCGTGCAGTACAATAATTCCTTAAAATCTTGCAATGAAAATTTTAATAAAATTGTATATCAGTGTAGGTACTATTCTAATCGGAGTAAGTACAATATAAAGTGCTTGTATTGTATCGTTTATCGTGAAACAGAGAAACATAACTCTCTTACAATGTAACGTAGTGATGTAAACTCGACGAAGTTGTGAGCTAACTGCTTAAGTTGTATCGAGTCACGAGCGAATGGCGTCAAACACTAAACATAATAGTTTTCTGAAATTAATTGCTTTGAGTGATTAATTAATAAGTGTATAGTGTATAGAATTGTAGTTTCCTCTTCAATGAGAAAATACTTATTTGATTTGGTATGCTTTCAGCTTATTTTAAATTAATAACTAAAATAATGTGTACCCAACTAAACTAAAATTTATAACATCCGAGATGTAACAGACGCGTTGACAGTTACACTGTAACCTAAATATCTTTAAATATTTAATGATTGATTTTAGAAGAAATATTACCACGCAAAAAAAGTATATCATTACCATGCTCGAGTATCGTAAAGAATAGCCTTGGTGGTGTAGAATCCAGCGACCTTCAACAAAAAAGTTCGCCTTGGGGTAAGAGAGATTAGTTTAGTCTCAAACATGCACGGAGACTTTTGTTTTCTTTATTTAAAAACAGCAGTATTCATTGTACTCTAGTTGGTTGCCCCTGGTTTGGTAATAGAATTAATTGCAACAGTGGGTCCATCCATGGTCCTGCTGAAATAATACCAATTCTATAACCCATAACGTCTTCCGAACTTTCCTCTTAAACCAACTCCAGTTTAACGACAGGTCGTTAATCGATGTCTCGATTAGCGTGTTTTATTTCTCAACTTTATTTAAAGGAGTTAAGTCCACCGAAGATAAAAATGGCGGTCGTGATTGGAGTTACGAAGCGAAGTGAAGCTTCGTACTGCTAAAGTAAACTCGGAGATTACTCTCAGCGTCGTCGGTAGTTTAACGAGGCTTTAGATTGTATGATGGATGTGCTTACCTTTTTGTTTTATCCTTTCATTTTGGTTGGCACTGAATTTACTATTGAAGCCAATATTTTATGTATACGCAAATATACAGGTGCCGCTATTCAGTGGTTCAATGTTCTTTTCCCTCTTTCTTTGTCTTATCCTTATCTTTCTTTCTTCTCTTCTTAATTTACCAATGATTATTAGCACGATTAATACCTAAACAAAAAATTACAAAAACGTCTTCACACTAAGCGTATTCATGTTTCCTTTGGCATGGACGTGCACAAAAGAACAAATATTTATGTTCTGACAAGAGAGTCTGCTCTGGCTGTGAACAGAAGTAGACACCTTTGTCAGACTGGGTCTCAACCAACAGGACCATAAGATCGCCCCTGAAAATGTTTAGCACACAAGCTTTTATAAGAAATTCAGGAGAAGTAGGTGAGACTAGTCTTAATTGCACGTGCTACTTGGTACACCAGCAAGTGACAAGTTGGAATTGAAATACCATAATGGTTTCCGGAGAAGAAACTTTAGACAGGGTGACAGAGACGTTTGACGCTAAAACATGAACAACTGAAGGGAGAGGGTCGTTGCTATTTTAGATCAAAAACCACAGGAAAATAAACTTTGCGAGTGTTGCCATTACTATGTTAATCAGTTCATCAACAACATCCGAAAAGCCGCCTTCATTATATTAGAGCGGATTTCGGTGAAACCGCGGTAATTTGCATGTTCTTCTCTCGAAAGGTTAAGTGTTATTCCATAGTGGAATTATTGTGTTGTCCATAAATCGAGTCAAACAATTTCAGCAAAGTGTCGTCGTTAATACCTAAGCATTATCGCTTTGATTGTGCTCACGAATAATGCGTGGTGATACATTTAAATAATTTTAAAATAAAACCCTTTTCATAATATATATATATTAAGTAAATTCCAATCTCGTGTATGCGGCATGTTGTATCATAATCACGTGAACACCTGCAATTCGTGAATTTTATGTGCGTTTATAATTTATTTTATAATTTGAAATTAATTTAAAGAGTGCACGTACTCTTACTACACTAAATGTATGATTATTTCATACAAGATACATTAGTTTAAATTGTATGTATAATATAAAGAGACATAAAATATACTTTATTAATTAACAAATAGGACAAGGAGAAAAGGTAAATCTCTGTAAAATCACTCCAATTATTAGATAAAAGGATTTTTGATTTTGAATGATTTACTTATATTATTTTAATTACTCCTTAATAGATTAAGATGAATCAAAAACACACTACTGCGCATTTAGTGAGAGCTTTTTTAAATCTGTTTCAATAAGTTTAATTTAACGGTTTTTGGATATAGGATGCTTAATTTTTCCTTGAGGCTAAGTGAACCTGCCTCGTTCCTGGCACATTATGATGATTGGTGGACTTTTGGTGATCGTAGTGTTCTGTATCCATTAAAACAGCTAGATTACCTCCGAGTATCCAATTAAAGTTAACCACAATAACAATTTAACGTATTTTAATTGAAATTTTAGATAACTAGCTGACATTGAATGCTATTTCACAACATGTTTGTGACATTTCTCTCGTTAAAGATGTGCATATATTCCGACCACTTGCCAGCCGCTTACCGTCTGCTTGCCAGCTTCGACACAAGAAAATCTTATAAAAATTCGTATTTTCGTATTAATAAAAGATCATGTATCATTTTCACTGTACGATAAAACGCACCTAATGGAGTGTGGTTAAGATTTCCGGAAACTCTTTAATACTCTCGTGGGTATCGGTCCAACGGGATTCAATCGACCCTTCCACTCCGTAGGTACCTCTGATATATAGCAATAAAAATTGTATTTATATGTTAGTTCGAGTGTTAGAGTGAGTTTGTAAAATAAGCTGTAAGATGTAACTAATATTGTGAGAATAGGGTCGGCTGTCCTAGAAGATGAGTATAAATGGACTACGCAGCGTGCTGGTTGAATATGAATTGAAAAACTTTACAAGCCGTTTGAGAACATTCTGAAAAAAATTCCATCGTAGAATTTTCCTTACGTTGCAATGTTTTTCTTCCCCGAAACAAATTTCAATACTTGTAGTTGAGCGCCAGTGACCACTTATCTGACCCGTCTGCACATTTCTCGACTACCTACTTTAATGTGTATAATTTTTGTGTATAATTTGCGCGTGTGTAATATGTGTGTATAATATACATACATGTGTGTGTGTGTGTGCGCGCAGAATTAAAACGAAACAATTCGAGAAGGAAGCTGAATTTTATATCGTTGAACATTAAAGTTATATTTATAAGACTTCTTGGTAGAAGTTTAAGATGTGAAGGTACGGTGAAGAATAAAGTGGTCCTTATTTAATTCGAACAGCACTTTTGCGTACAAAAAATAGTAAAAATTTTATTTCTACAACATTTTTTGATGTGACTGATAAAGAAAAACGAAACACGATCGATCGAAAATCGCGTCGCCTGAAATTGGCGCTTACTGTTAGATGTCGTTAGATCAGAAATATTGAGATAGTTAGATTGAATTCACATAAAACATATCGTAGTTTTATTTTTAATTCCAAAATATCATTCGATCCATCGAATATATTTCTGAATGGAATAGTGCCTTTACATAACGTTTAACCATAACGGTGGTTCTGTTTATGTGGACGCGTGAAAATAGCATCAGCAACGTGTAGTTTTGTGAACTAAGTTGTTATTAATAAGGCAATAAAATCTATTAATTGCATGAAAATTAGGACTACAGTGCAGGTAATAAATAACCAATTGACATCGACTTTTCTGATACAATTCCTTTATCTTTTCCTGGATCTTATTCCAAGGCGACAACATACCCCTGTAGAACGTCGGAACTCAATGATTGTAATCCGCAACACTGTAAACTTTTCTAATATTGTTTCTAAAGCCTAAACCCTAACTTCGGAACTACACATCAATCTTAGCCAATCGTGATAAAGCAATAATTCATTTCTTAACTTACTATCGCCATCTGTGGGCACGTAGGGTGCAACTTTGAATGATTGAGCTTATCACTTATAAGTTTGTTTTCCAATCTTTATATTCCTAATTAAAGATGTCGTTGACGGGTATTCTGGGAATAATAAATATATTCTAATAAAATATAATAACTATATTCATGCTTGTTGCAAATTACAAAAATTTAAAATATGACATTACGGTCGTTATACTGTCTAATTATAGGAGGTACACACAATTTTTGTACCGATATTACGAACACATTAATGGTCACAGCGAGTGTTAAATTTTTTTTCTTTCTTAACGAGAATCTGTGAAAATTCTTCTCGAATCGGAAAGGTAAAAACAATAATCCAGTTGTCGAACAGCCAAAATAATGTAATAGTCAAATATATTGTACAAAGAAACAGGATAAAAACGAATGAAAATTAAGGTGGTTGTGTATAATACAGGAATTAAGGAAAACCGTGAAAAAATAGTGATGTTCCTTTATTTTATATTGTACGAAATATTAACTTGTTACACAGAGGAAAATATTTTAAAGGACACGAGAATCTCTCAAGAGATTTCGTTTGTGTCCGACAAATCCGTATGACACAATACCAGTAATATCTTGTTAACACTGGCTTAAACCGGTTAACGTGGTTTAAATATTTTTTTGAATAATACAACTATGCAACACGTCTGTGTTAATGTCAATCGGTTTGCAATAACTGACGTTGTCTTAATTAATTGCTTTCCATTAGTTTGTACTATAGTAATGTTTTAAGTTATAATAAGAAAAAAACTGCCTAGTTCCTTTTTTATATCATTGCTTTTGCGAGTATTCTCCGCAGTAGTGTGCTAACGCGCTTGTGTGTGTGTGGTTCTCTATACCGTACTATAGTAAGTGGTAAAAGAAAAAGACATTTTGAAACTCTTTACTAATAATATACAATGTCGCCATCCTACGATACTAAACAATATGAACAATGGGTCGTTTTATTTCAAGAGGCAAGAGCCGGTCTACTCTTTAATTTGAGTTATTGCATTGGGTTGTTATACACGTTGAAGGGCTGCAATGGGAAACATGGGGTGTAAACATTTCTGTGCACACATCATTGGGGAAGAAACCCTATTCAACAATCTAAACTTTTAATAGCATCTCCTGTCATGTAGGCAAAGCAGAGTGACGTACTGTGTTCTATCCCAGTCTAAAGTGATATAATATAATATAACTACAAATGTGATAACTATTAAGTAGAATTTGGGTGATTTAGTCGACAGTGGCTCAAATGAAATATTTTTTTTTTTATATTATTTGAAGAACTGTTCTCTTTACTACAGTTTTTTCATACAAAAACTCTTTTACTTTTAAACGTGTTTGTAGAATAACAAATTCATAAATTTCATTTTCATTCATAATTTCAATTTACAGTTACGACATTGGTTATCGTTAGAGGCTATTCTGCCGACGATAAACTTGCTGCCCACGCACGTTCTCCGCGCGTCTTCAGTTCGTATAAGCAGATGGTATGCGTATAATATTATTCATTTTTGTCAGACAACTAATTTATTTTCTGCCTCATTTCACTCTTGCAACAAATCAAAATGCTTACTAACTTTTTACCCAACTTCCATACTGACTACATTTTATTTTCTAATCAGCGACTAAATCCATTTTTGGAAATAAAAAGTATCCCGTTAATCGATTTATACAATGATACAATTCTAAGTGATCGCTAAAGTATGTACTATATAAACTGTTGTTAGGGGCCTTTGGTAATAATATTCAGAAACGAATAAATTATAGTACTTTACAATATTTAAGTTAACGTTAAATCGCTGCTTATCCTAAAAAGCAACTCGGCCAAACAGCACAAATCATATCTTAATTAATATCTCGCTTATACTCGTCAAACGTCCGCAGTCAGCAGACTATAATTGCAACCGTCTATTAAGAGGCAAATTTAATACGGCACATGTTTAAAAACTTAAAAAATTCACTCAGTCCT
This sequence comes from Megathymus violae, assembly GCA_003671415.1. Classification (NCBI taxonomy): domain Eukaryota; kingdom Metazoa; phylum Arthropoda; class Insecta; order Lepidoptera; family Hesperiidae; genus Megathymus; species Megathymus violae. The sequence goes on from PDGT01000043.1 coordinate 850,746, forward strand.
TCGCACAGTAAAACATATATAAAGAAGTTTTTCACACAAACACGGTTTGCTACTACATAGATTAGCAAGTGAAATATGTCCCCCGTACAGCCAAACTGCGGTTTGATATGTACATAAAACAGGAGGAAAACGAGAGGGAAGCGAAAGGAAATATCGTTACGTCTTTTTATAGACGCGTATGTTCAGCGCGGAAAAGTTACATAGAATGTATTATTGACGCGTTTCCGGCCAAAATGGAAACTGAAGACGTTTCGCGTTCTACAAAAACGCGTTTATAAACTATAATACGCGCAAGTCACAACCTATCAACCCAACCTACGATTGGGCTGGGATATTCACATATAAGCCTTCATCACTTAATAATTCCCCCATTTTATATGCTAACTTTGTATTTGTTGGAAGTCGTTGGATCTGGCCAAGGGAAATTAATGTATAAAAAAATTCACCTACCCGGCTAACTATCATATACCTTCTAAAATGAAAAAGTCAACAAGAGTTTCTTCCTGTTTTGCTTATAACTTGAAAAGCCAGTGGATAACATAATCTTCATTTTTAGCAGTCGATGGTTAATAACTACATGACAATACAAAAGTTCGGACGATTCCATGATCACTTAAAATAAGTAGAGTAACATAATTACGAGGCGCTTTATTACAATAATTTCTTTGCCTGTTAATTAAAATATTCATGAGGTGTTTTTGGTTTAACTTTAGTGTAGGGTAGCTTTAGGGTAGCAAAATATTATTACAAAACCAGCCTGTAAGAGCCTTATTAGTTCATACATACCACATTCGTTGAATCCTTTTTCCTTCCCTATATGTTACAAACATTTTGCTACAAGTAATACTATCAAAATTCGTTAATGTTATTCATTGGATTTAGTTTGGCGATTCTCATTATGTTTCGCATGATTGCCACTTTGTTGTCGATGTTAAAAATCGTTTCGCTTACAGAGCATCCATTCAGACCCAGTGTTCGCAAATAAACGAGATAGGGAGACGAGAAGAGACAAAAAATCCGTAAGAGCCTTCTTTTTATTCTTACGTCGCTCCCAAAGGCTCAGATATCGCTAGGTATTTGCCGAAACGTTTCAACGCTAGTGAATTTATGTGGAGTGGGTACGACAATTTAGACTAATAGATTTTATTGTCTCGTGCAGCTATTCAGTGTTATTTGTAAAAAGAGTTTGGCGCTGCTAGATACGTTTTGAAACGAAAAATAAGAAACGGGCCAATAGCATAAATTGTATATACAAAAATATCCCTTTTGTTTCTCATTGTTAACAGTATTTTGGTTACGAGAAACGTACTATGACGCAATATGGGGAATACATTTTATTTTATTATTCTTTGGTATCTACGAGATAAATTCGATTTTTTTTTCAACAGTTTTAATACAGTATCGTAAAAAAGTCAGTTACAGAAAAAATAAGACCATCATATGGAATTTATTTTCTGAAGGGATGAAGAAAAAGCACACAAGCCACTTGGTAGCGAGAGATTATAGTCATATCTGAGGAAGAACTCCCTTCATTTCTTTCCCAAAACACCTATGTCATAATGCTCCGAGACTACCTCAGAATGATTTTCACTCCTCTCACCTCGGAAAGAATCAGAGAAAGTTAAATTTGACAGTTTACAATTACGTCGTTAATATATCTAGTAATCTGGTCCGTGGAAGATCTCCGTGAGTCCATTTCATATGGATTGAACCTTATTTTATGGAGTGATGACGAAAAGGTCACGTGGGCACTAAGTCGAACGGCTCCTCAGAACTAAACGTTATTTAGTCGACAAAACATATTGAGGACACGTAATTATATATGCCTTTTAATGCTTAAGTTGAAACATTCAAAATGTCCAAATCTATTAAAGGTTAGTGCAACATTCCATTGAGTATTTTTGTATGTCCGTACCTAGAAACGGGGAACAGTGCTCCTTATGAGACATATTGAACTTTGCAAGTGCCTCGCAATGAACTGTCTCATCCCGTTCACGGCGATATGCTTTTTCGAAACTAGGTTAATTAATCTTAACTAAGAGATAACTCGAAATATCAACTCCCAGAATTTGAATAATTTTACTGACAGCGCGGTACTCTGATCCTAAGGTACCTTGATGTACTTAGGTTTTTTAGCGGTACAGAACTAATTAATAATATTATAATTTAATGGTCGAATGAGTTGCTAAACTTTACAGGTTTGTTTGTTAAAACAAATACGAAACTAATTGCGTCGTTTAGATCTACATCTATTTCAATTCTTAATATACTATATCAAAAGCACATTTACGGGGCGAACAAAGGACAGTGATTGAATATTTTTAAACTTTTGCTATGTTCAGAGTCAAAGAAAAGAATAGACCACCGGATGGTAAGTAGTCTCTACTGATACAAGGGGTAGCACCGATTCCAAAAAGGAACCCGCTTGTTGTTTCTGAATAGCGTATAAAATAGGCATAAATTGTTAGTGTCATTTTACAGAAGAAATTCTCATCTCTTGATTAACAGCATGCATAAAGCTGATTGAAGCCCTTTCTTTATACAGCAGTATAAAGGATATTATATTAAACTACCGGGCCGCCCCGACTTCGTTCAGGTTTACCAAATATTATATGACCTACGTCCTTCCGGAGTAATATCTAAATCAAATAGAAAAAAAATTCAAGTTGGTGCCGTGGTTGCGGAGATAACTTTCCGCATATACACAAACTTGCACTCACTCTTTATAATGTTAATTATAAACTTTTATAATAACCTGCAAAATCTATTTCAACCATAACACGTGAACTCTCGTCGTAAATCTCGCCCATATTACTTCATATACACTACAGTATAATGACAACTGGGTGCTATTAAAATAAAGAATACTGGTATTTAAGTCTCCCAACACTAAGTACTAAGTGTGTGATTCCCTAAATATACTCGCTAATACTAGTTCAAAAGTAAACATTCCCATTTTGTGTAAATACATCTCAAATGTGAAATATAAGCAATGTAACTTACTCTTTGACTTTCAAATATGAACTCCAGACCCCATATGTAACGATGCATCCAGTCAAACCAAAATTATGCACATAACTTACAATGTTCCTTACACGGTGACACAACGGAGAAACTGTAACGATCGTGTAACCGAGTTACTTCGAAACGAAGCATCAAATCCTGTTAAAACAAGTTATGATGTGAAAGAAACAAACAGAAACTAATCTACCTGATTTTTAAAGCTATTTCAATGGATTTCACTAAAGACTTCAAATGAGAATTAAAACTATCAAACACCTCATTATAACACCACATCATCACCTGAGCAGACGGGCAAAGAAAGAAGAAATGGTAAATGATTAATATCGTCCATGCACATCGGCATGGAGGATGCTACGGATATCGTGAGCTAAGAAATAATAGTTAACCGGCTGAATACTCACCGATACGTGAAGCCACGTCCTTCACTAGTACTACGAGCATAAATAAAACAGTTATTTATTGTTATGCTCCAGTACAAAAGATATGCCACTGTAGTGACCTCGCTACGATTAGTTTAAATTAATAGCTCAACTCACCCTTACTTATTTTTTAGAAAACATGGACCAATTTTCTGAACTTATTCCTTACTTTTTTCTTAAGCGATAGAAACCCCCTGAGCAACATATCGAGTTGATGTATACATATATATCGTTAATTAAAGGTATATAACGGCTTGATGACGTCGTTGTCGTTGTTGTAACTAGTCGGTCGAATCTGACATGAGTAAGTCGCTACATTCGTGTACCGTTAGTTGTGTATTCAGACACACGCGAATTTTTGACTGTTAAGAGACATATAGAAGAGTTACAATTGCTATTGTAAGATTAATTAATCAGCATTAAGAGCCGAACAGATTATTGATATCGGCTATTATTGAATGAATATATCATAGATTGTTATATCATGCGTTCCTTGTAAGTTCCGAGCATGAACCATCGAAGCACGGCCGCTCCCCAGGTACCTTACTTACCTTAGTCAACGATCCTTTTTTGCTACTCGTCAAATTCGCTTTGAAAATCGCTGCAGCTCATGATCATCTGGCACGATCACATATAAAACCAAGAATCCTAAAGTTATTCAGTGGGCTGGAATTTATTCTTTTAAAATCAAATTTTTCCTATCTTCCTCCTAATGTCAATCGTGTGAAATGTTTTTAACGAAAACAATACAGTTGCAGTGATGAGATAGTAGTACCTAATATATGCTTATATTATGGACAGAGTTCGAATTTTTTAGATGTGTTTATGCGGAGGGTAATCTCCGGAAAATATCTATTTGAAAAATACTTATACCATTGAAAAGGCACATTATATGACGACGACCACGGCAGTTCCAACGCGTCCGCTCAGGTCGTATTCGGGTCGCACGGGTCACCTTCTTGCCCGGGCTGAAGCTCGGGAGAACAAGCGTCTCCAGGTGGAGGGGAGAATAACGCCGTTGGGCAGGAATACTAAAATCTGTAAACCGTGCCAAGTTCGTGCCCAGAAGTCCCCCAGGTGGACGAGGGACTAATCCGACTGCAAAAGCTCCTGTGGAAGCGTCCCGTAAACGAAGGCGCAGCGGCGGCGGTGTTTTGCTTTGCTTGAAGATCAAAAAGGGGACGTAGATCTATATCATATCATATAAAGTCGGTGCGGGCCGCTAATAAATAATAAAGGAGAAGAAACAGTGAAAGAATATCATTCAAAGATCTGTACATCGTTAAAATATTTTTCCTATTTCAATTTGTATTAATAACCTTTCATAAAAATAAATAGTAGTAAAATAAAGCCATATAAACTATGTGGTTAACAGCATAGTGCTTGGAGGTCATCGGGCGATATGAGCAATGTTTTTGAATTTTCAATTAACGTGTCCACGAAAGCAATTCCGGCGGCAATGTATTTTGTGGCAAGAATTTATAACTGCAGGTTCGTAACTTTAATTATACTAAATTTTTCATTTTAGCATAAGTTATAAATTCATTTAATGGCGTCGACCACGATGAGGTTAACACACACACTCAGACACACACACACACACACACCACATATATATATATATATATATAGACTTTACACAATCGAAACAGCGTGAATAAGGAGTCATAGGATTTCTCAAGTTATAAGAAAAACTGTTATTAGCGGCCTCAGTGGCACAATAGAACCCAAACGGCGGTTTGCTAGGAACATAATAAACTCACACAAGAGTACTAGGATTCGTTGTGTTGCGGATGACATGGACGTGCACCAATATCACATCGGCAGGGAATCGAACCCGGAACCTCTCGCTCAGTAAGCAGGGTCACTACCAACTGAACTACGGGACGTCACATGTACACATAGACGTAAGTACTTAATTTAAGATTTATGCGAACAATTTGTATTGAGATTCCAACAGACACTCAAAAAACGAAACTGTGCACTTCTTTATATTGTCAATATTCATAATATTCACGTAACCCCATTTGAATATGCGGTTAAAGGTAATGCACGTTCCGCACTACGTACGTGCGGTGTGGTGCCATTACTGAAAAATCGCCACCGTATCATGCGACACTCGTTATTATAAGCGATCGGCGAGTGCAGCGCCTATCATTTTTAATTGTTCACTTACGTGTAATTCGCTGATATTTAACGTAATTCAATATATCTATATCGTAAATAAAACTTTTCTGTGTTTTAAGATTATGGTATCTTAACGAATTGGCTGTAATTATCGTGCAGTACGGTTAGTGCCTTTTAACTGGGCAGATAACAGCGGTATTATCATCTTAATACATTGTAATTTCATGCAAAAACTTGTGGTCGCTATTTTCTTAGTGGAAACTTTAAAATCGACGTTTATATGTTAAAGGCCTACAAATGAGCAGATCGTTTATCTAACGGTAAGCCGATATTGAACATGTATCGAACCCATAGCCCAGTTGGGAGTGATCCTTCCTTCCGAGCGAGAGGTCGCGTGTTCAATTTGCGGGCGGAGCAATATTTATGTGATAGATAAATGATTTTTTCTCTGGTCATAAGTCTCTGTAATGTCATATTGTGTATGTACATGCCGCCGGCAACACAAGGAATCCTTGTGCGGGAACGCGGGGGTGTGAGTGTGTAAACGTTTCTTAATTATTATTATTATTATATAACCCCTTATAACTGGTTGTACAACTGTGAAACTGAAACACGTCGTCATGGAAGTTGTATGACTCTACCTATAGTTAAATTGTTGTCATAAAGCTACATATATATTTGGATACTCATCGCATATTGAAAATCATACGCACGTTGAAAATTTATTAAACGACAGTGCAAAACAATATTTATCCTGCATAAATAACAGTTTTTTTTCGGATCTTTTACGCTCATCTATTTTTCTTATAACCAGTAACCGAACAGGCGTGTCTTTTGGTGCGGATGAACTGCTGCAGTATGATTATAAAAACGTTAATCAGTTTTTAATATTCGATCTTGAGAAGTATATTGACTAAGAGCATCGAGGCTTCAAAGTTCGCGTTCACTTCGGCGGTATGTCTGGCTGCGATGACAGATGTCTGCGGTTATTGCGGACCGCTCGCGTTGCTAATTCAATGATCTGCGGTTGTCATCATATTGATGCGTTTACTATGTGGTCACTGGATAAGTTCCGCATACTGTAAATTGCATTTGAATAATGGATGCAAATCAACTACGCTTAACTTTTCATCACTCAAACTCACAAAACTCATTTCACACTCATAAAATCAGCTACATTTTATTACACAGTCACAGATCGACGTAACAAAAGCGTGTTAAAAAAAATTGCCAACAGAAAGCGACAAATAAAATTGAGTGCAATTTATCTTAATTTTACTAATATTTTTTATCGCGTTGACGGACGAAATTCGTTATTTGCGTCTTGATGACAGCGGCTGTCAAATGAACGCTACGCGCTCAGTAGTAATGTACTACTTTATTGCCAGTCGTATGATATTTTGGCAACGGCGTGACAAATTCATCTACTTTTGGACGTCAGTCAAAACGGTCACCTATACTAATAAAAGAAATGTGACGTAGCGGAATCTGTACAACGAATACTATTAAAAAATTTAATGTAACTTTGATCTTTTTATAGAACTTTTTTTTTTAAATTATTGTCCTTGAACACCAAACCCCAAAACCATTAAACAGATGCGTCTTAGCATATTTGGAACTAACGTTATGAATCAAAATTTACTTTTCATCCTGAGAAAAGGGGTCTGTTCTCTCTGAAGGATATTCCATCCTTAAGCGATGCGAGGGCGGGTTGCAAGTCTCAGTTAAATATTACCATATTATCATATTATTTAGTACTTGATGAAACCTTGTAGCCGCTTCAATGTTTGCTTCTTTATCTACTTAATAGTAGTAGTTAACTGTCTAGTAAAATAATTAATAATGTCTATTATATTGTAAACCTTTTCGTGTAGTGTGTGTTGACCAATATAAGGTGAAAATAATTATAATAATAATTCGCTTCTCTATACAAATAACATGTTATATAATGGAATTATCAAAAAAAAAATTATAACCGATTAACATTTTGTATTTTTATGTCATTAACTAGAAAATAAGTTAACAATCCTTATTATAATGACCAACCTTCGCTGCCCGTGAACATCCGCGACTCTAACGGAAGGCTGTTGAGATAGAAATTTTCTTAAAAATTATACATTTATATAATTCCATAATTACTTATTTGTGTGTTAAAAACTACAAGTAATCAATGGTCCCAATAATTTCATATCAGATTAAATAGCGCGTGATAATGGAACACGAACAGAATGTACTGTAAATACCCAACAGCTATCTTTTTCAACAAACAAAGATTGGGAAAACATTGTTTTTGTTATTGAAACAGTTGCCATACAAAGGCGGCAAAGAGCTTTGACTATACCAACATTAAAGTCGGAAATGGAGAACATTAACAGCTTGACCCGTATATGTGTAAAGGTAAGGTCGAAAGTGATAAACTTGGTGTACAATTTGGTTCGGTGAACTTTATAGAAGTTTCTGAATACGCAAGAACAGGGATAGGAATAGGGCGTCCCGAATTATTGATTCTAAGCGGATTCAGTTGGAGTTTGTTGCGGATTTACTTGCCGCGAATTTTGTGAATGTAGATCTGATTTATAGAGGTTGGAGAGAAATGGGAAACAATTGATGTTGTATTGGTGCGATAGTGAAGTTCTCAGTTCGTAGCTAAAGATTTAAGGATGTATTAGTGGTCTAGAAGATTAACAGAATCATTTTACTGTTCAAACATCAACCTTAATCATTCAAAATAATTCGGACTGCTGTGAAAATTTAAATTCCACAAGTTTTGATTAATAAAAAGCATATTTATCAAATATTTATTTCTTCTTTCATGCGACTATCGCAATCAAAACGATAATATTTTAAGTAATCGAATATTTTAGTTTGGATCTCCCGGATTTACATGGGTTTTAGTTATTCTTTAAAAAAATATTTTTATGCGATATGCAAATTTTACTAAGTACGATTCCGAATTATTCCGTTTGTCAGAGACATAACAAAACGAAATAATTTGAAAGTATAATTTTAATTACGTTTGAAACAACGACTCGGAGATTAAAATTTACAAGTTCAAAAATTAGTAAACATAAAGACTAACTTGAAAGATCGACTACGTCATTCTACACGCTGGTTTAGCACTGTGTTTGAATTTCATTGGGTTATCAGTGTTTGCTTGCAACACATTGTATTCGTGAGACCTATGAACGCACCTCGTATCTCAGTGGTTGTTTGAGCTTTGAGTCGAGTGGGGTTTATTGCCGCGGGAGCTCCTAAACAAAGGCACTCTTACCAAGCTTCCCCCAACAAACAAGATCAACAATTGATGCAATCTCGATTGTAAACATTTCATTGATTTAGGTACAAATTTGTGGCCTTTACACACCGACTCGAAGGCTTGGGAGTTTAGATAGCGAGAAATAGCTTTGAAACGATAAGAAGGTTACGTGTAATCTCTCATATAAATGAATTTTTTTAATATAAATAGTCTACAAACGAGCAGATGAGCCACCTGATGGTAAGCGATCACCGTCGCTCATGGTCATTAGCAAAACGAAAGGCATCACTGATACGTTGTCGCGCAGCTAATTAGAAGATGGTAAGAAATAAAGTACCGTCTCTCGAGTCCTCAGCCGGAACATGGCGATGGTAATGTTAGCGTCACCCATGGACTTTAGTAATACCGAAGGCATCCTAATACACCTAATGCGGTGTTGGCTAATAAAAAATAATAAGGAAAGAAAGCATTTTAGCATGGCCAGTTAAGTGCGGATCCCGCTATCGTTTAATGAGGCAACGCGTGGGCAATGCTATCAGATGATCGATCTGCTTCTTTGTCATCAAATGTGGTGTGTATGTCGGTGGCAATTATATATATTTGAAAGCGAACCGAATCCGAGAACGACTATCGATCATAATGTCAAAGTGAGGCGGTCACTTGGAAACTGTGCCCGTTTCAAATTCATGTTAAGTTGCATTATACAAATATGGGTCAAGCTATACGTAGAATCAAGATATCAACGTGATTACCATCTACAAGGGGTTACTACTAACGTCAAATTGGAATATGCCTTTTCTAATAATAAGTAAATGTTCACACACACTCAAACCCCGCACTAGTATTCGGTGTGGTGTAGTAGGTGGTATAGATACACAAATATGACATTACTAGCACTCACTACCAACGAGCTGTACAACTTTTTTAAATGTCATGTAAAACTTCTAAATTTTCAATATCTACAGATTTTACAGCTTTTAAGCATATTTTTTTCTAATTTTCTTTAAAAAACTACATAATGTGATTGTTGTCTCTCCCTAACTCAAAGAATATTTGCCAATTTTATCTAAAAAGAAGAAGATACATACCACAAATACAGTATCTGGTGTCTACCTCAAATCATTAAGTTTTAACGGAGACATGCTACACATGGGAACAAATTAAAAAGCCGTAACATATATTCCATAATACTAAAATACTGTTGATAGGTAACGATAAAAAATTACGAAATTGTTATAACTAGATTAAAAGTTGTAAAGATATAAATATTTGTAAAAATGTATATGTGTATGTGTGTAAAGTTATATTCTGTAAATACATTTATGCGCGTAATTTTTGCTTCTACTGAAGGTTCGATAACGTGTGTTAACATTGAAGATAAGAAACGGCGAAAGAGATTTCACAGCACATTTTTATGGCAATTACAAAGTATGTTTTAACCTGTGCGGAATCGGTTGCAGCTCCGTTATTTTGAGGCACCATTGGCATTTACGAGTATCTGTTGTTATGTATTGCTGTGCATTCATTTATATCTACACAACATACCAATACCATACAAAATATAAAAACCCAAATATAAATTTGCGTGAGTATGTGCAATTTAAAAAATGTCTTTAATATTCTTTACATTAACAATATTCAGATTCATTTATATTGAAATTAAAATTCTCGTCCACATCGACCCGAATGTCCTTTTGAATGTAAACGAGGTCAAAGGGACTTTACTTTGCTCATTGTCGGCGTTTAATCCCACTGTAATCTGATTGTCTCTATGCAATTTAAACATTATCTACTGATTTAATTGAATTAATTTTAAATGATGCCTTTAAGTCTCGCATTTAATACGAAGACTCTGAGTATTAACTTATTGTATGTATAAAAAAAGGTATGTATCAAATTCTTTTAATACTTAAGCCATGAACAGCGTAAAGAAACCTGCAAGTCTGTAACGCGATATTTATTTTCGGATAATTCTGTTGACAGCTACGAGTAGATAATCGTATAAAGAAACTGAAATTGATCTCCGGTGTGTCTGTCTGTGTGTCGGTCTGTATTATACACACTTGTCTCCTAATGTAGTAGTCTAAAAAACAAAGTTAAAATTAGGTAATGGTACACGTGTAAAATAAGATTCCAAGAGCAACGTGTCTACGTTGCTATTTTAATAATTATTAATATACAAACTTTACATTTTTTGCGTTAACTTTGAGTTTATGATTAAAAGTTAAAAAGAACTCTTACAACACGTATGAAGTTACTATGAATAGTTCTTATCCTGCCATGCATATAGATCGGCTTCTATACTACAAAAAACTAAAGTCTAGTTCAATCCAACACATTCACGGATTCTACTAAGATGCAGAAGATTCAATCCTTACATTCAACGTTCAAAGGCAGCGTTATAATAAATAACATAATAAATCACGTGCGCCCGATTTAATTGAATCTTAAAGCCGAGAGTGAGAAGTAAATATATTCTATTGCAGTCGCACATTTCTATTTAAATTTACTTAAACACCGAGCGTGATAGTACCTAATGTTGTTCGAAATACTCTGGAGAATTAATTATTTTTAAATTGTAAGCATCACACCTACCCTTCTCAAAATATTAAGTAACACGATTCCACTAGCTATAAACACAAGCGCCGGTGGCGGACAAAGTTAGGGTGTTAGTAGACGCGGGCGGTCAATTGCAGAGGTCGATCAATTTGCTCGCAGACGATTTTCGTGGCAGGAAGTCGAATTACAGCCATTCAGCAAGATTAACGAAATTCCGATAACGTTGAGCAGCTCGCTCGGTCTATTCGATATTCCCATTAAATTTACTGAAGGTGTTATATCAAAGCCATTGGCAATGTTGCATATGGAACTGAAAAGCCGTTCAAATACGAATCGGACCAGCGTGGGATGAAGTTCCCTGCTGGAAATGTGTTTCTAAGGAATATATTCCATTCTATGAAACTACAATAGTATAATTATTACAACGTAATGATCACTTGGTTCGGTGAGAAAAAAAATCGTCAGATACCATTGATACCTGAACGCTCTCGATACGTGATGTTCTCGAAGATGTGTGGTCTGCCAATCCGTACTTGACCAGCGCAGCAGACTATCGTCTTAGCCTCTCTCATCGTGGGAGGAGTTCCGAGGCCAGTAGCTGTGCAGTAAGTTGAAAGGATGATAATGATATCTATATAGTTTTGGCGTTATTATAAGTATTCTCGTGAAAAATTTTGGGCTCAGTTGATTTATAGATTAGTAGGAGAAGTAATTTTTAAATTTTTAAACTATGGCAGTGATAATTATCGAAAATGTATGTTTGAGTTCATGGTTTTACTTACAAATGTCAAAAACGAAACAAAACTATACTTAGATATGTTCTTGTTTACCTACCTGCATAACCTCCAACATTATAATTCATTATTTACGATATAAGTAAACTTATATGACAAATATTAAAAATGTAACATATATTTTATTTTAAATAAAAAGTCCATATTATTACATAATATTTATTATTATTTAATAATATTTTAGTACAAACATTATATAGGTAAGATTAATAAAATGACAATAAAATAAAATGGGAGTCGATAATAAACAAAAAACAAACAAAATACAAACAAAAAGTTATTCACATACCTATTTAGTTATTAATTTAATAATAAATATGATGACATAAAATATCGTGCGAATTTTTTTTTTCAGTTCATTAAAGTAAATTCAGAGTACGAACAAACACACACACACACATACACATATATATAGGGCAGGGCAGGGTGACAACGAATTCAGCAAAAAGGTCATGAAATATTATATTATAATGCTGAAAACCATAGTGGAAACTTCAAGTATGGCAAACTACGCACAGGCGAGAGCATCAGATGAATATTAGTGAAGCCATCGATAGTATTTACGTATGTGTTATAAGAGTCGTTCAGTTATGCCGTAGCATAACGGCTACGTCGTAAGCTAAATCGGCTATCGAGTAAATGCTGCGAATGGGGCGTTTGTCAATCTATCACAGAAATCAGTCAATTCAATTACAGACAATTTCTAGCCAAAGGAAAGATTTACAGCCATTGTACACATTCGCTTAATTTCTGTTACTTTGTGTTCGCGTCGACTAGTCAAAGGCGCCTTTTGAGATTGAGGAAATTATTTCGGTAAGAGTTTATTGCTTATAATGCAATTAATATGCCTTTTATTGATTAGAGCTGTTTAGTTCAGTTAGTTGATTAGTTTAGTAATTGAATATATGTCACTTCCGTCCGGAGATGCTCAAGTTTGAATCCTTCATGCATCTCTTAGTGCGTATTACCACTTCTCGATGAGTGCTTCCTAAGTAAACGTGCATACCTGATATTTTTTTACATAATGTTTTTTTTACATAATGTTTTATTTGCATAATGTTCTCAACAGTTTTTAAGTTTTGTCAATCTACACATGGACAGCGTGGGGTACTATGATAATGTGAATGGAGCTCAGCTGGCCGAGTGACCACCAACTGGACAGTTAGGGTGTTGAGGAAATTAAAACCCGTTGCATGCTGGCAACAGACGACAGAAGCCAGCCTACTTGGTGGGAGGGCTTTCCGTAAGGATTATATTATTAATATTATTATTAAGTCATTCATATCAGTGATACATTTGATCTTGCTGATGTCCATGGGCGATGGTGACCACTTACAATCGGATGACTCGTCTGATCATTTGTTGCCAATTTACATACCAAAAACCTTATATCATAAGAGATTCAGTCAGCTTTGCATAAAAAAACATATATTTATATCCCATACAAAGCTACTTATATACGTATTTACAAGTACTTAACTTAATTTTTTTTATCCGTTAGATTCAGAGAAAATAGAATATGTACCTGTAAGTTTCCTTAAAGTCGGAGAATGTAGGATATATAGGTACCAATAAGTTTCCATTTATTCATCGAATAAACAAACCATAAGAAATACTTGTATCACCTAAAAACCCTTAATATTGTAGATACTTGTACATATTCTACCTACATGTCCCTTAATGGTCACTTACTCTGCAAATAGGTGGCACACGACATTGTTTTATTGACATAATACATCATGGTTCGTGCAGATTCCGTTACAGTAAGATTGTCTTTGATTATTCTAATGCTTCATAAGATTCCTGTAGATATCATTCGGAGTGTCTCTTTAGAAGTCTCTTTAGAAGTGCTTTTAGGATATTAAATCTATATTTTACTTGAGTCGGCTTTGGTGGGTATTTTGAGATACGTTATTAAAGATAAGTGATCTCAAAGCTTACTATACGCAAAGACCCATTGAAAATAAACATACATAAATTCTTATTTAGCTTTATTAAGAATTTATAATATTAACCAATATAAAATTATGCAAACATCGGTGTTTTTTTTTGTCAGTAGTGTTCTTGTATATATATGTCGGAGATGGTCATTAGTATAGACGTGAAACGAAACCCGGCACGATATCCGAGTGATGGAAGCACCGCTGCGATGACGTCGATACTCGGCTAACATCGTGCTACAACAGAGCCTAGCTAGTGGAGAGACGCCAGATGGAGCCTCAGTTTACATTCTGCGGTCGAAGAGATCGGTTCCTCCGCACTGGGAACTGTTACTTGTTTCGTTTGCCCGGTGCGAAGTGTTTGTTAACAATTAGTTAAAAGTGTTAAACGATCATACGCCCACGCTATGTTCGACAACGCTGCTAAAACTACTGGAATTTGCCGACATATACAAACTGACAAGATAATGAGAATAAAAAATACTTTCTTCGGAATTTTTCTATAGTGTTCTCCAAGTTGTGGGAAAGTTATGGATTAACTTATCGTTAGATATATGGATGTCAATGGTCTTAATTCCACTCACTTTTACCGGCCAAAGCACTTTCCGGCTCGTTACTGTAAATATTTTATTATTAATGTGACTATGAAGGGTTTAGGATCGAAGTAATACGTGTTTTCGCAAGAGTCAGTTAGCAAAGTTCACATTTCCATTTGATTTGGTCGCTTCTTTCTGTTTTATTTTCTTTCTCACATGATATAATTTACACAAAAAATCAACTGGTTTCCTTATATCACTTTATATATATTTCATATATCCAAATTAAGGCAAATATATTCCAGAAGTCTAAATATTTTTTAATTTAAACGCTGTGACGAAATTTTCATTTTTAAATTTCATAATTATCATGTTTTTTTTTTTAAGTTTGCCCGTTTTTTCTAAGAATTAGCAGAAAAGTTATAAAAAATCACGTTATAACAAACACCTAAATAAAAAACATTTCGGATTGCTGTGGTTTAAACCCACGACTTCCTGCTCGCGAGTCTGCGATATATTGTTGTTTTTTTACATAAAATAAGTTAATGATTGACTTGTTGTCAACGTGATGAAGTCTAAAATGTTGAGCGCATTAACTTATAAAAGCCTATTCACTCTCCGGTTGTTTATGTCAACCGACAAGTTTGCGATGTAGGCAAAACTATTAGTCGCATTCTATGCTGACGTGACCTCATGTGACCTTGTGACGTTATTAATGAAAGTTTCGAACAGATATGTATTCCACTGGATGTTAAATGGCAAATATATGGACCATGATGTATGACCTACAGACAACTGTGACCAACTTTCAACTACAGCTTTCGGTAAGTTTAAAGTTAGTCATAGATGTATTGTTTCAGTTGAGGCGTGAAATAAAACTACTAAAAACCACTCGTTATTTCTCAGTATTTCTCGTTAAAACTTTGAATTCGAATTCGGTCAAGACAAATAAATGATTGGTCTCAAATAGTAGTCATTTATGATGCGTCATTTATGTATTTATCTTACTCTTAAATGTTACATAGAATAGAATGGTGCGAGGTGCCACTGTATATGTAAGCTTTAATTAAAAAATTAAATACTTTCCTGAATCGATTCGAAAATACGTTGATCACAATTTTTTTCTCATGTAAAGAAAAAACCAAGGTGACATAAGCTCAGCCTTGAGGTTATTTCAAGAGTAATCCCCAGCTTAGCAGTACACATGTAGAACCTTATTACCCATGCATGCTCCACTTGATTGTGATTAATTAATATTCCCAACCCCAAGCATCCCCTGCCGTCGCTCATTCGTTATACAACACCTTGTGGATGGATTAGGCTAAGTCGATATAAATTGGCTGAGATATTTCTGTGTACACATCAAATGTACATCAACGGAAGCAGAGCTTCATAAGCCGGTGTGATTTAAACGGAGCTCGAGATTTATAAACCGAACTTTGTAGAGACTCCGCGATGTTATCATATTTGTAATTTCCAACAAACTTTTGGAAGACTCAAATATTAATCAGGATGACGTCGACCAAAACATTGTTATATTTTAAATACAAATTATTTAATTAAAACTTGTTTTGATACCTAGATGGGGTCTTCAAGAGGAGAGTTAAGTTAAGAATAGACTATTTATAAGTTAGTGCGTTCACCATCTTAGACTTCATCAATATTTGCCATCAGGTGGGACTGTTGTCAAACATTAACTTATTTTATGAAAAAAAAAAGATTTATACGATTAATTTTTACACTGACGTTCATATTGATATATTTACTGGATTCCGTACTAGCTTCAATGAACAGTTTTCTGTATAGTTTTTTTTTGATGTTTAAGAAGACTACAAGAATATCTAGATGCTACTATAAGGCCAATAGACGGCGGTGATAATTTCAAATGTAATATATTACATAAATATTGAATTATTTACTATAATTTAATCTACAATTTCAAACATCGGAATCTTTTAATAAAAATTCCGTTCCCTAGCCGTTTCAGAATCTTCATTTAATAAAAAAGATAAAGTCCCTTTTCATTAGACTCACTAAATACACATTGCCATCGTTTTGGATTTCAGCAAAGTAAATCCTTTATTCGTTTAGTCCTTCTGGTCTCTCTAGGGACACCCTTAGGTCTTTGTCAATTTATACCTACCTACCGTCGCTTGACAAGAACTTTTGAAACCGTTTCATCTCCCCGAGTATTTTTCATTTATAATGAAAGCTAGACAATGGAAATGTTGGCCTCAGTGCCATTGACTTGTAACAATATTTATGCTCGGTATATACCGAGCATATATACTATGTAGTGGTATACACTACGGAGTTTCATATTTAACAAATGTTACAGTTTGTTTGCTCATAATGAAGCGCCACGGTGCAAAAACAGACTCTGATCCGAGTAAAGCTGTAAAAATTAACGACATAATCCCGTAACTTACAAGTTTGTATATTAATTAATAAACTTTTTATCCTATTTGTTTTAGTATCTGGTAATTTAAGTATCATATTTACCGAATTAAATACGAAATCTAAAAATTTACATTTAGTATAAAGAGTCAAAAAGCTTTTTTCAAAATTTATTATGAAGCCTAAATTCTGTAAAATGGAGACAGTTTTGTGGATACTAAATGAGCATTCATTAAATGAGCGATATATACAATACATACATATACAAATATATACAATATATATACAAATACATACCTATAAAAACGATATCGTCTAAATAGACAACAGATATCAATTTGTTAGACCTCAATAATTCCAATACCGGTTTTAGAATCTTAGTAAAAACAAACGGTGCTGTGCATAATCCAAACGGTAAACACTTAAATTCATAAAGTTTGTCATCGTATACAAAACCCAGGTATTTCTGTGCGATAAATCTATAGGTATGAAAAAAATAAGCATCTTTTAGATCAATACAGGTCATAAAGTAATCAGGGGTTACAAGTTTGGAGGTCACAACGAGATATAGCTTTTAACTTAAGCAAATTCTCAATAGATTTTTTAAAATCAAAATTTTCTTGTTTAGATCGTGGATAAACTTTAGGTGTGTTCGTACGATAAGGTATTGAAGAAAAGGGTATTTTATATCTCTTGATCCAAGACAAAATCAAGGGATATTTGGTGAGAAGAGACCAAGCATTTATGAAAAATTGTAATCATCCTGCGGTACAGACCTGGTTTATTGCCTCCGGGTTGCCCGTCTCGGCGGCGAGCGTGTTGAAGTTATCTTGTTGAGACCACCCCGCGACTGCTGGCGCTGGTTCAGTCGAGACCTCGTCCCGTTGCCGATATCGTTCTTGTAAGACTTGCGTTGTTGGGCTTTAAAGGGACGACTTTTGTTATTGCTAATGGGTGTGAAATTTGTTTTAAATTTGATTGTTTTGTGATTTAAGAACCTCACCAGACCTTTGTATTGATTTTGCTGCTTTTAATTATTCGGTTATATTCTCTCCAAAGAGGTATTTATCCCTGGTTTAATCTATCAGTGTATTCGGAGGTTCGAATGTATAGCTGAAGTTACAAAATTCCTCCGCATTTTGGTATCAGTAAAGTGGCTATCACATAGTAAGCGGCAAGCATCGCTTATAGGTCTTAACAGTTTTTGCTTTGAGGGCTCATTATTGATTATTATTTCAGTAGCTGCACTTAGGGCCGATAAAGCAACACAGAGTTATTTTTGCCTTATCATTAGTGAAAAATCACGTTTTGCTAACGCGTCTGTTAATGCGGCTTTGAGTTCTGGGTTGAGTACCAGCGCTAATAAAGATTCGTAGTAGGAGGGTATTGAACATTCTTGCAAAAGTTTTTCCTTTATGTCCTTGGGTAGACCTTTCTTAATGACCTCGTGCGATGTAGATGCCACGTCCTTGTGGATAGAGTTGCCTAAGGCAGTGTCTGGTTTAGGTGCCTCTCCCAGAAGAATTAATACATCCTCCTCCAACTGTACATCCGCAGAAACTATTTTGCTGTTATCCATTAGGTTATCCGTCGATGTGTCTATAACGATGTCTGTCGCTTCTGCGGGTGTTGATGGAGTTGGGTGACAAATCTCGTGACGTTGTTGGTTGTGGAGAAGTATTAAGTGATACCGGCTGCGTTATTATCGATTGTAGCCTATCTCTGTGTGGAGGCATTGCAGTAGATGTATAATGTAGATGATTTCATAGTTTAACTTACCGTTATTTTCTTTGTCATCTGACGAGTATTCTATTGAACGACGTCTCAACTTTCTCTCCAATTTCCTGATTTTTCGCCTAATATTCTCTTCACTATCTTCACTTCGCTTCCTCTTCTTTCCCATGTTTAAAGTTTACTATAGTTACGCTGTTAGACTGTTGAACGTGCGAAGGCTTCGGCACGGAAATCCATAATGAGTAAAAACCCCGATACGAGCCGGCCAGGTAAGTTTAGGTGGGTTAAAGTAGGTGGGGAAGTGACGTCAAAACGTCGAACTGGAAATGTTTCCAACTTTAAAATCCGTGCAAGGCTGATGCGTGGAAGTACAAGTACATAATTGTTTACCTTTAAATCGCAAAGAATGAAGCTGCGAAATATAATAATAAATATACACATACATATATCTGCCGTAACCGGTATATTCGTTTTCAAAACAGCCACTATTTTAACAGAAGTTCCATACCAACTTTTATATTCTATTGTACGGAAAGAGATTTATTTCATGGTATAAAACAAATGATGGTGTACATCTGATACATGCACAGAAAGATAGCTAGACTAAAAATTCCGAAATATATACCTATCGAAGAAATCTACGATGTTTTTTATAACAGTAAAGAAAATTAACTTACAAACTAACTTGTCAATTTGTTTGCTTAGCGCACTTTTCTTCAATAGTAAATTGCCCACGTCCGAAGCTAAGACAGATAATATCTACGGATATGTAATCTATGGATGAAGGCCAGGTAAGATTCGAATCTAAGTGTCGTGCCGACGTTAGGTCCACAAGAGTGACATACTTATAATAAATGTAAAAATAACAGCACACTCCTTATTTCATAAAACTGTTCGTGTATATTTTACATGATGGATATTAACCAGGCCTCAGTTTGCTGCTCCGTTGTGGCTTTGTGTTTGTTGAAATACCGTCTTCATTTCAATCATTATTACTATTTGCCAATGTATGATTTACATGGAGTAATGCCTGATTCAATAACGCAGAAATATTTTAGTAACGTTAGTATAAGTGGCATGAGTGTTATGATCCAATACTTTTATGTAAATAAACGAGCTAACGAAATATTTTTTGTTTTAGTTAGTTTGACGTGGGGTTTGATTGATTGGTATTTGAAGTTATTGAGATAATAGTAAGGCTTTGTTATCATTTCTCAAATACCTAGTATTAGTTTGTGCTTTTGAAAGGCTTCAAGAAAACAATATGTCTCACTGAATTGATTTGTTAATCACGAGTATAAGTCTTTTATATATAAATTACGATTTTTTTCTTAGTGTTTTACGTACCAAGAACAGTCAGTAGGTATACGAGATTTATCAAGTATATTACGGTTATCATTTAAAACTATTAAAGTTATCTAACGCCTTTATATCTTTATTTTAATTAAATATATTCTTTAAAGACATAATTTTAGCACAAATGTTGTTGTTTTAGACTCTCCAAAAAACTGCCTTAAACGCCTCCCTCAAGATTAATAAAACAATAAATCTAACATTTTATTTCATTGAATAGACAAATCTCATTATTGTCCACATCACGTCGTGTTGTTGTGACAACCATAAAACCTCAGGAGACAACAATTGAGCCCGATGTATCCAATCAGATTACCATAAAGCCTCGACAATCCTATCAGAGCGTTTAACCCTACACCACGGCGAAGTGTTTCTGTCACAAGGCTCTGATAGATTGCTGTCGCTGTTCTATCGTATCCGTATTACAGTCTTTGAATTTGATATAATTATGAAATACATGCCGTGTTATTTGAGACGACCTGGAGTTTTGGTTTCTACTCTATTATCTTTGACAACTTGTCGAAGTATCCCGCAAAGACGATAACTCCGATAACGTTCTCGTTACAGGCAAACAACTTTCAAAATAATAGTTTTCTGGCTGTTACTACCATCTATGACAATATTTCTATGATGAATCACTCTTTTTAGACCATTATTGACACCTGATACACAAAAACCTTTCGTCCTCATCCTGGTAACGAAATTTTGGTGTCCAGTATAAAACATGAAACAGCAATTCTTTAGTAGAGAGTTACGACAATTACGGTGAAAAGAGAGTCAAGGAAAGCATTGGTAAAATTTCGTAAAGGTGATTATAAGAACTTACTTGTTAAAAAAGTGCATAGATGGCAGTGCCCATTTGCCACTTAAAAGGGGGTAGGTGAGAAAACAAGTGGACGGTTGAACTCATTTGGAGCCATTTGCCGACTACACCTGAAAAAACTAACAAAACTATTTCAAGTATGTTATTTTATGGGAAATAGACCCCTGGAATATATTTTCGTGGCCCCACGCAACGTAGTAAAGCTACTTAACAACGCGCTAGCTAGAGCTGAGATAAAACAGGTATGGTTTTCTGCAAATCTCTGATATTCTTTTATCGAGTCCGTACAAGCGAGAGATTTAAAATAGCGAATTCTTCTTTGGCACTACCTGTTTTTGTAACCTTTCGTAATCTTTTCTGTTTTTTTTTGTGTGAATAGCAAACACGAATCACAAATATATGAAGACACTTGAATGAAAAATATTAAATATCACGGCGAATAACATAATTGGCCTATCTGAGAACGTTTATCACTTGTTCGTTTTGTCACGAAGCAAGAGCTGTCTGGCATTGTCATAAATACAGCAAGTGATAATTTATTATTAAAATGCATATATTAAACGAATCATATACAGTTTGGTCTGTCGTTAGTGATCAATCAATCGAATTGAGCAAGTTCATGATATCAGTTTATGGGTGGCCGCTAGTATGAAAAGTATTTCACTACCCTGCTTTGGACGGTATATTAAGCCGTGACTCCGCTTGATATCGTTGGAAAGGAAAAGTCAAACAATGTCGAAGACCTATGAGTAGAATTTGAAGTTCTGACGTGAAGGTTGACCTGTAAACCCTTAAAACATTGCACTGTATACGCCGAATCGAATGAAATATTTCAAGAAACCTGAATCATGCTATTGAAGTTTTCTACATGGCTTGCAAGTATACAAGTGCCGAATTAGATCAATCGGAGCTCGGTCGCTCCTCAGGTTTGATCACGTAGCCTGGCGGAAGACATTCCTTTGTTACTTCTTAGTCGCTACGCTCTTGACAGAGCAGTCGTGGTTGCAATGAAGTTGTGGAATATTTGATAGTTCGTCGCCATTTCTCTGGAATTGATGCTTTTCTCGTCTGATCTTTTAACCTGATCTATCCAACGCATGGGTTGATTTGCCGCGACGTCTTTGTAACACTTCACATCAAAACTTTGAAGAGCTGGGTGATTAAAATTCCAGATCCTGCGAGTGGTAGACCGTCTTCCAAATCAGTGAACTTTTATTGGTCAACCATAAAATAATGATTCAATGAATGTCAATAGCTTTTCATTGATGTTTTCATTGATGATATACAGCGTTATAATGAAATTTTGTTCGAGAAATCTAATGTATAATCTTATTTCGTCCGAGCTCGTTACCTTTTGAGCCAAGTATAATGCGTTCCGTGTACAAAAGGGAACTGAATGTGTGTTTCGGGGCCGATACAGGGATGTTTTTTTTTCATTACCTTTCAACTTTTGTGATAGCAAATTTTCATTTTTATTATCTCGTTCTAAATACTGAACCGTTTGGTACTGGGTTGTATTTTCAACCGCGGTACATCGTTTTAATTAAAGTGAAAAAGTTGTTTCGGGAAATTTAGTTGATTTATGTTGATTAGCGCCATGTTTTAGGTAACGTTTGGTCTCCGATATTTGAAATTTGAATAATTTTCATCTTGTTCGAGTTCTGAAATATTGTTATTATACGCGTCATAATGTATATTTAATCAATGTTAAATTAACTCCTTCTCGGGAGCTTTTAGAATTATCATTTATCGTACTATTATGTGTTCCGTCGATTATGCAAAGATACCTTAACTTGGGTCTGGCACACTTAAAAGTCATCAACCACACAGCTGCCTTAAGACTTTGATATAGCTGGCGTTAGAGCAATGTAAAGTGTATGGTATAGATATGTTAGGTAATTTTTCCGAAATACGTGTATTATATAAAGTCAGTCCAGTCATTCGCCCGCATTCAATCAAATAATGAACAAAGGAATTCTCTTCTAACTTAATTCCCCAAGTGATCCATATCAAGATCTAAAGATATAATGGATGTTTATGACATATGAGAAGCTTGTATCCCGAGATGAGTTTTATGAAACAGTATAGTACAAAAACTGGACAATATTCAATGTATGTTGTAGTGTATTCACATATTCGATAGAGATAATACATTGTGTCGTGTGTACTGGTGGGGAAGGAAGATGTCAACTAGTCAGTAGTGGGGAGGGTATTTGCCGAGTGGGGAGTCTTGTGACGAACAAATATCAGAACAATAATGGAATTCCCTGGAAAATTATTCAAAGAGGTATATTGAAGATTTTAATGAATTTTGTTCGGTAAATTGATGTTTCAATCGAATTAAATTCGAAATCATATTTGTAGTGTAAGGAGCTTCTTGCTTTCTAGAGCCCATGCTTACCTCGAGTTGCACCCTGCTGTGCAATAGAACGAGGTAATGGTGCACCGTACCCCCTGTGTGGGGTCACTGGTCTCTTTACCACCAGGCTTAATTCAACGGTGCTCATGCACTGTGACAGGGTTCTTCTAGAAGTAGACGTGTATGTTTTTACGTAATCAGATTGCAGTGTTGGAGACTATGTATTAAAATGGTCCCCTGCTTCCATCCTGTTCGGCAACATGTCGGTAATGCCATAGGTATTACGGATGTAGATGGGTGCTAGTGACCATTTGCCATCAGGTTTTTCGTTTGATAATTTATCAGCTATTGACCTAAAAAAGAAGATTAAGCAGGAACGATTCATGTATTAAGATATAAATTGATCAAATTCCTCATCTTTTTAGCAACGACGCTCATATTTCATTGTCATCTTGTTGAAGACATTTTCATATCCACATTATTTTCCACGAAGTCTTGACTCGGCGTACGTGATACTTTTCTCAGATGACACTGACTTACACAGATTCACTATTATAACATAACTAATAAGTATGAGTAAGAGGAAAAATATAGCAAGAATCTCAAGAAGTAACAGAATCTCAAGAAAAAATATAGCAAGGATCTCATAATTGTAAAAAGTAAGGTAAAAATAACGTCTGTGTATACGGAAGTAATGCTTCTATTGTGTAAGTACGTCTAGCTATCTGATGGTCGGTAAGTGAAGTAGCTTCCGTAGCCCATCAACATTAATAAAAACAGGAGCCAAGACAGAAACGGTGCCTACATTATTAGCTGACTTTTCGACACTGTAACCATTTTTTCAACTTTATAATATTTCTCGGTAGATTTTATAGGGTGATTGACCGCTAGCCATGTAGGTAAAAACCTAAAGACATAGTGGCATGTAACTTGACCGGATAGTACAATATCCAGCCCAGTGTTATCGACTCGTAAATTGCTCAGTAAGACACCTAAAGCAAGCTAAAGAATAAGCGAACATTTCTATTACTAGTATAAAAAGTGATAAAACATTAAATTGTGTATGCTTTAATTAAATACTAGAAAAACGATCTTCTACATTGTACTACTATTTGAACGTAGTGACAGCCTAGTAGTTGAAATGTCGGTCTCCCACTCGGGGGCATCAGTTTGAACATTTTTTGCTCATTTCTACGACTTGCATATCTGAAAGTTTACCATAATATTTTCGGAGGTGTAGGTAATCTGGCAATAATTTTCACAATATAAGGACAGTTTGTATCGCAAATAGTCTTAGCTATCTAACTCAAAACCTAAGTTAGTCGAAATATTTTTTAGATTAAGAAGAAAATCGTCTGCCAGCCAGGGTCATAGCACAAGGTAGTTGTATCTCGTCACAGGTTTTATTGTAATAATATTATACTTTGAAGACAAATATATGACAAGTATCCAATCGAGAATTAATCCCGATACCTTGAACACACGAATTTGGACGTTCAACTGTCACTAAGTTACTTTTAAATATGATGACTTCAACAATATAGCGAACTCGCACTTGGTACATTTAATATTTTATTAAATACTTGTTTACCAAACATTCTGTCGTATTTCGGCCGCGATCCATCTTTTTAATTAAAGTCCGGAAGATTTTTGTCGCAAAAATTGAACCAAGTCTCCCGGGGCGGGCGGATGCCGGGAGCTGTCATAATGAGATGTAAGCTAAATCTCTGATTGGATACTTCAATCGAAACTGGCATATATACAAATCTATCTTCATGTAAACATCAATAATGAAAATAAAAGGACCGAAGCCCAATATTTTATATCGATTAAAAGGGACAAGTCAAGTTGAAAATCTGCGAGCAAGCTCGGAATTTAGATGAATTAAGAAGGGCACGGAGGCTTATTGGTTCCGGTTCTTGTGATTATTAAGAAGCAGTTGTTAAACCATGAACGAGACCTTCGGAACGCATACAAATAAATGACATTTTAGTAAGCTAGCTTACCTCTCCACCACTCCACTGGAGGAATTTGCGTAAGGTCTACAAAATCTGTTTTGTCGTAGGCAGCTAACGGAAGCCAACGAATACTGCTATATAGCTTTAATATTGTTTAATTATAGCGATTACACCTAATTTTGATACAAAACCTTAAAGCCGCAACAAAACTGCCCGCTAATAACTGTCCCATTTATTATTTATGCGGTATCACCACACAAGTAACGCGATGATAGGGATGGAGTTAATCGACCTGTTCGATTTCCCATTAAGGACTAACAATCAGTAAGCCAGTAAGTAACCAACCAGTAAGTAAGTTATTATTAAGGACGCTTGGACTGACCACAAACTAACAGTGTAAAGCAACACGATAAAACACTTGTCAGACCTTCGACAATACTTACTTTATACATATTTTATGTAAATATCCGTCAAACGAGCAGACGAGCCACCTGATGGTAAATGGTCACCGTCGCCCATGACCACCGGTAACACTTAAGGCATCACCAACGCGTTATCGGCCAGGGAAGAAGAACAAAGAAGGAAAGTACTAGCTCTCAAGCCTACAGCCGGACCACAACGAGTCGTTTAGCGGCCGACTCAAGCAGGAGGGTGGTAGCTAGCCAGGCAGGCTTCAAGAAAAGATAATAATACCAGTAGTGATATTAATGAGTTAGTAATAATATTCATAATCTTTAAGTGAAACCTACCACCAAGCAGGCCGGCTTGACGATACCCTGTTCTGCCAGCATAGGATTGGAATTGAATATATTCTACGCCGCCTCAATACGGCCAAAAATAATTGATATTAATAATAACCTACCTGTTGGTATATAGATTTTATCTAGTTTTCGTAAATACGTCAAAAATGTGTAACCGCAAGTAAGGCAAAGTCTACGCTTTTCAATTAACTCGTCTATTGATGATGCCATAGGCCAGTTGGTAGTGATCCTGCTTGCAGAGCGAGGGGTTCTCAGTTCGATTCACGAATGGAGCAGACATTTATGTGACAAATAAATGTTTCTTCTCGGGTCATGGGTATTTGTAATGTCAACTTTGTGCACGTCCATGCCACCCGCAACACAGGGTATCCTAGTGCGGGGGTGTGAGTGTGTAAACGTTTATTTATTTAGTATTTAAAAATAGAATATTATCATCCGCTGTTTTTCTATTTCTTTCGTCTTTTCTTGTCTTTCACTACATTTTCACTTTGCTTAACGCTTTGCCTGCAGCCAAAGAGAACCGCGAAAATTTTAATAAATAAACGAGGTTAAGTTTCCCAATATCATATTGTAAATGGATCGAATCACTCTGAAATTTATTTAAAGAAAATTAATTTGAATTAAAATTAAATTTTCATCAAATAAATTCAACACGAAATTTTCAATCGGGATTCGAAATACGAATTTGAATTGCACGCATGTTATCATTAATGGATTTAACAGGTTAAATTACTTTCGATTCATGAAAATCAACATTTATTTGTCCATTACCTGCCACTTTTTATGTAAACGGACAGTGAAATCTTATTAAACTCATCGAACGGATCAAGAGGAACATGGAAATGAATTTTTGTGTTTAATTTGTTTATTATGTTCAATGAACTTTTTATAACTGTCCATGACGACTGTTTGAATGTTGTAATGTCACCATACCACATCCAAAATTAAATTTACCATACTTTTGTGAGCTCACCAGACCTGATTCAAGATATAAGCTCACTGTACTGATCGCTTTTCTACTATTGTGCAAATGTAATAACGTCTAAATGCACTTAAAATATTTTTTGAAAATTGTCATAAAGGTAATTGGCTAAAACAATTTTAATTTTTTCGGCTTTTGCTCGTCCGCCTATCCGGTTAACTGTTTGGCCGTCTGTACCACGCGGAAATTCTCTGAACAAGTTTGCATAATAGTTAGCACATTTTCATATAAATATGATTATATTCTAGGATATTTTTCATCCTGGAAAATTAATTTGTAACCGCGGAATAGAAAATTTATTGAAATAAGTGAACATATTCCAAATCTACGAAAGTAGGGCAGCCAAAAAATATTTTTTTTAGAAAAACATGAAATGTATTAAATGTTTGATGAAAATATCGTAAACGATTTCCCCGGTTTTGACATGCAATGTAGACAATTTTAGTTTTGCGACCTTACAAGGGCGGCAGTCTACGATATTACGTAGCCCAAGTGTGATATTTGTTTTAACTGCGATTAATATTTGGTAACGTGTGGCATAGGTTTTCTGACGCAAAGTAATGGATTGCTGTTACTGTATAATGTCTGACGGTCTTTTATATTTGATGTGATTTTCGACACAAATGTTGCCCGATAACCGTACCGATTCCAGCCTTTTCGAAACACGGAAGCGCTTATGAAATTCACCACTGACGATCGCACGTTCAATTGCCGCCGAGCGCTCTCAATTTCTTGATTCGATCGATCAATTATTATTAAAGTGGACCGGTGGGCCGTGAGCGCTTTCTACAGTACTCGCATATAATGTAGCAATCAGAAAACTCAGGATGACTGTGAAAACATTCAACAACAACATTAAATATTGGATTGGACCACAAAAACTGAATTGGAAATAGACCTTATCGATCGTAAACCATCCATCAAGCGGTCCATTAATTAACCGGGAACCCCACTCGAATTTATGCTGTATCGCCAAGTCAGAGACCTTAAAATCCTTTGCCATATAAATGAGTTGCTAACCGTACAGCCGACAGCTCATAAATTGCCCTCCGGATTTTTACAACCGAATAATTTTTGTTGAATAAAGACACTTTAATATATTTATTTATGTAACGGGAGAGCATTGTTGCGTATAAAGCCAATTTTCTGTCATAAATTCTGACACTGCACATATTAATTACTTTTTTATTTGACAGATCAAACACATTAACGATTAATTTACTATTTTTCCGAAACCTGCATATATACATATATGTACTGGATATTATTGATGACTCAGAAAATAGGATTAAAACCGGTACATCAATATACACGTGAAAACTATGCTATAAACTATTTGTTTCTACAATAGCAAAGTTTTAACTTTTCGCGGATTACGTAGGTCACCCAATAATGCAAGCAAGGTGAACAAAAGGGATCGGTTCGGGCTCGGAGTCGAATGGAAATCATTACGTCATTTACATTTTTACCCACACCGGTGACATCCCCTGCGCTATCCTTATGCTTATACACCGCATATAGATAGATTTCAAGATCTCATGTGTATTGAATCGACTATCTATGATTTAATAACAATGCAATGCTACTTAATATGTACAGCATGCGTTCACGTGGAACACGTTAACGGACATTGCTTGAATTACGCTCCTAATTAGTGATTTTAGCAAGACAATGTACACATTCCAATGTCGGTAGAAACTTGGGAAATGTACAGTATTGACGACCAGAGGTCGGCTATTTTTAAAACAATGAACGTATTTTAACAAATATTTAATAATGGCATTTGAGAATCCAAGCAAGACTAATTCATGGTTGTTGTATTTACACACAGCAGTTTGATGTGTTGTATGTCTGTGTGTTTAATCAGTGGTACTCTCTTTACTTACTTACTTTTACTTTATAACGTGTTGTTGAAACTTTAAATCAAACATGCAATATCAAAAATAAAAACAATAATTTTCGATACGCACTCGTTGAATACCATTTGCCACTAGGGGGACAACGGGTGATTAGATCACTGCTTGCAAGCATTCAATTATGAACTGAAGTTATCACTAT
Source organism: Megathymus violae (assembly GCA_003671415.1). NCBI lineage: Eukaryota > Metazoa > Arthropoda > Insecta > Lepidoptera > Hesperiidae > Megathymus > Megathymus violae. The sequence goes on from PDGT01000043.1 coordinate 879,826, forward strand.
TGATGTTGTTATAATTAATCTCTTTTACTACACTCCTTATAAAATATTGACACAAAATGAAGACTTTTTGCGTAGTTGGCAGTGACCGTGCCTGTAAGGCGATGGGTCTCCAACACTATTCCCAGCTGAGAAATGAATGTGCTTGGATATTTGAAATTTACTTTTTATGTATGTCCGCATTTCCTACTGACTAAGTATATTAATAACAAGGACGCCTGGAAATTATAGTATCGAAACCAGTTCCACACAGATTTAAACTTTTGTAATTAACATGTGTTGTTTAAAAGATGTGCTGAGGAGTTTCTTTCGCCGTTTCTTCTCCTCAATTTTAAAGCGCCTTTTCGAAACGCTAGTAGAAGCAAAAAATGACATGCATAAGTGTACCTACCTATATACCTACATGATTAAATGATTTTGAATTTGAATTTAACACAAAGAATCGTGGTGTGGTAGTAGGTGGTGTGGGGATGTGACTGTGTGTGCGATTATTAATTGAAACATAAGTAGATACAGTGCATTAACATTTTTAGGTTCTTCATTTATATGTATGAATGTTGTTCGGTACAAAGACGTGAATTTTCATAAAAATACATGCGAGTTCTTTCATATAAAACATCAATGTTCTCTTTGTAAACGAAAGGCAAATGAAAGCTTTCAGGAAACGCTCTCGAAGACATCTGTCTCACTTTATAGGATGGAAGAGCCTTGGAGTTTATGCCCATAATATCCAATGATGTTTTTCGTTACTGAAGTAGCTGATAACACGTAAAAATACACACAAGTTGTTATAACAGTATCGAGGGTAAGTTCTGCCTATGCTTCAGTCCAAGCTAACGTCTGCTAGCAGCGCACAAATAATAATGGAGAAGGTAATGTTACAGTAACAGATTATTTAATCGCGACTAAACTCGTGCATTCTAAAGTTCAAACGAATTTTTATGAGGTTTAATTGCGGGATAAATCTTCAAGCTAATTATTGAAGTGAAACTTCTTTAGAATCGTTGTGATTTCAAACCGGATGCAACGGAAAAAGCGACAGGTAAGAGACACAAATACAAAAATGTGTAGCCAGAGCGAGAGAGCAAATGTTGGTGTGTATGTATATTGCACACTGTTTAATACTTGCTTGTGTTTGAGTATTTAATGCGTGTTAGTATATGTGAAAAGTACGTGAGCTTATACTACTGTACACTGTATGCGGCTGCGTATTACAGCTTTTTAGTAAGAAGTCAGCGTGGTGTGTTATTATTTAACAGTGTTTGTGAGTATTTTTATATCTTGTTGTGCTAAATAATAAATTTTATAAGACGCCGAAAAAAACTTAAAAATTTAATAATTTTAATTTAGAAACATGTGTACTTAATTTACAATTCATGATTTAAAATATAAAAAAAAATAATTTAATTTAAACTTATATTTAATAATTCTTAAATTAACAAAGTGATGTATCATTTAGATTTATAGGAAAAAAAACAATTTTAAGACGGATGAATATTTTTGAATTGTAAAATAAATTGTATATATTCATCTCATTCTTTTGTCGATTTGCTGAAGTTTCACTTTTATCGTGTGTGAATCGCACATACACCTTTTTATAGTTATTTTCTTGATCTGCAACGTGTCGCGCTTGTTAATACACTTATTACTGAGTTATCTAAATCCGCTATGTAGTTTGTATCAGAAAATCTTCGATATATCGATATAAACTTTGAAGTTATTATAAGTGTATAATTTCATTTGATTCATTAGTATAGACGGAAAAGAATTCTTCATTTCACGTTCAACACGGCGGGAGGGTGCGATATGCGGAAAATATATCGTAAATCAATGTGACGCACTCTAATCCAATTGCAAACGCTGTCCGCTCGATGCCATCCAGATTTAAATTGGGGTTGATCTGATCCGAGTCATTATCGGTAAGGATAAGGACCCTCGTACTGTCGACAGAAACGGGCTGGCAATTCAAATTACGAATTGATACCGTCAGCAAAATCTATAAGTTTTTGTTGAATCAAGTTTGAATCAGGTATACGGCTGAAGTGGGTATAATCAATGGCAATAAATAACTTTATACACCGAAGCGCTTATAATTCAAAGGGTCTGTCAGTGTCAATCTTAAGTTAATAGTATCAGGCGTTACTTTGCGGAAATTCATTGTTATTAAATTAGTATTAATTTACTTTGCAACAATCCGCAAGCACAATGTATGATGGTATATACTTCTATACATACATGAAACCTCCTTCCATCATATTTTCCTTTGTGGGAGGGAGGGAAGTTTCATGCATGTATAGAATTATATACCATCATACATTGTGTTTGTGGATTGTTGCAAAGTAAATTAATACTAATTTAATATCAATCTTAAGCGTTCGTCTGAATTAAGCAACTTTGGACTTGGTTGCGAGTGAATATATAAGCGAGTGGTTTGATGCTGAGACGGATGTATTTATACCAGAATCTTCGTGAGCTGCAGTTATGATCGTAGAATATATACTGCTAAATAAATCTATGAGCTCTGCCTGTGATTTCAATTTTATTGAATTGTTATGTGATAAGTATTCGTTTTAAACTCACTGTCTTAATTCTACCATTTTATATATTTTTGACTGTGCATCTGTATAACTCAAAAAACCTAGTGAACGACCTTGATCAAAATTAGTATATAGTAAGAACATGTGATTGCGCACGTAAAATACTTTACATGTATGGTTTAATGGGTCTACTCAAGGGATGTTCGGATATCGGAAATAAAAATATATCCGAAACCGTAACCGAATCCGAAAAAATGTTTCGAATAATTTTGGATAGGGGCAGAGTCTAATTGAAATACGTTATGACAAGCTTTCGCCCTCTGAACCTGGAGCATCTTGAGGCAGTTTTCGTTAGTTGTTTTTTTAGGTTTCTTTTTCCATTATCATAATACAAAAAATACCTAAACGGAAAATCAAAATACTACCTTGTAAATACACTATATATTTTCTGTAGAAATCCAAAATCATTTAATATCCGTAACCGAAACTACCCGAAATAATTGGATAATTCGCAATAATTCGTAACCGTTATCGAAGCCGGTGAAATATTATTCATATATCCGTATCTATATCCGGATCCCAAATTCGATATCCATAACATCCCCAGTTTACTTTGCATGAGTACATGGCGTCAGTTTGTATTTTTATTATTATATAAATTGTTAATAAAATATTGACCAAATAAAGACAACCTTTCATGAAAGCAATATTCAACACGAGATCGATGAGACGTCTGATTTTATAGCTCTAGCAATCCACCCCGGTTTTGCACCGGTAATATTTACTAATAAATTTAATGAAAAGTACTGTTAGCAAAAAAATATCTAATATTTTTATTTTTCAACATATCTCTATCTACGGTGGTTTAGGCTGTGCGGCATCTGTCAATCTGTCAACGCACTTATCAACCTGATCTTACATTGAAAAGAATCATCGAACTGAACGTCAAATTTTTTCAATCGAATTTTCATAGAAAAATATCGTTCGTAATTCTGACATTTCCGGCGCATATTTCAACTGAAACTGTATTTCATGCCAACCTGACAATAACCAAAACAATAAAGAAAAACCAACCACACCGGTTGATAGATTCTCAAGCGATGACAATGGAGATCTATCCAGCCGGTACACTGAATATTTTTAAAACTTAGTATTGGGAGGCTTTGTTATTGATGTTAAGAGCAACTACAAGTTTTGTAGTATTTTTGGTTGTCTGTTTTACTGTATGCCTCTCTTTGTTTCCGCATCGGATGGAAATATATCGACAGTTTTAAGGTGTTTTTTATGATTATTACAGGTTAAAGTATGAGTCAAATAGTCTAGAACAAGTTTCGTGTTAAGAAATGCATCAGCTTCCGGGGAATGTACTATGAAAATTCTGTTAAGAAGTTAGTAAAATATTTACCTTTGTTATTTCTATTACAATCATCATCATCATATTCTCAGCCGGACAACGCCCACTGCTGGGCATAGGCCTCCCCCAAGGATCTTCACGACGAACGGTCCTGCGCTGCCCTCAGCCAGTGGCTACCGGCGACCTTCACCAGATCGTCGGTCCATCTCGTTGAGGGTCTACCCACTGAGCGTCGCCCGGTGCGTGGTCACCATTTGAGAACCTTTCCGTCCCACCGGCCATCGGTTCTCCTAACTACTCGTATTTGTCCCGCCCACTGCCACTTCAGCTGGGCAATCCTTCGAGCAATGTCGGTAACTTCAGTTCGCCTACGGATCTCACAGTTTCTGATTCGATCACGTATGGAAATACCAAGCATTGCTCTCTCCATTGCCCGCTGGGTGACCTTGAGCCTTCTTATGACACCCGTATTTAGTGGCCATGTTTCTTTTACAATAACTTTAACAAAATTTATAAAATGCCTGATAAAATTAGTAACAATCGTAGATTTGAGTTTGGGTGGTTAAAACCAGAAATTCGTATCCCAAATACAAATGAAGGATAAAATGTAGTTGTTATAGTCTTAAATGGAACCGTCACGATTTTAAATAAATGCGGTAACTAAGCCGCATTCGTTACTATGACAACTAATATCATCAACCTTTGTTAAATCCCAGGATTTATCTGTTGTTGGACTCAAAGCACGTACAGGAGCTTTTCAAAGAGATTTGCGTTTGAAATAGTGACAAGCAAAATACAATGAAACGGAACTGACATGCGACTGTCGAAATGACATGCATATTACGACGAGAGGCGGTAGAGGCTACATTTTCCCATAATGGTCACAACGTATTAACTGTTCACTATTTTGTTAAAGAAATTCACTAACCAGAAGACGGTAATTGACACGTTGCCAGACAAAAAGTGAACTTACTCCCCGGTAATGCAACCCGAACACATTAAAATGTTGCATCGTTGATTTTAAAAGGAGTATGACAGCTGGATTATACAGTTACCGTCGGGATTAAACTGGATGATAAAAAGACCAGCAAACTCGAGAGAGGAAGTATCTGGCGACACAGAATCATCTGTTTATTTATTTATTTATTATGACACATCAACAGCATAACACATAATACATTTGCATACAATCTAACGTAAAACTAAGGCCTGGTATGTACGCCAATTAAAGACGTGTACAACATTCTCTTATAATCTAATACATGTTATTGTAAATATGAATTTAAGAAACAATCTGTTCAGCGGGTTGCAACCCAAACAGAGGAAATAGGACTTACTTTGTAATTGCCATGTGTTGTTTTGAACGATTTACTGAAGAGTTTCTTTCGCCGATTCTTCTCAGTATTAAAAGCACTTTTTCGAAACGGGTAGAAGCAAAAAATTACGTGCATGATTGGATTTACAGAATACATAAATGATTGTGAATTTGAATATATAATACACCTCAAAAATTAGTTCCTAGGCTGGCCAAAAATCAATTGAATCAATTTAACAATTTCTTTCTAACGTTAAACCTTGAGTGCTCAACTTGCACTCCGATGCATGGAATTATTTTAGAAATTGGTTGCCCGTATATCACATCAGAAGTTATTTAGCTTTCTTCATTAATTATTATACAATTATAGACAAAACAAATCTTCTAAATTACCTATAATACCTTACCGAAGTCCTGAACTTGTTAAACTTTCTCTAGTAATGTTATTTACTTAATTTTTATTCTCCTTTTGATCCTTATTTAGTTGTATATTTAAAAATGAATTTGAAATTAACAAAATTTGTGTGAAAAGTTAATACCAAAGCACTACTTATTCCTAATCAGATATTTTTTTCCAGTAATTCTAAAAAATGGAAAGCAGATAGAGTAAGGCAAACTTAATGCGCACCTTAATAGAAATCTGTGATGTGTTTCTTATATACCGTGAATATTTCGAAATCTCTTACAATATTGCAGAATTATTATAATAAGAAGCCTGCTGAATTTATTATTATGGAGGAAAGTTAACGATGTTTAAAAAGTTAATAAATTAATATACTTAAAAATGTTCAATTTGATTTCGTGTACCCGTAGGTACAATAACATCATTGTTTAGAGAGTATGATTACGCCAATGGTATGGAACCCTCGATGAGACTTATAAAACAAAAACAAATATTCTATTTGATGTTTAAACGACACGTTGTTACAAATACTAATATCAAACGATGTAAATAGTTTAAAGTTGCACACAAATACACTGACCCACGACACACACGAGTGCAATTGGGAGAAGACGCTGGTCCTTGACACCCGGTTTCGACTTCCTCAGGAACCAAAAGATTGACAACTATCATGTACATGTTTGGTTCTCAATAAATAATTATTATTATCAATTGAAACAACGTCAGTGCACTCCCGTATGTCTATAATATTAATAAAAATGTACAGGTTATATTGATGTTACATTGAAAACATTTTGCTCTCCATTCACCCAATAAATGTGCAATGAATGCTTCGCTAGGCACTCTCAGTTATTGCCTTGCAATCGGTAAAATGGTTTTCCATTTTATTACAAAAGTTGTAATGGATGCGCTTTTCATATTATATTATCATGTTTTTTTTATGTGGGGTCCGCGGTTATCTAAATCATATAATTTTGATATTTACATTTACACAGAGGCTCCGCGGCGTCGGTGTCGAAGTAACTTGAAAATATTTTATTAGAGCGCATTGATTTAATGAGAGTTCACTCTTCTCTAAGTACATTTTGCGATGTACTAAATAAAAATAAATAGCAATACAACATCAGAGTAATGTGTGCGTAAAGTGTGTACTGGCTGAAAAAATCCGCACATCATTAAACTGTGCCTGTTATTTCGTGACGTATATTATAGATCATTGCGTAATCTTTATACACAGCTATGTCAGAGCATAACTACAGTACACAAAATAAAAACAATAAAGAAAAATCTAGAATTTAATCATTATAAAATTAAACTGCCCCGTGACACTCCAGCATCAAGTTTTTAGTTGTCATTTTAATTATTTGTATTCTGTAGAACACTTGTGTGCTTTAATTATATTAAAAAAGCGCCGTAGCACTTGACTTGTCTAGACATGCAGATATAATTCTTTTTTATAATATGATAGAGTATCCCCGTTTAGCGTTTCAGCACTATAATCTTAGGGTTACAACAACTTTTTTGAGTTTACAGTGATCTGGAGATTAATCTATAATTTTATTTATTAAACTGCTAACTTTTCTGTACTGACACGAATCTCAGAGCACACAATGCTTTTTACACGTACAGCTGAGGAACGACAGCAACTTGTGTGACAAAATGTTTGCACTGTGTGTGCTGACTGTAGCATCAGAAAGAAAGAGAAGAAGGAATGGGAAATTGAAATCTCATCTGATAGTATACTATTGGTAAATATTCTGGGAGATTTTGAAGCGCATCTACGAGAATAATGATATGATGATGAATTCTATTTCAAAGGTATATTATTTTGAATGGACATGGTATATTTATTCATTTTTCAACTTCAACGAAGTTGGGGCAGGCTGCTAGTAAATTAACAAAACAAGAAGTATTTAAAAAAAATCTTTTTTTCATATTTAATAAGTAAAATTTAAAATTTAATAATTTTTTGCTCTTCAAGCTCATAATAAATAAAATCACATTTCTATGTCACTATATTATACTCACACAGAACATCACTAGGCAATTAGACACTAAGAGAGTAAGTAGGGATCGGAATGGTACAAATTTTATTCATTGACTGTTAATAATATTAACGGATAGTACTATTCCACCCGAGATGTAACGTCGCTAGATCTAGGCCCGAAATCGCTGAGCTCTTTGCGAATAATTCAGCAGAACTTTTCTTCCGCCCAGAGCAAGCAACAGGCACTTAACACTTTGGTTATGCGACATTACCATTAGCGAACAGGACATATCACGAGAATTAAAAAGCTAGAAATATATAACGGTGCTGGCCCTGATGAGGTTCCATTTGTGTTCTTAAAGCGTTGCAGTCGTAGTATCGCCTTACCACTTTTTTTTTAATTTTCAATAGATCTCTAGCACGCGATGTTTTCCCTGATGAATAGAAAAAAGCAAAGTTCGTTCCAATTCTTTACAAAGGCGATTCGCAATACATAAGCCTATCATCCTATTTCTCGCTTGTCAACACTTTTCAAACTTTTCGAAACAAGGGTTTCGAATAGTGTAGCCAATATTAATGCGTCATTTAGACCCATCCTTGTCGGAAAATCAGCAAGGGTTTAAGAGCGGGTGGTCTGTGCAAACCAATTTGGTATCCCTTATATAATACCTCTCCAGGCAAATTGAAAGCGGTCAACTAGTTGATACTATTTATACGGACTTTTCTAGTATCTTCGACAAAGTGAATCATGCTCTGTTAAGCAAATGATATTTATAATTATAAATAAATAAGCTATTTTAAAAACAGAGTGAAGCAGACTTATATTGGAATTGTTATGAATATGGGAGTAGGTACATGACTTAATGGATTTTACAAATGTTGTTGGTTCAAAAATAGATTCTATTTTGTCATGGAGTCCACAGTTTTTGAAGATGTTGATTGTTTGATGATGTGTTATGTGGTCACTGTATTTTATTGTCATATGCAATTCCAGATGAGCCGCCAATGCATCGCCGGCCCTATTTTTACAATTTTTTTGAAGAACTCGACGTCCTAGTGCTCCGAGAAGACCTCGAAAGGAAGCTCATACCACAATTGCACGTATGAGGCAAAAACGATCTTTAAACTGTCCTAGTTAAGTTAAAGCCCTGTTAAAAAACTTTGTTCCGCTACGTCTCTTTTTAACAAATATTTTTTTACTGTTTTAGATAAAGATCTAAAATGTATTTCAGGTACTGTCCTGGTGTGATGACCTGTGGTCTGTTGACATAAGATATTTATTCTTAATACAGAAAATAACAATTCACGTCATATACAATCTCTGACTTTGGGACTCACTTAGATATATTTTTAATGAAATCAAGTTATTAACTTGCGCGTCACAATATATGGCATGATAAAAAGGTATGTTAAGAATTACTATATTAGGTAGGTTTATTAATAAGGAGAATATTTTCAGCTTTTAACAGCAGGACGTATAGCAATACTACTATACTATTCTGTATACTGTGTTTATACCGAGTTTAAGATTCGGTAAAACTAGTTTTACCTCTATGGGTAGAAGTGTAAGAACTTATAATAAAATTCCATCTTAACTAACGGAACTTCGATATACATAGTTAATTCAATGCTCATCGCAAATTCACTCCTGTGACTAATGGTTACTATAAATATATAATTACCTATTATGACAAAGACATGCTAGAACATGCGTTTGATAATCAAAAGTAGTAAGTGTTCTGTGTAACTGAGTTTCTTGTTCCAAGACTGCTTGTGGTTATCTCACATGACTTGTTGCAGTGCCGAAGGAAGAACGAGAAAGAGGAAGAAAGAGAAGGGTTTATAAAACCTACCTTGGAAATGAATTTTCAATTTCAATTGTTATTGCACTTAGAACACTTTGTTAGTTCACGAATATATATTGTTGTGGCATATAAAGTTTAATGAAGCCGTCTACCGTTTGTATTTAATTATGCCGACTGCTTTGTTTCAACTGTTTTAACAAAACAAACAATACTTTTTAATTTTAAGAAACGTAAAATGAGAAATCGGATTCCTTTCGTAATAACTTGGAGACCGGAAAATTTGCTTCATCCAGCGCCCACGTAAAAGAAATATTGGACTCTGTTTAACTTGAATATTTCGTAGCTTTAGATTATTTACAAAGAACCCGTATTTGTAGCTCAGTGAGCCGTTCGATTTGTGTTGGAACGATATTAGGCTGCCAGGGTCCTTCAGGTAAGGACGAGGTTACAGAAAAGGTTACATAAGCCAAAAAGAAAATCTTTGGAATGTTTCGTTATCGGATGGTGCAATACGTGCACAATCTATTTGTAGCAAAAGCTAAAAATTCAAATCACGTATGTACGTAGATCTTTACACACACATATACACACACATGGCCTTATAAAGTCACTGACATATCCGACATAAACTTTTGTTATTTTAAAGTGATATTATTGTCAACGACAGTGACAATCTTGGGCTAGAATAATTTTCATAGTTAATTAAACACTTACTGGCAACCCGCCTCGCTTCACGTCAAACGTTCGCCCCAGGTTCACGAATAGCACCCGCCCCTTAAACTATTGTTATTAATTTTGATCGGGTATTTTATAAATCTTAAATTTGTCCCATTTAATTGTTCTAGGGATCAGTTTTTCTACGTTTATGAATAAGAGATGTATTTTTTATAGCTGCAGAAAAGCAACTGAAATTAAATTAAATTTTCTATTGTGCGGGAACATATACTTTCTCCGGAATAAAAAGTGTCTTAAATAATGGCTCATAATACTATCTACTATATCAATCGGTAGTATGTGTCTGTACATTCCATTTTTTGTCAAATTTCATGACAAATATTAGTTTTATAAAACTGTCATCAATCAATTAGTCCCTTTAAAAAAAATTTGTACGTCTGTCTGTCTGTATTTCCGTTATCACCCAGGAACGGCTCGACCGATCTCAATGAAAATTGGTATGTAATGAGAACACGTGATTGTACAAATGTTGGGCTATATAGAATATCAGTAAACCTATTAATGACTAATCAAGGCATAAAACATAATATTTTGAATAATCGATGGTTGCAAAGACTTCATAACATGATAATACGACATATTAAAGAAATGTTTAGCCTACCACAGACATATTAATAGTAGTATAGCAAAGGTAGTACTCTTAGTACCAAATATTATTGTGATTAGGTTGGTAGGTTACCTGTACTGGCAAAGTTCGCACACATTGAATTCATCTCACGTATTGAACGTATTGACAACACAGGACAATTGACAAAACAGGTGTTGAAATTGGATTACGATGAAAATGAGTCGATTGAATTACAAACCTTATCATATACTGATATAAAAGAGAAAAGCGATGATGTGTTCATTTTATCTCGTGGTTTAATATCAGGAATTCATATACTTTTTTTACATACATAAAACAAGTTAATGCTTTACAACGATCCTACCAGATTGTAAGTGGTGATGAACTCTAAGATTTTGAACGCGCTAACTTTTAAAACCCTGTTCACTCTCTTTCTGAAGAATCGTATATACATAGCTATAATATACTATTATTTTAGCATTGACCACGATACATGCAGCTAGACTAAAATAAATATATATTCTGTGATAAAATTAACGTCAATGTAATTCTAATCTAAACAGGAAAATAAGTTTTAACGGGAAAGTTAATCCATTGCGACGCTAATGCTTTCCAGGCAATTATCTCTCACTATACATATATCGTCTTGTTATCTTTCCAAAGGAACTCAATAACGGCCACAACACAAAAAGTAACGCTAAAACCTGCAGTCTCTTTATCCTCGATCTATATGATCGGATCCCTCAACAATATTATCCGGAGCTGTGATGGATAGCACAATGCACACGCGCGCCAGAAAGAAATTGATGATTAATGCGATCTACGGTGGATGTATAAACAGCCTTTTGTGGAGTAGTTTTACGAGCTCGGCTCACAGTGCTTACACGATCACAATTAAAAAAGGATACACTCCTGAAAGGAAATGAATACTCTCACAACCTTTGGCAGCGATTATTATAACGAAGTAGACGTTATTTTGAACTGTCTTTATCTTATACTGGATGTTATTTATACACGTAGATACATGTCGTAGTCCCCCCTTTAATATATAGTTTGGAATAGATTTTTAATGTTGATCCCAACCGGTATCGCCCATGTTCGCCACGTCGGAACAACGACGTTGGTCAAGAACGAACTGAAGAAATAAAACAACTATCCAACATGGCAACCGAAACGCGTGGAAATACCGGGTTAGTTTTAAATTGTAGCAAAAAACTAGACAGACTATAAGCGTAACCAGTCACGTACTCTGTGACGTTTGTTAATGGCTGATGGATGATGAACGATGGAGTCGTATCCTGGCGTAACAAAATGTTGTTATGCCAGGATACATGAGCCCAGACGAACAATTATGAATTAAATTGTGGAGATGTAGTATAAATTACTGTTATAACGTATATAAGAATGATTTATTGCTTTAAAGACGGTCTTTGATCAGCCTTCATTGGCTTTATTGGTCGCTTTAGATACCTCTTCACACACTTAGTTGTAATAAGCCTTGAAAATATCAAGTATTATTATTATTATCAAAGTACTGATGTTGCTAAGATGTAAGGTGTATCTAAGTTTTCAACATCATCATTACTACCCATATCATCCAAAGAGTCCATAGAGACGCATAGAGCCTCTTCTCATAATGGCCGGGATTAAACTCGATTATTCTCGCACGTGGCCTAGTACAGGTTGGTTGATTTCACATACCTTTGAAAACAATATGGAGAACTCTTAAATATTCAAGTTCCCTTACAACGTTTTCCTTTACCGAAACAAGTGAGAATTCATTTGTAATACCCGCATAATTTGAAAAATTAGAGGTCCTCGCAGGTTTTGAATACGCGTCCTCCGTGCGGGAGACACATGTTCAAACCACTAGGCTAGCATTCCTTGTGTTCATCAAATTTTAATACTCTACTATCGATATGTATCTGGAGGTATTTTAAGATATGCTTTTCCCAATTGTCACTGAAAAATTAAAATTTTAAAAGCAATGAAGACACGAATAAATGTAAAGTTATAAGTATAAAATTAGAAGTATAGAAAAAGGTCTCGACAAGAGTCAACAGTATACACTGTTATATATATCCAATACACTGATATACAGGTGAACTTTTCAAGTGGGCGTGGATGGCCAAATCCGAAATCTGAAGGAATAGCAAAAAGTATTCAAAGAAGTATCGGGCCCGATTTCGATGAAAACTAAAACTGCATCAACGGATTTTTGAAAAATCAATATTCCTAGCCAGGAATCGAACCCGTTGATTAGGAAAAAATATTACACCATTCGATAGTGTCGCGAATAAGGATCGAATTCTGGTAAGTAATGACATACGATAAACTTAAGGAAAAAGCTGATATTTAACAAAATATTTTTTTTATTTTTCTTATGTTACCTGCCAATTGCCAATGTTAATTGCCAATATATTATTCCAAAAATCGATTCAAGTTATCAATTGCATTATCCGTGTCTTTGCAGATTTAGCTTTTTTTACACCCCCAGGTAAATTAATAAGAACTGGTGACCTCGCCGGCCACACCATATACCACACTATTTGGTGGTACCGTGATATCATTGACTAATTTGAAGCAGTCTCATCTTAGCGTGTTTACAGGATTATTATTGTTCTAATTTTCTCATTAAGTAACCTTACATTTACTCGTAGCAACAAGATACAAAGTGTCAGTGTATTGTTTGACTAATTCAAAATGAACAAACTCCTACCAAAGATAATTGGACTGGAAAAATTGTTTCAAAACTTGGTTTTGACGCATAAAATATTTACACACTGCTCGAGAGCTCTTTGAAAAGATTTAACAACAAAAACTTTCACTCTACAATGAAAGGAAGAGCACTACGTTCTTAGTCAGTAATTTCTTCCAGTAAGCCCAAAATGTGGGAAGTGATACATTTATTTTATGCATACTGTAATAGGATAGATCATTGTCATCAAGCGTTAGCTAAAGAAAAATCTGTGGTGGGCTTTGAATACCGGGAATGTTTTAAAATATCTGACAGCAGAAGATAGTGAGTTCCATAGCCTGAACTGAAAAGGAATGCGTATAGAAGCTTGATGTGAAGGAAACTTAAGTTAATTTTCCAGGTTTGACGTGCATGATATATTGCAAAGATTGCGAAGGTGGATGTGATAAGAAGGCCTCGACAAGAGTCAAGTGTTCATTCAAAGTAGAATAGGGAACCACTAGAGATTCTTGAGAAATTGAGGTACTCAATCGAAATTTTTGGACCCGAATATAAAGTTATTAGACTAGTTTAGTAAGAGGTTAAGCTTATTTAGAATATTTATATTTTATATACATATATTAGGATGTTTTATTTTATTTTAGAAAAACTTTTCGAATGAAAGTAAAAGAGAATTTCAGACAAGGCTGTATCTGCATATTAATTGTCTGTGCTATGACATTTAATATCTCTAGAATTCTAGACGTTGGCTGAATTTCTGTAGATATCAGAAGGGTCGGTCTCGAGATGGTTCTCTCAAGGCGCTATTGGTTTCAAATTGAAACTTAATCTGGTACTGTAGATTTGTATCCTGTCGTCACGATGCAGTATGTAATAAATACATAGTATATAGTGAAGATGTCTCCGACCATGACATGTACCGAACCGTAACCTTCATCATCAGTGAACACAGAACCGATTCCGCAATTGCATTTTTTTGTTATTAAAACATATTCATGTAAAATATGTGCTGAGAAATTTCTTCCCTTGTTTCTACATATTCTTCAATCAATTATTCATATCTCTTTACAACGGTGGTAAATACAAATAATAGACTAGACTTCAAACCTTTGTTACACGTTATTACAAATTGATCACTTCCCTCAGTGAAACAAAATAACGTTGATAGCCTGATTACCCGAGTTCTGCATAAACAGTTATCGACAAACACTTTTCAGGCGTCAACCTGTGCCTACACTCCAGACTAAACTTTGCATGACCAATTGGCAGAAAAATACTCCAAGGAGTACATTTTTCGACACAGCTATAGAGAGCATTTACTAACCACCCACGATTAAGTATTTAATTGATGTTTGAGCTTTCGCTTTAGAATATTCATCTTTATTTTCGTCGTAAAATATCTTTGCCACGAACTGTTGTATGCGGGAGTTGTATTAACTCAGATTGTATTTTATTTAAAAAAAATTATGAAGTGTGATAATTCGATCTATCCAGCGTAGTAAGTTTTCCTTTTCATTCTGACCCCGAGTAGTGGGAAAGAGATAACGAATATATGTGCTAACGTGTGTCTCTGTGTGTTCTATATTTAAACAATTACGTAAACGTATTTTCTCTCTTGCTGCTCTTAAACTACATCTATCATATTCCAGAAAATTATAAAAGTCCACGTCGGAAGTTATTAAGAATAAAGGCTGTATTTGAAAGGCTCTCGGGTAAAGTGCTCGTTTCTGTGATAACTTAAGTTTTTCTGCATCGTATGTAATTTAATTTTGGAGTTTTTCCGTTTAAATACGATGTAATTTGCACCATCAGATTATAAAAATACGAGTAACTTGATATTGCTTCGCTTCCGGAAATATTACCTTCAAGTTTACTAATATTGTAGTCGAAGCAATAAAATTGTTCCACACAAATTTTTCTTAGCGATTTACAAAAAGGCATATTAATATCATTTTACCATTAAACTCGTTACGAATCTGTTCCGTAGTTTACAATGCTATCGTACCGCAGAGATAAATACAGAGCCTGATATAATAAGAATGAAGAAAAAAAACTGTCTATTCATATTCAGTATTATCCCCTAAACAACTCTTTTTAGAAATAAATAAATAACAATAAATAAATAAACGTTTACACACTCACACCCCCGCACTAGGATTCCCTGTGTTGCGAGTGGCATGGACATACACAAACATGACCTCACAAACACCCATAAATCCGAGAACAAAGATTTATCTGTCACATAAATGTCTGCTCCATCCGAGATTCGAAGCCGGGACCCATTGCTCGGTAAGCAGGGTCACCACCAACTGGGCGTTGGGGTCGTCAATTAAAAGTAATTAATGTAGAGTGTCTATCCATATTCAATGATATTATCGTACGGCCGTTGTGACAGAGAACCACATGGCTAAGATAGGGCAGTATCCTGTATTCGATTCCCGACCGGGGTAGACATTTACGTGCCATTTAGACATTTAGGGTAGACATTTACCAGCATAGTCGGCGTGAATCCTTGTGGTCATCATTTCATTTGTTTGACAAAGCCACAACCGTCACCAGCTCTCTCTATTGCGTGTTTTCGCACGAATCAACATTACGTATTCCAATGAAACCGAGCTAAAGTGTAGTGGTTAGATAACGAGATCCAATTTATGGAAATAAACAAAATAATAATCCACAATCACTGGTATTGCGATCACGTTTGCGGGTTTCAGTCCAAATAATATTTGTAGTCATTTATAATAATGTATTTTTACCTGTTAGCTAGTTACTAAGTACTAGAAATCCACCCTCGCTTCGCTTCAAAAAATTGTTTTATACATAGATTGATTCTTCTAGCTCTATGAATTCAAAAACGTATTATTAATTTATTATAATAGCTTGAAGCACGCAGTGAAAGTTTTGTTGACTGCCCTCTTAATTAAATGTCCATAGCAAGTTTTGTTTCCTGATCCGCGGGGATAGATCCATTACCCGGGATGAAAAGTGATTTTAAACTAATGTCATCGCGAAATTTATGCATTTTATTATGTAACACGTACTCAAAATACGTTTTATTATAGCCAATATTTCGACCCAGTTGCATGGATCGTGGTCACGGCGAACCTGCGGTGGCGGGGAGGAACCGTCGACAAGCTAGTGGTACATTAATCTATCCAATACCTACGTGTAGCATCGCAGTTTCGCCGTGACCATGATCTTTGCCATGCTTAAGACTCTGGATATATATTTTTTTAATGTGCATATCTATGCTACTTGTGATATAGAATTGTAGATGTGCGTTTAATTTCTACTCCTAGTTATACACCTAATATTGTATTTAGGAGAAAATGCATTGTCACTCATATTATTTCTAATGTAAGTATAGACACAGAACTCTTACGGCTTCATTGTATAGACAATGCACTTCTGTCTAGGTCACCACTCACATATGAGGTTCACAACAATGTGGAAAGCTTACATTCTTATATTTAATCTATGCCACGGCTTACCCCGCCCGAGAATAATGATTTGCGCACTATTGTAGACTTTTAAAAGAGTTACTTTAAACTGTTACTTATTAAAAACCCTGATGGCGAGGTCTTTTTAAAGAACATACAGTAATTCTGTCTAGGCCACAGTTTCTCGGTAGTTTAATAACAATGTCGAAGGCTTGTTGACGTGACCTCCCGTCGGTCGAGTGCAGCGATGCTCAGTAGACTCGAGGCTAAGAGAGTTTAATTTACAATTCTGCCTGCTCAAAACGACTTCACAGTGAATCCTACGCGGGGATTGATATAAAGGTTTATTTCATAAGCTGTAGGACGATTTCGTGAGTCGACGGATGGATTTAAGAACAGCGGGGCCCAGGTTAGACACTTCGTTTATCGCAGTAAGTTTTAATTAAAAAAACATAGCGGTGACTGTGAATATGATTTTAAAATTATATCACCGCAGTCATTTTATACATTTCAACTGTAATGGATACTTACGGTTGTTGTGGATGGATCATGGTCACTGCGAGACTCACGCCGTCGTGGTCGCGAATCTCGTAGTGACCATGTTTCGTGTGATTGAGTCGAGATATTGGTAAAAGATCGAATACAAATATCGTGAGTACCGGTTACAATTATAATAGTTACTTTAACATAATATAAATTGTAACTACGTATAAAATTGCAGGACTTTGTGAAATATTAAATCGATAATTATCTAGGTCACTTACTCAACTTAGTAGTATTATCGCTAGATAGATAGCTGTCGTTAACCCTTATCGAAGGTTTTCGAGCGTTCTTATCACTTCTTATCAGAAATATTGTCCATTATCTGAAGGTATTAAAGAATAAAATGTTATTAATTTTGTTTAACTTTTCATAGATCATTTTAACAAAACCATCGACTGTATTTACAGCCGAAACTGGTACGGTAAAAACATGAGTCCTCAAAACTATGTACGTGTTGTTTCAAAATAAATAACACTTATTTTATTTAATTTGAGACGTTAACCTTAACAGTGAATAACAAGTTCGTTTTTAAACAAAGAACTTCCTTATTCTATTTACAAAAATTTTGAGGCAAACGAGACGGGCTCACTGTAGGATGATAAAAATAAATTCATTAGAGTTAATCCTGAGCAGGAACTATAACCTCAGACCTCGCGCGTGTAATATACCTACCGACCGCCCTGGAGTGTAATGTAATGAATCACATCGAATAATCCTTCTAAATAGATTAGATTAAGGCTCGCAGATGGGCCGACGGGATTACCCATTGAGGTTTCTTTGCAATCTTTAAATTATTGCCACGAGGCCTGAGCCTTCTAATTGTATTGAGATTAATGGATCCGATAACGTTAGTGTCATTTACGAAACGAATCCTTTTTGGGGAATTATATGAAGTAAGTATTTAATGCAATAGATGCACATTTCAAAGTATCTAATTCAAGTTTTCGTTGAATCATCTTCCTCTTTGTATCAATTAGCAACTAAGTTTCATAGTTTGATTGACAGTATGCACCGATGAATTTTAATCGAATTTAACCAATGACGAATGACGGGAAATCCCACGTTCGATTCCCGACCCGGGCAGATATTTATGTGAGAGATAAATATTTAATCTCGGATCGAAGGTGTTTATGGTGGTGTTATTGGTATTGCCATCCGCAACACAAGGGGTCCTATTTCAGGGGTGTGAGTTTGTGAATTTTGTGAATAAACGATGAACGCTCTCGGCCTGACAGAATATGTCAATCAATAGAAGACGAGAATATTAACCAACTGTAGTATTCCAGATATCAAAATACCAAATATTGGCTCACAAAATTATCTTAAGACACCAGAGTATGGCCAGGGGTCTCTTACCAGTTGAACTTACTAACTATGGTACTCGTACTGTTGACGGCACTCTGGGACAAAATCAAAAGTGTGGTAGCTATTCATGGATGGCTTCTTCTTTCATTTTTTACAGTTTCATTCCATTACCGGTCCATAAAAATGTGCTTGTCAGCCACAAGCGTCATTGTTCATAAGGCCTGGAATGTATTTCACAGAATCGTTTCGGTGCGGATTCTTCGACTTCACGCACCTTTGAGAATACTGTGAACACTCACCATATTCGATCTTAGTGATGTTTACACAGCATGGTACGCACACGAGAAACATACGAGAGAAATAAAAGCTAAATTCAGAATTCAAATTTATTCATTAATTTAAGTCGACCGTCATCAAAACTGACTTCTAAAAAGGGGAGGTATATATGGTAGATTTTTCTCTTACTTCTATAATTTCTCAAAGATCTCCCCTGAACATTAAATTATTATATCGAAAACGTAGAAACTGCTGATACAAGTTTCCTGATCACCAAACAAGATACTCCACGAACAGTAATTATCCCCAAAGGCGGAGCCATTAAGGGCTACAGTTGCTATTCTGAGAGTATCTACAGAACCTGGTGTACTAAATTTACGACTTAAAGTTTAGTTACAATTTGATTAGTTAAAGTATGTATCAGTGTGGGCGCGTGTCGGTGTCATAAACGCGACTCGATTTTCGCGAACGACAGCTTCCAATGTAAATGTAATATATATAATAACTAAATAACTTATATTACTGAATTAAAATGATATTTTCATATTCGTATTTAGTATCACTTTCGTACGACACTCTCTGTTGTGATGCGGATCGTAAGGACATACATACATAATGAAACCTTGAACGCATGTTTTAAAAAGACAGCCACCGTCTCTCAACCTGGTAAGAGAGGCCAAACCCTTTCATACTAACCAACCTCATATACACATTTGTCTATATACATTTAATAACTTACACAGTCACCTTCACACTAAGATTTCCATGTCCACGGGCGACGGTGACCACTTACCATCAGGTGGTTCACCTGCTCGTTTCGGCGATTCACATAAAAAAAATCGCTTCACAGGTGCCTCTGTTTGGTCTGAAGCCGTATTGTGTCTCAGGTAGGATGGATTCTGACAATTCTATTAAGCGGTTTAGAAGTATCGTTGCAATTACTTTTCCTGGGGTCAACAGAAGGGAAATGTCTCTATAGGAGTTGCAGCCTGAACAATCACCTTTGTTTTTATACAAGGAACAAATATTTTGAACTTATATGAAACCTCCTCTTGTAGGGAGGTCGTCCAGAACGGCCTGTGGAAACGAAGATAGTGCTCCTAGACATCTCGAATCTGTTGAATGGTCGATTTTGAGGGAGTTATTGTAGTGATCTGTTAAATTTCAGTCTTGCTGCGTAGAATAGTACCGTTCAGAGATCTGATAGTTTGTGTTCGCTACCTTACTAGCAAGTTGACTTTCTTCAGTATTCCCCGGCGGATAAACATAAGATGTCAATTTTATTAGTCCATGACACCAGCGAACGGCATCCTGGTGTAGTGATGTGAGTGTATGACCGGCGATTGTTTGACAGATAACCCACATTATTTAAAGGCTCACATAGAATACAGATAGAACATAGATAGAGTTGCTTCAGATAGAAGTACAGGAACCCGTGTCGTGATAAATGATAAAATAAAATTTCAGTCAGTCTGAACGCGACTATCTTAGAACTTTTGCATCAATATTCATGTTCCAAGAAATAGGGAGAGACTCACGAAGAAGTTTAAGGTCTATGGACATTTATTTATTGAAAGAGAAAAAAAATGTATCCGGTACTGTTATTTATGTACTTGTGAAAATCAGCATCATGTTTCCCAAAGCAAATCAAATGTTAATTGTACATATACGTCCATAACACTAGCCAACGATATTCCAGTGCAGGGTTGTGAGTGTGTGACGGGTTATAGTTTGACATTACCTACATTATATTTTAAGTATGTAGTTCCACGGTTAGCTAATAACATCTAAAATTGCTCGTTCGCTGCAGTAATTATTCCCCGGGGCGCGGTCATTAAGTCTGTATCGTATCCGCTGTTAGCTCGCGAAATTAACGATTTTAAGTTCGCAGCCTGCGCAACCGGCTTAAATCAAATTCAGTGTAGGGTTAAGTTTCTACATGAACATGTCGGAAGACTTAACCTTAGGTTGGTAAAGTAAAATAAGTAAAAAATCCACTGTTATAGTACATGAGGATGATGAAAATAATCCTATATTTTTCAAAATAAAACAATATTTTACTTCTTCTTGGAGTTACTTGCTGTACTCAGTTTTATTTTGTACTATGTTGCTTACTTCTATAATATTAAATAGACACACACACAGATACACCTAAATTGCGTAAAAATACGTAATTATTGTATGTATGTAATTGTTTTTTTTCTGTTGACATATATATTATAATAACAGCTCACTTCTCTCCGTAGTTAGGTGCTACCCTTTTTTTCCGGCTTCTGTACTATCATCATTCTGTCAGACATTCGATGTCCTATGATTTTAAGTTTCATGATGCTTATTCATGGTGCTGACTTGAAAATTCGTTTTGATGATTTAATCGTGGTCGTATTTAAAATAGCTGAAATTAGTAATTCAAAACCGAAGATGCAAGAATAGGTATTCAAACGTTACATACACACACGGACATAAATTCTCAAAAAAATACCTTATAATGTATAGGAATATAAATGTTCCGGTCAAAAAAATAACTTTGAATCGCTCTGCTCGCAATGGCAATACCTTCTCATATTAATATAAATTAGAGCCATACCTACAATTCTCCGTACATGTGTCGTTATATGCTTACACTTGACATTTATAAAACACATCAATATTTAAAAACATCGAGAATGTATATTTATAAATCCGCCGTTGAAATTGGGGGATTACGTGGAATCCGCGCGCGAATCCGCCATTAATCACAATAAGACGAACGAAAACGCAAACAGCGGATGCTATCTGGAATATTTCAGAAAGATCTCTGGAGAAACTTTGTCGAAACTTAGCAGGTGAAACGGTTTAAATGAATCTCTTTTTGAATGGCAAGAGATTACAAAGAGCTTTTATAATACTTTCAACATTTTATGATAAACTTTACTGTATTAAAAACTTATTATTGTTAAGTTAAAAACTGCTAGGGCACAGTTTTCTTTAAATTTTAGAGAGTGAGAACCGGATACAGGATATTAATTCGCCTTTTAAATTCTCTGTCTTTTCAATCAGGACACATAAAAATATTTCACAGGTGATCCCCCAAAGAGACCTACTTTAACAGTACTGGTCTGGTGTCAGTGGGTTCTGTAAGGTGCACCGTGAGCAAAGGACCGTGGCTTGTTCCTAAGGAGTGCCTTAAAAGATTGAATTCCTAGACCCTAAACGCAGATTGTAATACTGCAGGGAATTCCCTGAGCTTGAAATTTCAAGCTGCATTTGTGATTACCTTCCACCAAATATATTTGGTGTTTCTCTCCGGCTTCTCATTGAAACTACAGTCACCACGCCGCCGCTATATTACGGCTTTTCTGGAGTTTGATTTTACAATCTTATTTATCTTATTATTTACCTTTCAAGTTTCGTTTACTTTTAATTTTTATATGTATATTTTTCAGACGTTGAAATATTGCTGTTTTATAAATATAAACTCGTATATTAACATTTTATTTCATTGTTATAGTTTTTAGTGATTTCGTTAAGACAAAAATATCAACTTTGTTATGCAGGATCTCTGTACTGTAGTGCATGAACGCGTTCTGTATCGTATACAAAACTCGGCCTACTATTTTTATAGGCTATTTATATTTGTGTCACACATGTTTTCGTATGATGCACTAGGTGTAGTTTGCATAATTCATGCTCAAAGTATATAAGATTTACCTCGCTCTAACATTTCTGTGACAATTCTCTTTTGCATTGCCAATTTAGCGCTTTATGTACATGTCTACTGTTGATGCAATTTCGTAATATGATGTAGTTGCAAGCTTCAGGTATGACTACAAATTAGTTTGAACTCAAAGTTGGAATTAACCATTTTAAATGTAAGCAACACACGTGAGAAAACTTTACCTTGAGTTTGGTCTAGACTGAGGAGAATCTCATTTACTTGCAAACTGAATTTTGTCGACTGACGACAGGTAACTTGGTGAGACTTGATTCGTGTGTAACGGATTTATCAGGCTTTGAATTCACCAGCAACCTACTACATAACCCAGATTTAGTCTGTTTCTCAACTTATTTATTAGACGATAGTTTAGTATCCTAATAAAGTAACCGAGTCTCAGCAATTTCGTATTCTAAAGGATATATCTTAAAAAATGTGTACAAGAATTGCATAATCAACTCCCACGTCCTTGTACTACGTTCGAACGACCCGACGTTCGACGAGTATTCATCCTTTAGTCAAACTCTTCTGCGGCACGGATGACACGCTTTGTTTCGTCATTCGTTACTTGCACTGCAAAAGACTGGAATAGATCGCAGCGGCATTATTAGTGAAGTTGAATTCGTGTAAAGAGCAAATGGACATTTTTCAAATTAGTGCGTTTTATCTTACAAAATTACGTCGCCTCATACTATTAGGTGGTATTGTAGGTAAGCAATAACTTGTAACAAATAAAAAAAGTAATCTTATTGCGGAAGTAAAAATTCTACTAATCACATTCTCTGTAAATTTTTCTTATGTTTTTAGAAATGTATGTTGTGCTCTGAAGGCAAATGAGTTTAAGCTCATATATATGTATGAACTGATAAAAACTCTTATATACTTTACTATTTACAATGCGTTCGTTTTTCTAAGGTGTTCCCTTATTTTAGTTACCTTGACGTACACGTATCACATATCTGTTTATCTATTGCATCTTTGTTATGCAATTGCAAGTATCTTTAATAAATTTAGTACCCCAACCTTTATAATGTTATATTAAAATTATACAGACCTCTATATTCATTGTAGATGTGGAAACTTCAATATTTATATCATCCTACGTAGAAATATATATAATTACATATATTAGATATAATAGGTACATATTAACAAAAAAAAACTATTGATTAGTTCATCAGATAACATAATGAGTTCTTGCAACTATTTAAAATATGAGACAAAGTTCTGTAAGCAGCTTTGGTAAGTGTACTGATAGCTTGTTCGGCGACAACTTTGCTCTCATTTCCAGTCAAAGCCCTGGCATAAAGTTACATTCTACGCCTTATCTTAAGATATTGGTTGCAGGGAAAATATATCATTCGCTCATTACTAGGGAAATCGAAACCTTTATTGGATTAATCACTTGTCGGTCTTTCTATCAGTGCTTTTGTCAAATCCAATTTTCTCCAAATCTATCGAATCTATCTACTGTTCTTAAGGTTAATCCAAATTTATAATAAGCATTAATATAGGGTAAGCAGTAACCTAAATGATATATACATATTTTCTCCCGGGTAGTCCAAACTCTACGGCTAGGAATTTACAGACTTTAAATACTGACTGCTAAACGATGTGGTTCACTGTTAATAGAGAATTTTAAAAATAAATAAAAAAGAAGACGATTACAGTGGCCATGAACCGAGAGATCATAAAAGATTTAGTAGCATGTACAAATATCAATAAATTATCGCTCGTTTGTAAATTTCGAGAAGTAACTTAATATTATTTCGACATCTAGCATTATTAATTCCACATGACCGCGGTTTTAGAACCATCTGACCATAAAACTGCTGCCATAAATGGTTTTAGCTTTTTGGGATATTTTATCTCTTTGGTTTATACGTTGTACGCTGACCGTACAGCTGTAATATAAATGGTAATTTTAAGTACGATATCAGTTCTATATTCGAATAAATTGTGTTTAAAATATTATTCACTGACTCAGAAGAAAATGGCCAAGAATAACTATCAAATGAAATAAATAAAGTATTTAGGAACATTTTTGACATTATGCAAACAAGTTATTTTAAAGTTAAAGTTTGACGACCCCATAGCCCAGTTGGTAGTGACCCTACCTGCGGAGCGTGGGGTCTTGGGTTCGATTCCCGGCCGGGGCAGACATTTATGTGACAGATAAATGTTTGTTCTCGAGTCATGGGTGTTTGTAATGTCATATTTGTGTATGTCCACACCGCCCGCAACACAAGGAATCCTAGTGCGGGGGCGTAAGTGTGTAAACGTTTTAGAAAAAAAAAGTATATAATATTTCAGCATAATGTAGTTATATCTGGTTACAATACTAGTAGCCTTAGTTATAAAAGACAGGATTACCCATGTAAATAAAGCATGCTACGGTGATTTCGAATAGGTGAAGTTATTGCTCAGGTAGCAAACGGTTTCAGACGACCTTTTGATCGAAGATAACTCATAATAAAACTTAAATTTTCACAGTATAAATACAAAAAAATAAAAGAGAAATAATAACGGTACTTCTACTACTTATTTAGGTAGTTTTTACTTTTAGTAATATGAAATTATTCAATATTTTCGTTGATCCTGCGTTACAAACTATGCTTCTAATGTGGTAATGGAATTAAAATTTATGTTAATAAATTGAAAAACTCATTAAAATTAAAGGGCATGTGTATGCTCGGTAGGAATGTTTAATAGAGGAGAAACAATTTGTAGATTACAATTGCAATAGAGAGTAGAACAGATTGTATTAGATTACAGATAGGTAATTATTATTCAAAATTTTATACAAATTTCAGCGTGTCCAAAATATCTGTATTCGATTCATATTTGGTATTCAAAAATTTGATCATACTTCTGAGTATCGATCTAAGGTTATGTGGCTTCCAATCCATATTCGCAGGAATAGTCATATCCTCTCTGCTGTATACTGCACCATGTTTAGTCCAAACGCTCATGGTTACTTAAAACGATGAGTCCAATTCAAATTTATTTCTAATCGTGATAGATATCTACGCTCTAATCTTAATCTTTCTCTTTTAGTCCAATCCTGTTCTTCATGGTTCTACGATCAATCCTTCACCGCAGTGGCTGTTCGACTTTGGAACTCCTTACCGGTTACATTATGGAAGGAGCATCATCTCTCAATATGATTCCCATAAGTTTTCTACTATCTACTTTATCATAACACAACTATATCCTGTTCTTAATCAATTTTTACACCTTACAATTCAACTTTTGCAATTACGCTATCTGCTGACAAAGTAACTATTTTTCATAATTATGCATCCCTAACCTGTTCCATTTCGCTATATACTGTTTCAGCTCAATAGGTTGTCGGGAATAGATCGCTAACTAAGCCTGTCGTACTTAAAATATTGTAACTAAACTTTCTATGTACTTACTATTTTTGGTGTACTATGTTTGGTGTTGGTGTAGTGATGAGAATAACTACAAGACTCGTAAAATAATCGAGGTACTACCGTACTATATATCTATAGCGTGACGCAAATTCGTCGTTTGTAGATGATGCCAACTAGGATATGACGATTCAATGGTTTTACCGCCTGGCAATGTTCCATACATAAAAAGGTTTCTTAGAAAATTTTCGCATCAAAAACGCTTGAGTTTTCTCCGCAATATGATTTCTTTAGAAGATATTCATTGCGACGTCTAACAAAAAGAAATATTAGCGTACAAAAAGCGAAACATTTTCGCAGAAAGGTAATAATAAATGGTAAGAACCGTTACTTTACGAATTATCAAAGAAATCCCTTGGCAAATTAGAAGAATGCTTTGTTAATCAAGGTAACACTAACCTTATTTCGCTATAATAGAATAATACTTTACTGTGGGAGAAATCAGATTTTCTTTTGGTCCTTGTACTAATAGCTTTTTGATCCTACTGCTTTTTTTAATGTCAATGATTAATAATAATTTGATAATCAAAAGTCCTTCAAGTTCTAATAACGATCAGCCAATTTTAATCTAATATCCTGTTATCTCTATACTTATAATACCTAACTTATCTAACTCCTCAGTTCTAGCACAAACAAATAAATAACGTAGTGGTAGCATACAAAGGTATGGATTTAAATCATGCTTTAAATTAAATTTCCCCGAATAAACTCCATTACTCGCTCAAACAGGTGACTTCTAGTACTTTTTATATTTATTCAGATCGTCCAGGTTACATGAACATGGATGTACTCATTAGTTTTTATGATATCTAGAACGACCACTCGAACCCAAAGTTATTTAAAGCTGAACTTCAAAACAGAAAAATCGATGTATCCTCAGATGTATCCTAAAGAATTTTTAAACCTAAAAGTTCATGCCATTATTTCTGAGATAAATTGTGTAATCTATACACGCAGAACCCATTGATAAACTTATAAATTATTTTTGTACTACTATCATTCAAGATTATACGTTATAACACCGACCATAATCATTGGTTCGGCTGGGGCTTAATGCAACATATATTAATTAAGTTCTAACGAGCCGATATTTCAACTAAATTTTAGAGATTACTATTGAAATAGTAATTTGACAAGTTTAATCCAAACGGCAATAAAACCAACTCAGCTAATAGCATCAATATGCGTAAAATTTGAATATCGGTAACAATACGGTGTGAGTAAAATACTATTACTCAGTATATTGTGTTGGGAAGTTTAGTCGATTGCACGCCCAATGAAACCAGTACGACGCGTACCAGATAACCTTAATGTGATGACTAGAGCATTTATTATTGTTTCAGTGTTTTAAAACTTTTAAATGAACACATATTTCTTCAAGCACGAATATAACATTTATCGAAGAAAAGTATAATGTTTCCAACTCACTGGAATATAAAACGCCGCTAATATATTTCTTAGCGCACAGTGCAAAAAAACTTACAAGATTAAACCTTCAAGTATCAAGAATATCTCGATGCTCGATTCTGATCACGCGCGCAAACTTCCTCCGCACCGACATGATAAGGTGAGCTGTGGAATAACCGTTTCATATCAGAATTATTTTTCTTCTAACTCACTTCACTTGGAGGTTATCTAAACGTTAGAAAATTGTGAAGTATCTTAATATTCCGTACTGCTGTTGGAGCTTTGAGGAAGAGTTCAAATGTGTTTCATGTGTCATTTCTATCTCTTACCAACATTATCACATACAACTTGTGTTGTTGTATATATTTATCACAACTTTTATATCTTATTTATTTTAACTCGAGCGATTAAATTAAGCATATTTCTTCCATCCCTCTAATGTAAAAGATTCTCGGTATTTAAAAAATGGGTCACAGAAATCTTTTTAGCTACAGTTTGATGACAATGATCCATCTTATCAGATTAGAATGTTTATAATATTGTAAAGTATTATATGTTTTTTAAATTGTATCTATGTGTATTCGTGTGTTATATTTTATTACTTGGGTGCGCACTAAGTTTGCTTCATTGCATTACTTTTCCACTATTTGATCTTACAAGCTTTTCATACTTATTTTGTTTCCAGTAATTTTATTTCGTGTACAGAATATAATATATATAAAATCAACTGAGACCAACTTCAAATAAAACAATAACTTTATTTGAGACTATATTTCACTGTGTATGTCAAATTTTCATGTGGCTTTTCCCGAAAAGATGAGGATTTTTTTTAAACTGTTATAAAAAATATGTTATAAAAAAAATTCATATCAGTTGAAGGACCTTATTGAAATTTTATAAATTTATATATAAATCCTTTCACTTGCATATACATCACATGAGGTATTAGACAAAATGTTTGCCGTAATAGTTTAATTCCTCCGCCGTGTAAACTACTAAATCAAAATTCTTTCATTCAGATTCAGCAGTCACCTAATTCTGCACGTATGAAAAAATAACTAAAAGATTTAGAAAACGTCAAAAATAACAAATAAATATATACACCCAATCTTACAAAGATTCCGGTTTTTCCATCGATATACAAAAACCTAAATACACACCCCAATTGGTTGTACTATTTACTTTAAGTGCATTATTATGCTTGTCCTGTTTAAGTACTTGTATCTTGTAGATTTAAAATAGAAGATTACAATTCAAAAGTTACAATAGTATAAAAGAGGTAAAAGAGGAGTCTCGGGCGTTCAGCATACGAAGACCACGTTGACTGGAGCTTGTGTTAGGGCGCACGAGACTATCAGAGTCTCCGGCGTTCAGCGCGCGGAGATCTTGGAGTGGAGAGTGAGAAACTTCAAAAGTCTGTTATACCAGACATCTCAAGAATATTAACCGATTAAGACACTTCAAAAGACTGCCCTTTCTTAGTTGAACTGCTGGCCTTTTGTACTGCCGAATTTTGTAGAAAGGAGGGCAAAATGGTACATATAAAAAAAATAGTAACTATGATGACAGTTTAAGATATTTGCCAAATACTTGACGACAATAACAAAACAGTCATCACAATAAAATAATTAAAGAAAAACAAAATAAAAGATACAGGAATTATAAAAGACGTTTAACAAGACAATATTTTAAAAGTTACAAAGCGCGTGAGTACCTAAATACTGCAACCTAAAGGGAGTTTTAGGACCAGTATGTAGCGTTACCTATTCGTTAAGTGTCAACTCGAGGGATTTTTGTGATACACGAGCGCGGCATACGGCTTATAAATACATTGTTTTAGTAAAACGACCGCTTCCCTTCCATTTAAGCATTATTTAAAAGGTTAATGCCATCGTTTCAGACTACGATTGACGAACACTTACGAGTACAACTGCCGTAAACTTGAACTACAATAAATTATCCGATTACTACATTAATTTATTTACCTAAGGTGATTAAGTGATGATAGGTGCCCCAGATGCTAGTAATATGTCTCAATCTATAACCAATTGGCTCATGTAATTGATCGAATGCTAATAACAGTTGGGTTGGTACATGACAAGCTCTAATTATTGATGTCCGTACGCCAAACAGCTGGAACAAGTTAATAGCGTAATCATTATCTACAATTGCCACCCAGTAAACAAAAAAGATAAAAAATGTAGAATACGATACGTTGGTTAGAATGACATGCCCCTACGCGTATATTCGTAACATAAAGATATAAAATACTCGAGCGGTCAAAATCTATCACTTATTTAGGGGCTATACTTCAATTCAATTACTTAAGACATAATTAATTAAGACTCACTTTTAATAACAACAAGCGTTCTTAACTAAACATAACATTTTTATATTGTCTAGCGAAAACAGAATTACAATGCACACATATAAACAAAACGTCATCGTCGATATAAATCGAATTAGAATACGGGTGGGTGAATTCTTTTTTAAATTGTGCGTTTTAAAATTTCAGGATCATAGCTGATGATGAAAAACTCGTTAGGAAATTTAGTTTCCATTGTTGTCTCTTTAGAGTGATGACAATTTTGCTGGTACTTACTTGGCCAACAGGGCTTTGAGCCGAACTATGCTTAAAGAACCAAACAATGGGTCAGTCATAGAAAGAATAACTGAGACAAATTTAAGATCTGTTTCGATCCTGACAACTTCGAGCCTTGAAGCTCGAATCACAAGGCACTCTACCGTCACTGTTAGTATTATAAACTTAATTAAATTTTGCGTTATAGAAATTCATTTGGATCACAAACATTTAATATTATATCAACCGTACATTTTATGCGTAACCTATATTCTGGCATGATTAAAATTTCCAATGGCAATGTGTGGCATACCAGCTTTGACACCGGCTGGAATTAATTTCTCAGTCTGAATTTCTTGTTTCACAATTACATATAAATACAAAAGAGATACTAATAATAAATAAAAATAATTGTTAATTAGCTGCAGTAATGTTTTATCGCTAATTCAGAATACTATGTAAAAAAAGGTAAGAAGAACTAGCAAAAAAGCGATATTTTTTGTTAATATTTTGGTAATTTTGTTAATATCGTGGGCAAACGCATCACGGAACACCTGAGTTCAACGCAACTGCTAAACATCCCTAAAAGGGGAAAATAAAACTGTTCTGAAATCACTAGTAAATATATGTGCAAAACGACAGCAAAATCTTTACTTAGTTTCGATAAAAACTACACTGACGTGAAGAAATTTCCATAAGTTACAGCACAAACGCCGCGAAGGGAAGTCAGATAGTAAAAAGCTCGAGACACTAACTAACGTGTTCATTAGTTTTTAATGACATGTGTAATGACATAAGGAACCCCACTGGTAAGGTAGATCCCAATATTCAAAGTGTCATAAACAATAACATTCGAACAAAAATGTAAAGAATCAAATAAAAAAATCAGGATGTCTACGAAAGAATACATAAGTTTTTCTCTTATTGAAGTAATATGTTCATTCTATCAGAGCAATCTTTGAAACGATTACCGTCGCTCAATTTACCTACAAATACTCGAGTACACACTGAAACGAATGTTCATTCTAGCATACACCCTTAACTGGCTTGGAACAAGTCATAATTCAATTTCAGTTTATTGATCTGGAAGAGCAAAGGGACTCGCAGAAAAAAATATTGTGAACCAGACCAACCGTATTTCAATGCCTTTTCTTTTGTTTCAGATAATGCTTGCCGTCTCCGCTGAAAAGGGAATGCCTTGAGGCAATAATGAGAGTCAAGAGGAATCTCGATGTAAGGCTCATTGCCTTATGTACTACCTGTATCCTCCTCCCCGCTATCGCCTGCCCCTCCCAATGTATATGCAAATGGAAGAATGGCAAACGACACGTGGAATGTACCGACAAAGACCTCAAAGCAATCCCAAACTCGCTCGACTCCGAAACACAAGTTTTAGATTTCGCCGGCAATGACATGCAAGTCCTCCAAAAAGAAACGTTCCACAAACATGGGCTATTAGACTTGCAAAAAATTTACCTTCAAAGATGCCGGCTGCAGAAAATCGATAACCATGCCTTCAGGGGCCTCGCCAATCTAGTCGAATTGGATTTATCCAATAATTACATTACTGTCATTCCATCTAGCAATTTCGTTTTTTTTCCTTCCTTAATGAGGCTCTCTTTAAACAACAATCCTATAACGACCATTAAAACTCACTGTTTTCAACATTTATCGTATCTAAATACATTAGAATTGAGTGAATGCAAAATAGAAACCATAGAAACGGAAGCTTTTGCCGGCTTAAAGCACCTAGAATGGTTAAGATTGAATGGCAATCGCCTGTCAAATATTCCAGGTGATCATTTATTTCCAGATACACTAAGAGGTATCGATCTTCAAAATAATCATTGGAATTGTGATTGTCATTTGAGAGACCTACATAGCTGGCTTTTGAATTTCAATATGCCCCACGAAGTTGAACCTATTTGCTCACAGCCTCCACGAATGAAGAAAAGGACGATTGTCAGCATAAGTGAAACAGATCTGGCTTGTATTCCTAAAATAACTCCTACGTCAGTTTACTTAGAGACAAATACGGGAAACAATGTTACGTTAGAATGCATAGTCAAAGCCACACCAGAAGCCAAAGTGAAATGGCTATTTCAAGGACAAATAATTCGTAATTATTCGACATCGTCTTTGGAGCCTCATCATGTATTTTTCGTTGAAAGTGGTATTATCGAGAAAAAAAGTGAATTATTCATATTTAACATTGGTAACGACGATAATGGTTCATACTCTTGTATCGCAGAAAACTCAGCTGGAAAAGCGCGAGCCAATTACACGATAAAAATTTTAGTGAAAGAGGAACCAGTTGTGATTGTGGTCACTTTTCCCCACAGACATTTAGTTGTGATAATTACCATAGTTTTTGTAATATTCATCCTTTTGATAGCTATAATAGCTGTAGTGTTATTAAAATTCAAAACAGATACCCGAAGTCGAAAGAAAAAGGAAAGTGGGAAAGACGTAGCCTTATGTAATCAAATATTACCAAATAGTAGAAGTAACGGTTCTTTACCTAAGAATAATGGGAGTGTTATTGTGAACGCTCATTCACACCACGCTTTACATTACACTGTGCAGACTAATCGAGATTACGAGTCTAGCGACGCGTACCAAAGCAATAATATGAAAGGCTTTGTAGACAGAAATCCTGACCTAATTAGTGACGCTGAAACCGTCGCGAACAACACTCAAAATGAGAACACTGTGCTATCTGTATACAAAGCGCAGGCTGCAAACGATAGTTTCGAGGAGGAAACCGCATTCAGTGCTCCGAGCGTGCCTCGACAAGTCACGTGGCAAGATCAACAAAATTTAACCAGTATGAGTATACCACCAAACGCCATGTATCAACATTCTGCTGACGTCCATTTAAATCCAGGATGCTTTTTAGATAACGAAGGTTATCCATACGACTATGGACTCCCGAAACACCCATGCCGGCCGCCAATAATGTCGAATTATTCTGTAGTAGGCCCGTTCTATCAGACTTTACCTCATAATAGGCCAAAGGGACAGAAACTTGTATGCAAATTCGCCAAGGACACTGAATTCAATACGACCCCACCGACTTGTCCTAATTTCGAGGTATTTAGCGCAACAAACGTGAGGCGCACATTAGAAGGGTATCCCGTGCCGCGGAATAGACAAATAGCGTTCGTCGGGAACGGCACTGTGTATTATAATGAAGAATTCGTTCCTTCGCCACCAGAGGGATATAAGACGGAGCCAGTGCAATGTTGTGCACCTCCTGAAGGTTGTTCCTCTTGGGTGAATCCTAAAGGGACGTGTGCAGTTATGGTTCCGATGGGAATCACTGATGCGGGGAGGTGTTATCAAGTGGAAACGCGGTGTGTCGATACACAGACTACTGATGCTAGGATGCCCGGTGAAGGGACGGAGAATGTGTTGAAACCGCTGCCTCAAGTGTCTAATGCTAAGTGTGCGTCGGACATTTGCTCGGAGAGCCCCGATGAGGGATACGTGGGGGACGCTAATGATATCTGACGACGACGTCACACTGATAACTCGTAAACAGGGCAATTTTGACGCTAATACAGTGATAAAAGCGACTGAGTATGAAAATAATATTGTATATAAACTTAATTGAGGGCGGTTGGCTCGGTGTACAGTGCACAATTACTAAGGATTACAATAAGTTTTGATAAGTAGTTTCGTAATCATCACCCTCACTATTTTGTAATGCATAGGTATTTTGATACTGTCTTAAAATGATTGAAATTTAGCCATTAGTTAAGTATGGAGTTATAGTGTCTAGTTTCAAAGTGCTCAATTGCGTTCAGATTATGTAATTGAATTGTATCACAAAACTTTTTGGTCGAAGATTTGTTGCGTTTTTGATATATAGTTAATCATAATCAAAACTATTTTTGCCACCAAAGCCACTCTAGTCGAATTGTGTTCATATATTTTTATTATCTTAAGCTGTATGATATATTTTTTTCTTTTTTATATATTGTTATTTTTTTTTTATTGGAATACTTAAACATTATTTTGCGAATGAACTATCGTGTTTCATTAGATGTCTCTATAACGAGATTCGCATAGAGAGGAATACAAAATAGACAAGAGCGGCATAACTTAGATGATAATACTTACTCAATAAAAATATATTGTCACGTGTTTGTGATAGTCACAGAATATTTTGTTGATGTTTGGTTAAACATAATTTGCAGAGTAGAATAATACGTGAAGCGATATGAGTGTATTGTAAATGCTTTTGTAACTGTTGCGAGAAATATTCAAGTTTAATGCTGAACTGTTCATTTTCATAAACAGTTTTTGTATGAAAAATTTTGTTAATTTTGTTAAATGTTTTGTTGTTATGTTTTCTGAAATAAAATACTTTTTAGTACTTTTTGGTACTCAAAAATTCTAGTAAAATTAGTTACAATCAATATCGGAACGAATGGTAATTAGGTTATGGTGTTTACAGCCATGCAGTTTCTCTACCCTCACAAATAATTGTTGGTTATTTGTGATGATTCATTAGCATCCATTGATTTGGAGCGTTTGCTCAAAGTTTGTACTTTATTAAAAATTATATGTCGAATATGATACTGGCATATGTAAATGATATGATTTGTTTAAGATTTCACTCGTATGACAACATGATGGACTTGGATTTTTTACAAACTTCTTTACAAATTACACTTTATTATAATTTAATTACACCTTACAAAAGTAAGGTGTTCGACGGCCGTAGAGTAAAAAAACTTAAAAAAATATAAAACAAAAAAGCACCGTATGTGGTGTTCTATGAAATCAACATAAGCCGCGCAATACGTGTATGACTGTAATTCCGCCGTGGTTGTAAAACGGATGCTGTGCAAACCGTGACCAGCGTATGTCTTCTTGTTTACTGGCTATTAATGTAAAAAATATATCTACACCGATACTCCTGTCGGCATAAATGGATATTAATGCGTATTAACGAATTCTCATCATTTAAAGAACACCTCATAGAACCAAATAATTACATTCGTAAGCGCTTAAGTAAAACAACAATACACAAAATTACTTATTAGTTTTGTGAGTCGGTAAGAATTGTGAGCGAAGCATTCCCGAGTATACTCCTAAATGTGAGAAGTCTGCTATTCCAACCTCCTATGCCATCAGTATGCTGTCGAGGAAGCTCGAGCCAAACTCTTTATGTATACTTATTTATGCCCCCCTGACAACGGAACGGATGGCATTTGAATGTTAAGTGATTACCTTAGACTGACATGTAACATAGGGATCTCAGCGACGCCTTTTCGGTTAAGAAATAATAGTAATGATAATTGTTTCGGATAAACATTTGATCATTACCGCCAGTAACACTCCCTAAAGAAATACCTTCAGTTTGTCATATCTCTATAACAATTTTACTAATTAAAGAAAAAATTATATCTAGAAAAATTATAATTAAATTTGTGTTCAAATATAAAATTGTATTTGGAACAGGAAATTTTTCTTGTTATCTCCGAAATTACGTTCTTTGAGGACTCATTTCGATGCTGTAATTTGATACAAAAATATTATGAAATTTCCATTTCTTTTAGAATTTATGTTATTTATGGATTGTAACTTATCAATATTTTGCTGTTGTAGATAGAAGAAAAGTTTAAGTTAAAAAACACTTGATTTGAAGCGCTAAAAACTCTGCAATTAAATTATTCATATAACTAAGCCTTTCCATCGGCAATAGCATGATAAGTAGGGTAGAACAAGCCAAGAATTATTGTGCTATTTCAAAGAAACGTCTTGAATCAATAGTAAAAAATTCCATCGACGAGCAAACTTAATCTTATTAAACCTTCATATACAAACACTTCTGACACTTGTGTTGGTCACTAGCCTACCCACCGATTTACACTGGCACCGTGTGTCTTAGTACGTTCGAAGTTCCTTAAATATAAGAAGAGACTCGATCCTTGCAAAGTGTGAATGTATGTATGAACGAACTATCATAATTAAATTGAACCGTCTAAAAGCGAATTTCTAATAATTATGTCCGTAAAGAATAATTATACACTAATAGGTAAAATACCTCAATATCACAGATTAAATAAACAAAAAGTTAATAAATGCTCGCACAATCACACTTTTGAATTACTACACACACACACACACAATGTGTGAACCGAGATCAGAGACCAATTTATTTATGTGCCAAATTATTTAACATTTTCTGTCCGGCAATTTAACTAGTGTCTCTTCGCTCCGCAGGGACTCTAGCAACTGAGCATGGTGTAAGAATCAATATACAACTTAAGATGTTTCAAAGATTGTTTATATTATTTATTAACTTATACATAGCTTTTTACGATGTGTTTTTCAAACGAATGAAAATATATTTTCAAATAAAATAATCTGATCCAGTTCAAGGTGTTAGTACACGGACACTGGTCCTAAGAAATATTCCCCTCACGAGCAATTTTCCTGAAAATGTATAAAATATTCATACTTAAAAGTTGGCAACATCGCTCGAATTGTATTTGGCTTCAATGTCGCTTCTTGGCAATACTCAGATAGTCTTTGTAATCGGAATAATGATGATATGTAAATTTATTCCGGTTGGAAATAATGTTCCACTGAATACTTTTTATTTATTTATTTGACAGCTACGTAGTTACGCAGCTTATTTATTTTAATATCGCTATATAAATTTATTTATATATCTTGTTCAAATTTTCAATCTTTAATAAAATACGTTTTATTCATTCAAGTTCAAATACATTTTTTAAACTTGCAGTGGATGATAGTAAACAGTTGTTTCAAATATGAATTCACTAATTATATTTAATTCATTAATTTTAGTTTTGTATGGGAGAAAAAAAAATTTATAAAAGATATCTAGCAGTATATAAATCTATATACATATTGTAGTTATTTATTAAAAAGTAAATAAAATATATATTTTTTTACTTTAAATCTTAAGTTTTTATATAAACCATAATATATAACATAATATAAAACATAATATATAACATAATATTTTATATAAAACAGTAATATCGAGTAAGTAACAATATCAAAACTTGAGTCATTTTCAATTTTCCGCACCATCTATCATACCGTTGAAAAACTAAGTAGGAAATTGAATGTAAAGAACGTGGATGTCACTGTGTCCCATTTACAAACCCAACTGGTTGGTTTAGTCACAAATAAACATAAAATAATAAAAAAACGTAAGTAGGAATTGACTTTAAACTTTTTTTTATATCAGGTACTTGTTATATATTAAACCTGTTACATATGTATACTTTCAAACTTGTCATTATGTACACAGTCAATCGAGCTACCGTTACTGCTATTTAATGATAAAAATCGGTATAAATACCTACATAACAGTATGGGTATGGATGTACGGCAACTTACACCAATAGCATTTTTATTTGTGAGCCAAAAAGTATTAAGTTAAATAATTATCACTAACGATGAAGTTATAACCATCAAATAAACCTATTTCTAGGTAAGAAATCTTGTTTTCAGGCAAGATTAATGTCTGTGTCATATTTGGCAAAGGCATTCCATCTTAGTCTTCAGAGATAGCTTGAGAGATAGCTGTGTACTTGAACCAACCGGAAATCGAACTGAAGTCTATTTGTAATCCACAAAATTAGTAGTGTATTTAAAACCGACCTAAGACTGTATTTAATATTATTGTTATTTATATGATGAAATCGGTCAAATTACAACGCACAACACAATATTAACATCAAAATTTGATCTCAAAAATTCACGAAGCCGAAGTAACGTAAATCGGGACAAACGAAAAAACGATTGGTCTACATTGCTCAACATAACATAACCTTTTCAACCTAGTTAAATAACCTTGGCAAGCTTTTGGGTATAATAAAGTTATTACTCGCTATATGTTTTTTCTATTGAGTTCACTTACTTTTACAATGCTATATTTGTCCAATATTAATTTGTGGATTAGATAGATGAAACGTATAGGAACGTAAAGACTTTTAAAATGAAGACCTACGGACGCATCATGTCGAAAAAGTCATGGGTGAGGAATATAAGGATGTGATTACCGAGCGTCGCCGAACTATTTCGCTTCACAGGGGAAAAGAACGTGTTTGTTAAGCAGATCGGCAACCTTCAATATTTTTATAGGCACTATTAGAAGAAGAAACTGAATTCGCAATTTCAAAAATACTACGTGTACACACGTATCAAATTCCAGAAACTAAAATGCCATGTTTATATATGCCAGTCATTATATTTGACATAAAATACAAACTAGTTTGGTTAATATTATAATTTTAGAATGATTACCTCGGAGTTTTATTGCTCAAATAAAGCGAGATCTTGACAAGTATTATTAGTAGCATTATATTTATATTAAAAAAGATAGCAATAAATTGATGAATTTAAACATTTTTCATGTCGTTTTGATATGACTAATTTAATCGTTTTTTTTTTGCGTAGAACATATACGTGTTAATATCGTAAACGAGAATCGATGTTCCTTTATCAACCGTTTCAAATACTTATAAATATGATAGTTTATATATGGGCCCTGGCCGTTTCACCTCAGACAAATAAATGGCGTTAAAAGCATCAACAAACGACATTTACATCTATCGAACAGTAATGAGACTTTTTGCTACCCCTACTTGCTTTAAAATTATACAATAATTCCACTTCATTTCTGAATAAGTAAAGAGGAACTAAGCAATTGGATGAACTTTGTATACGAATTAAAATAAAAATACCGACTTAAAACATTCCAAATTTTTGTGGCGACAAAGGATGGTACCCATAAAAAGGCTATTACAAGTAGGCCTTTTGTCTTTCACTAAAACGGCAAATAATATTTTGCTTACAAAGTAAAATACGTTGTTTATTAAGACCAGACTTTACTCTATGATTTTTTTACTACGATTAGTTTGTTCCATGAACTTGAATTTGTTAAATGTATGTCTAATTGTATAATCATAATACGATTACAGTATATATTTAATAATACATGTAACACAAAGCTTCAATAAATTATTAATATTTTATTGTAACTTAATAAATTACTCATACTTGATAGTATAATAAATTTATTGTATCACAGAGCCTTTAGCCATTAGAATATGATTGAAGTATAAACGTATTTTTTGAAGCAACTGAAACAAACTAATCAGCCAGACAAATACAGTGAGGTACTAACGAATTAATCAAATTCTTTGTCATGAAATTCCTTACGTCATTACGTATATTTGAGTGGTGATTTCATACTAAGAAGGTACGTTTTGAGGTCAACATGCCTTAAGGGAATTTATTTTTAGCTCAGACCCACACTTATTATAATAACTCACACCATAACCTTCTTTGTACTTGTGACAATCAGTTTTACTATTTATATTGTGAAATTCAATTTTGTAGACATAACAATATGTTCATTAATTTTCTGTAGTTTCCCACATCTGCATACAATAAACTGTCCGTTCCGGGTCACTTTATTGTCCATCTATCAGTCACAGTGAATTAAACCTTTTTTAATATCATTACAAAAATTTAATTTACAATTGAAATAACTATTCCCTTTATTTAAATAACAATTGTCAGACAAGAAACATTAAAAAATGATATTTTTGAATACAATATAAGATTATAAAATATTGTACCACGTGCTACGCAAGATATTATAGATTACAAAATTGAGTAATCTTACAGAATTAACGTTTGTTTATTCTATCGAGCCTATGAATCTTAGGGTAGACAAGGGTGAACTTAATGCCTAAAATATTATCTGACTATTGACCTTGATTGGTGATGAGTATGGCAGTAAGTAACAAAGCAGAATTAATTATTTAATTATACTTCATCTTCCTTTCTTCGGTTTCCTTCTTTCATCTTCATCCACTAATTGTCGTATCTCAATTTTATCATTTATTATCAAGTGTCCGTATCCTTTTTGGATTTACTTTTATGATTTATTATTACCTCTTTTACAAATGACAAATATATGTGTATGTATGTTTGTGTTTATTTATTCTCAATATACATTTAATCCTTATCCTCAACTCGTACTTCCTCAGCTTTTCAACGTACTTTTTACTTCATCCAAATGGTTCTATCACAAAAATCGCTGCTATGAAACGAATGTCTCTTGTGTATTTGTTATTGTAAAATATTGTATTTTATATTGCATCGTATTGTATTGAATTATGAATTTGAATATTGTATTTGTACCAAAAAAGTATAACTGTATTCGCTTAAAATTTGCGTATTCTGCTTTACATTAAAAACCCTATTTGTTTTCGATAACTTTAGGTTTGTTACAATTTTTTATACGGATTATAAAATTAAATGTATTTTATAACATGGACTCTCTAATTCATTCGAGTAGCATAAACTACGTAAGTGTAAATATTATGTAAATATTAGTTTAACTGTATCCGATCAGAATCGAGTGCAGTAATTTAATCGATATCAGGGTACTTCCCTAAGGCATCATCGCATTAGACTTTGTCGATAAAACATAAAATGTTATTAAATCGTGTACTTTTATATCTGTCGTTTGCCGATCGTAGAATACTTATTATTCATCTGGAACAGTGTGTGACATTTGTATGCGGCTCCTTGTAATTCGTTGCCAAAAACTGAAATAAAATAAATGATAAGAGTAAAGTATGTTTGTTTGAATATCAATTGCGTACGCCTTATTCTTATAGCTTATCTGAAATTGATCCCTATCAATAATACAAACACCTTTCGCTTAACCCTCAAGTTAACTGTTACATAACTTTTATATACGTTAGTTACATAACTATAATTTGTATTTGCAAGGTGTGCCTATTTCTATTTTATTATTTCATCTAATTTTATATTGCTCACTTAATATATATATACATTA
Organism: Megathymus violae; assembly: GCA_003671415.1. Lineage (NCBI taxonomy): Eukaryota > Metazoa > Arthropoda > Insecta > Lepidoptera > Hesperiidae > Megathymus > Megathymus violae. The sequence goes on from PDGT01000043.1 coordinate 920,775, forward strand.
TATTTATATAGTATTGACTATTTAATTTATTGTATATAGTATGTTTATGTATTGCATGATATTTTGAGAAATAATACATACATTACACTATTTAACTTAGGTACAGGTATGGACCTTCATTTGAATGATATCGACTGTGTGTTTGTGTATGAATGACGCCACCGGTCTCGTCCCTTAAATGAACACAGGAACCATAGCTAAACCCTTACTAATACGCAGTCAAAACAAAGTTGTCAAATAGGTACATATTACGTGAAATATAGTATTTTTCGCTAATAGATATTTTATATGTACATATATATATATATATTTTATTTCTACAATGTATTCTACAAATTAAAAAAGAAACGGGTGTACACCAGTGGTCACCAGTGCGCGAGTTCACGTCATATTTGTCTCGCTAGATATTAACATAGGCAATGTGTGGTCGACGTAGATGTCATATGATATATCACATTTTAAATCATCGCTTTGTTTCTACTCTACCTGTAGAGGGTTAAGCTTAAGTTGAAAGACTGCCGAGAACAGTGCCCGAAGCGTTTAATCGTGTTTTGGTCCCGGTAAGATAGAGCCAGCGTTATTTAAGACATCTAAAGCACTCAACGGGTACTCGTGGATGACAGGCCGTGCCGGAAAGCGACGTCATGTTGACGTCATTTCACCAAGTCTTTGCTGCACTAGCGCCACATCAGTTCCAGGGTTGTTAATATAATGATACACCCAAGAATTTACGTGAGGCTGATCTACGGCTGACTACAATGTTTTTTTTGTATGATAAGATTAAGCGGCCATATTCATTTTCTATATAAGATCTTAGGTCATTTTTACAGTTTGATAGAGCTAGTGCGATGTGCTTACTGAGATAGACGTGGTCGTATTCAACATTTTTAATGCTTACAAGGTCTAATTGTTATAATATTTTTCTCTAATTTTGCATGTGTGAATAAGTAAGGACTGTTTGAAGCTATTTATGTTTCATAATATTCATCCTCCGATTCGGGAACCTGGTTTATCGTCTATGTAAGAACTTAAGAAGTATCAGGAACATTAATAGCCTACGGGATGGAGAAGATTTAGGGAACACGTAAGTTAGACCCACATTTGGGAATTTTTATTGGTTTCTGTTACTTAGCGTTTAATATTACACGACTTTTCACTAGACAAAAGTTTATATTGCATTGAAAGTGATAGACAGTAAACAAAATAAATTTGCAAATTGATATCTGTAAATTGTACACTGCTAGTTAAACTGTCAATGAATTCCATTCATTGATATGTAATTGATATGCGAGAAAGGCATACTGAATATCTGTCAACTATATATTATTTCAATTAACATTAATCTACTTTACAACAATCCGCAAGCACAATATATGTAATAACCATTAATTTCCGCAAAGTAATGCATGATACTGTAAACTATATTTTTCATAAAACTTAGCCTTTCCGCTTATAAGATATATACGAAACTAACATTGAACTTTTTCTAGTGAATTATTAAATTGAAATGTCAACAAAACTGGCTTGGTAGCATTTTAAACTTTTTAATCTAAAAAGATCAGTGTCCTATGTAAATTCAATGTGGTTTTGAAGTTGACACTGATCGCGCCGAGGTATAGAGTCTATGAATATTTTTCATAAAAAGATCGTACATTTGCTTGTAATGAAACTTTTATATTTCGGTACGCATGCCGCCGGTTTAATAAAGCCAGCAATGTTCTAAAATTCTGCTCGTACTATAATATTATCATTATATAGAGGTACTTTGCTTTATACTAAAAACGTTTTTATAATAATTATATATTTTTTGATATGAAGACATTTGCAAGGCAAAAAAAATGTTGAAACGACTATATAGGGAAAATATTGTAACACCGACAGATTTGTAAGAAAAATATCTGGTCAACATGTAACTCTCATCAACTTTTATGTTGTAATTTGTTTAGTGATACTTAAAACTTGTGTCGTTTTACATACTATGGTTTTAAAGGAATACGAGTAGTTTGTTGTATACAGAACCGCCATGCTAGTCTACCGTCACATTCTCCGAATACATAGAAGTTGATATGGAGTTTATAAAAATTATATCTGCATATTTATTTACAAGTGAATCATAATTTACAAATTCAATACTAACAGACAGAAACAGGGTTAATCAAAAAAGGTCAAACAGTGTGGTTTTAAAATACTTAAAATATATCTTAAAATAGAAATCAAACTTTTTGTTCCTTCAACTGTTAAACCCGGAAACAATTTGACTCGAAGGACCAAAACATTTTTGACTTCTAAAATTAAAAAAAAAATAAGAGTGTTTTGTATATTGTTTGCCTATTTCGAACCTTAATGTTATCTTATATTAAAATATCTCAGTCGCGAAAATAATTAAAACGATATTACTTATTAGTAATAAAAATCATGTCTTAGAAACTTTCTAGTGGGTTCTCTATACAACAAATGTAGGCGTGACATTAATGGATAAAAGTGAATACTTTGCCTATAGACTGATTTAATTCTCCCAACATTAGCACAATAATATCACAGTATTGTTACTCTTAGTGAAAACAAATTGTAGTTGTGCATGACTTTGAATAAAAAGTGTATTTTTAACTTTTGACTTTTTTTTTCAAATCCATAATTTTAAGACTTTACCTTGTTGTTCGAGTTGCCATAACGCGATACGTTTTTATGACTACTTATTTTTCTTCCATCGTAATATATTGCGTTGAAGTGTTATGGTTAATTCGTTATAGTAGCAGTATAGCCATAACGCATGCCTTCTGTTTAAAACACGAAGTAAACCATAAATAAGCAAAACAATAAGTAGCATTCTTGGATTAAGAAAAAAATAAGTCCAAATATATTTGATTTTATATTATGAAGATATTAAAACCTTAAGCACTGAATTATTAGTAATATTTGTAAGACATGGTGCCTACACCTTTTAAAATGTCCATATAATATATATTTTTAGCGAAATAAATGGAAATTGATATAAAAACAGGTAAAACAACCTAGCCTAAATTCAATTCACCAAAATCAGAATAACAGACAAACTGATTAGTTTCACAATTACGGGATATCAAAAATGGCTGACGTGTACCGACTTATTTGAACCGTCCTCACCGGGCACTACCAAGAAAGCGAATGAACAAGTTCACCTACCTTCCTTTTATAGGTTTACTTGGTACAGTTTTATCATTTGAACTGTATTGCTGTGCTGCTTATAATATAAATATTTTAAAATTTACTACGTTCAGTGGCCCCCAATAAGTCCTTTATACGGTAAATTATATAATCTATCCTAGTCGCAATTTCAGGCCATGATACCTCCGGTGTTGTCAGATTTATGCAATATTTAAATGTAATTACTTATTTTTATTTCCAACGATGTTTATTGAATAAGACTGACTCACGAAACTTTTTAAAGATGAACATATTTTTTTCTGAAACTACGCTCAAAGTTACGCCATTACACTACTATTTTAAACTGGTGAGAAGCAGACTTCAGAACCCTTTGTGAACATTATTGCGACCTCTCAGTTATGCAAGGTTCCACACAATATATTTTTTCTGTGAAAGAAAGTGATAAATTAGGAGGCCATGCAAGAGAACTGTTTTATATTTATCAAAACAAATGTAAGTGTTCATATCATCATCATAAGGTGCAAAAATTTATATGCGTGGTTATTTATTTTATTAATATTTCGCAAAGTAATGAGGCATCGTAATGAAAATATCACAGGAACATAGAGTACTTAACGACCAAACTTTTATCTCCAGGAAAAAGTTTGTGACAAATTAAGAAAGAAGTATTGGGGGTACGCTGAGGTAATGGAAATTTAAGATAAAAACAGGTCGGTGAGAACATACGGGCGGGTTCGACGGTAGGTAACTTTATTATGGAAGTTTTCCATTAAATTTTATCTGTGCTTATGAAAATGATTTCGCTCTCTCAAACAACGCTACGAGAAGAATTATTTTAAGGCTCTTTGCTTCTAAATCTTACGATAACAGCATTAAACGACAGAACAAATTTATTGGCGGAATATTCGAAAAATATTTTAAGGCTAAGAAGGTCCATTAAATTATAATAATCAGAATAAAATTCAATCTTGTATGACGAGGTTACAGGGTGAACTGCTAAGATAGACGTAACACAATGCTCGATAAAAGCTTCATAATCCCGGCCCGTGTGTATCCTCAGTGATCGTCAAGTGATCTGACGTCGTTTAAACAGGACACACTCCTGGGGAGGAAGAAGCACGTGAGTAATGGTTTTCGGCAAAAGACCGTCGTCCAACCACACGACTGGAATTGATGGTTCTTTGAAATTTTAATCCTAATGTGTGGTATGAAAGATATTTTTTAGGCATAAATTGAGGAGTTCCTTTGCACGATTTAGTTAATGTGGTGTTTTTTTATATACTGTAGTAATAGCCGGAAAACAAGCAGAGGGTCAGTCTGCACTACAACTGAAACATATTGGACGTTTGCACACTCACGCCCCCGCACTAAGATTCCCTGTGTTGCGGGTGGCATGGACATACAAAGATATGTCATTACAAATACTCATGACCCGAGAACAAACATTTATCTGTCACATAAATGTCTGCTCCGAGCGGAAATCGAACCCGGGACCCCTCGCTCGGCAGGCAGGGTCTCTACTAAGTGGGCGATGGCGTCGTCATATTAAATACATTCCACAGTTGAAGAAGGAGGTAAGAGATCTTACAAATCACATTATCATGCAAGCCCATATCATGATTAAGCTAGGTAGTAAAGACCCCAGGTACCTTCAAATAACGGAACCTGATGCTCCGCTTCACCGATAATTCAAGAAGCAGGGCAGGAGAGGTTAACTTGAACCTAAGAACAGGAATCATTACATCACAGACCTGCTTTTTGACTACAAAAAATTGCGGTTGATACTCCCGCTAAAAAATGAGGCATTTAATGACATTACCTGCATAGTCATTAAACTTAGTTTCAGATATCTATGGGTAATATTTAGTATTTAGATACTTACATGTTTTTATATGTAACGATAATTTGTAACTTTTATAATACTGCTTTAGGAAACTTCTTTCATAATTTCCTTCTTTTGTAATTACCACGTGTAATTTTAAATAATGTGCTGAGGAGTTTCTTTCGCCGTTTTTTATCCTCAATGTTAAAGCGCCTTTTAGAAACGGTAGTGGAAGTGACTGACCTGTGGTAGTTATAAATGTCTAATCTGTGGTCGATATGAATGTTTATGTATGATGGTTATGAATAAATCTATGGCTCTGAGTAAAATAAAAAATTGTCTAGCGGTTACAACGACTTTCTCTTACATGAGTCCTATTTATGTGAAAACGAGTGATAAATTAGCAAAATATACAAACATGAAGCAAAAACTGACGTGCATAAATGTATTTACAGAGTACCTAAATGATTAAATGATTTTAAATTTGAAATTGCAGGAGGTCAATGACACTTATTCTTGAGAAATATATTGGAATCAATCAAAACAGATTCGATGATTTTAATAACAAACCTGGACGGTTCTCCTAATTTATGAGATATAACGGGAAATTATATCGCGATCACTGTTTGCGGAACCTACCTCTAAGCGTATAAATAATTCAAACCCAAAGATAAAAAACCCTGCATCCAATAAAAAGTTTAAGAACGATTTGAACAACCAACGCTAATGGAAATTTTCCCACGGGATAACAACCGGAATAAAACTCTATTAGATCCGGAACAAATCTTATAACTCCCTAACGTATATACTGATATAGTTCCATTGAAGATATGACAATGTTTTTGATTAATACATTATTTTTTATAATGTTATTTAATGAAATTAAATATTAACCAGTGATGACCTAGTCGTCTGAAACTCAGTTCACTCACTCATTCAGATATTCAAAGTTTCAGTTCTGCAGTCATTTCAAATTTCTTGTAATTATAATGCACATTAAAATTAATTATCACATTCATTTTTTTGTGTCGCCTTGGGAGCGATGCCGAGTTATGTGGGTTTTTTACCACACTAAAACCCTCCCGGCGACATTCCTCAGCGCTAAGTAGAGGACTCCGGGTATTTCAAAGGAATGCAACTGGAGTCCTCTGAGAGCGGTGCCCCTGTCGAATTCTGCCCGGAAGGGACAACATGTTCCGTCCCGCACCATCCGATCTCATCAACCGTACGTGGCCATACACACTGTCGTCCTCTCCGGGGTAATTAGCCGCACGGTTCGAGCTCCCACTCTTACCGCCCGCAACCCCGGAAGTCCCCTTTTAGTCACTTCTTAGGACAGGCAGAGGATGCCGTAACTCGTATTCCAGACCCGAGAAAAATTATCACTTTCCACAAAAAAAATAATTGACATGTAATTGATATCTCAGTTCTCCGCTACACTCTAACATGGATGTAATATGTTTACGGCATACTAGGTTATTTGTGTCAATAGGCTAGAAACCAACAGATGGACCGCCTGATGTGCAGTCTGCATGTGGTCGTCCATAACTCCAAAGGCAACACCGAGGGTTACTGGTCAAGACCTACATGTTAAGATGTCAATGACGGCTGAAAATATAATAGAAGAACTGGGCCAAGTATAAAGAGATTAAGTACGTGTTCATAACAATAATGATGATAAGTAAATAATTTAATTTTAATTTATTTATCCGACCAGCACACGTTTAAAAATATATTGAAACGTAACACATGTACCAGAAGTTCAATACACGAAAAACAACAGGTCGGAATAACAGGTAGTAGTCAATAGTTAACTATCTGAGGAGGGCACTGACTGATTGGTCATTAACCCTGTTATTGATCGGAACCAAAGTGAGTATGAGGAAGCCCGTGAAATACAGTAGACTTTTAGAATACATCTAAGAAACAAAATAACCTTAAGGAGCCTTTCATAAAATGTATAAATTAAACAGTGTCTTCCGTTTTCACTTCGTAAATGTTTAAGTTTTTAATTTATAAACCATGTCTTGGAACGCCTGACAAAATCCGATAAAGTCCCATAGGGCTCTGGAATAAAATTGTATCCGAATTAACACTTAACTTAAAATTTTCTAGCGTACAAAATTAGTCTCAAAAAGTTTGGTCAAAGCGCCAATCTTCCACGATACTTTAAAATGTAAACTTACGTTACAGGAATGATAAATAATTTGGTAATTTCACAGTGGTAGTCACCCACACCAGTTCCGACCGCACCAAACTGACTTTATCAGTAACTTTATGACCAATATACGCAATACAACACAGGCTGTTTGGGCTGAAACAGATTTGGAGCCAAATGCAAAACTGGGGTCTTTTATCGTCCTAAAGAATACCTGGAGCTACTTATATCCTGTTACTGTACATCGGAAATTTTTATATCTGCACAAGGGAATTTAACATAGATTATAACTAACGATAACAACTAGTATCGGTGGCTTAATATGTCCTTCATAACACGAATTTGATCACGAAATTTTTTCAATATTAGTCCGTCCAAATTTAGGCCGCACCCGTACCTTTTATATTAATTTCTTTGGGTTTGAGCGTTTCAACTACAGGCAGCATTCAGCTTTGTAATCCCTTAACACTTAAATATGTTAACAATAAAGAAGACGTGTATTTGCATTTGCTCTAAAATAATATGCAATCATTTTGTGTAACTCCACGTAAAATGTTGGTTTCAAAAGTAGCAGAACAATCATTCATGTAATTGCAGTCTCTGAAGGCGCGCCGCGGCGTGAGATTCTCTTCATTTTATGCAGAAAATGCAGGATTTATTACCGAAGCTGCTTCATAAAATGTTTATGTGAATTAAAATCATTTCTGTTTAAACTTTTTTGTCTTTCAAATTTTCTTTGGTAGTTCTTTCAAATTTATTTGGAAGGATCTATAACTAATCATTTGTTTTCAATGAAATCCATATCTATAATACACACTGATAAAATAAAATGTAGGTAATTACTAATAGCAACGCGTTATTGTTAATATAAATATGTTGTATCTCTTTTATCACTTTTAAGGCCATCGTCGTTGATATCTACTGTAAAGGTTGCCGTTAGCGAATGCTTTTAGTATTAGGACCGCCTTTTACACCATCAGGTACAATAATGCCTTTATTAAAGGTTTAAATAAATAACAAGTTAAAGAGTTTTACTTCAACAAAGTTATTGTTTTAGGTAGTAATTAAGTTTTGTCCAGGACAGACTTAAAAAAATGCCATACACAAAAGAGTAAAAGCTGACTTTTCTCCTCTAATTAAAATGTAATTCTAATCAGTCCCAACTTAGGAACGCTTTAAGTTATTACTTAATTCATATAACTAAATTAAATATTAATTAATTTTATTCCGCGGGCATAATGTATGATAATATATAGAGAAACAGAGCACCTGCTTCCTTAAGCAAGCGTGTATGTGACAGATAAATGTTGTTCTCGGGATTTGGGCGTTTGTTATATTATGCACAAAAACACATAAACACACTGACACCTAGTGCGAGATTGTCAGTTTGTGATAGTTTCTTATTCAACCTACTTACAGCTTGTGCTGAGGTTCAAAATTATCTCAAACCTTACCTTCATACCTTCTGCAAGTTTGCTGTTCTGCAAGTATTCCCCTACCAAATTCATTAACGCACTGAATGTTATCCAACCTCTTACTAATAGTTTTGATATGACAAAGTTCGCAACTCACGTCAAGTAGGCGACACAATAATTTCAAAGAAGTATAATTTTATAAAATGCACGCTCTCTCTCTCTAATATCATACGATCTGACTTAAAAAACAATGCTCTTTTCCACACAAAAGCACATTACCTCGGTTCACTCCAAACAATTGTTTTTCTTTATCGTACGAGATAATCTTTGGCAGTCGAGGAAAATGAGCGAGGGAAATATGGAAGTGGAATGCGCCCGGCACTGCATATAAATGCGCAATTGCTCAGTGAGAAATTGTTATTTCCTTAAAATATGTGCTACAATTCAATTTTGCTTACGCGGCCGAGCAGCGCTACCGTGGATTAGAAGGCAACTAACTTCTCATAATATTATTTTTAATTTGTGAAGTAGGCTAGCATTCTCGATTTTGAATTTAACAATAGCATATTTTATAATACTGAGTTTGGGAAAAGCCTGTTTTATTTTGTACGGACACTGGCGATTCAAACGACATACCCTATTTTTAAACTTAGTAATTTCCAAGATGTGGTGAGGGAGATAATAATTGTATAATTATTTATGAAATTTTACATAATATATGTTATACAATTCAGTTTTTCATCGGATAAAAGGCATCTCGTTATCACTAATCATAATCATTATTATTATCACTCACTTTCAAGTAACCCAGGTATCTGGTCATTTGTCTGCTTGATACATAAAAATCCTACAATTTTGTATCTCACTTAAGTCGCTGAACCACGAAAAAAGGGAAAAAATATGTTAATAAATGCCTTTTAAGAATGAATAACAGTTTCGATTGCAAGTACTACGTATAAAATCAGGTCTTAATAATTCATAAAACTGCCAACGAAATATTAAACGTAAACTCCTCATAAAATAAAATATTTGCCTGTGTATATTGAAACCGAATTATAATTTATTATATAAAGTCAAACGAATCAATTATCGTTAAGTTTAAATAACTTTTAAAACGGTCAACACACGCGCTATCTTCGTTTTTTATTGCATGAATTTTTAATAGTTTGCACAGTGACTACGCAAAACGGTGTAACAGTATAAATTGAAATAAAATTGTAAAAAAAACAGATAACGCAATGAAATTACACCAATACAGTAGCAAAGGAGACATAGTGTTCAATCTGATCATCGGTGATAGTATCAGGCGTTACTTTGCGGAAATTCTTTGTTATTAAATTAGTATTAATTTACTTTGCAACAATCCGACTAAATACTTCTAGTCTAAAGACTTTGCGGTTAATACTCGTAGAGTCTACTACCCTGATGATGCTCTGTGTCGGAGCGAAACACGTGTCGGTGACGTTATGTGTATTGGTATATACTTTTATCATAATTGCATGTTTTCCTTTGTGGGAGGGAGGAAGGGAGGTTTCATGCATGTATAGAAATATATACCATCATACATTGTGCTTGCGGATTGTTGCAAAGTAAATAAATACTAATTTAATAATCTGATCATCGTAGATACAGGGATAATAAAATTATTAAGAAATGGAGTCTTCATCCATTTATCTGTTAATAATAATCAAATAAATGTAATAATGTTAGACTCCTTAGCAGAAATCTTGTATAAAAAGATCGTAAGATTTGTTCGTAATCATTAAAGTAAATAAGTATTAAAGATGGTTGGGTAATTGAGATGGGCAGTCACGAAATAATTTTTATAAGTATATTAATAAAAAATAACATTGTTTTTAAACTTTTTGATGTCCTGAAACGTGTCCTCAATTAGTTGACTATATTTAACATTGGAAGAAATCAATTCAATTATAATTATAACCACTTTTCACGCTGATATAGATATTTTTTAGTAATTTCATACTTAACTCTCGCAGATTGTTACATTACACCTAATTTTACAGAAACGCCAAGAGATACTCACACAATTCCCTGCACAATTTCGCAACAAAGCTAAACACAGTCCCATCTAGAGAATGGAAGAAAGGTTGATCCATTTCTCACTTTTTTGAATGTATGCACCCACGATGTGAAGAGTATAATTTATCTCCAGATAGCCGCGTCTGGCCGTATAAATCACGTCGCGTTTTTCACGCGGCTCTGTAGGGCTACGAGGTAAGCGAGATCGTTTACTCAGTTCAGTTTTTTGTAATCGGTTGACCAGTCACTGAAGCGATCGACTTTTTATATGAAATAAATTAGAGGAGTAAAGCCTTGCGACTGGAAATACAAACGCCATTCTGAAGTCGAATGGCGCATTGGTAATTCTTTCTAGGTGAAAGAATGATAATCAGTACAGAACAGAATAAAAATATTTTTGTACTTACCCTGCATTATTGGACCACAGTTATACGTGATAACTACAAACTAATATCATGACACATTACCGTCATAATAAACACTACCAATTTGGTTGCCAACAATATAAATAAAATATGACCTGATTCGGTAATAACAAGCGTGTAATCGAGAAATAGAAAGTATACTAATACTCGCTTAGGTTACCTAGAACACTCGTCTCCTTTCATGACAGACCCGCGCCCATGAAAACACAATTATAAAGTGTTTAGTCTTAGATCGTCGTAATAATTATGGTAAAATAAAATCAGCATTACAGAACTTTAATATAATGTACTCTATCTATAATCCTCTGTCTCGAATAAATACTGTTCTATTGTTCTACCATACATAAAATCTACAATTTCTTGAGAAAAAAACTTTTTCACCCGTTTCCAATCCTGGAGCGCGCTAACCGCCTCTCGGGTCTGACACCCGAATGTATAAGAACGGCAACCGACATGGGCTTATAACGATTTGTGGGGTCGCACGCACACATGCATGAAATTACTTTGAACATGTGCACACACTGAATAAAACATGGACGATATATATAAAACAGAAGTGTTCGTGGGAAATGCAATTTAGCACTTACTTGACCTTTAGATTTATGATATAACATAAATTTAACATCATCATTCGTCGCTTCTCAATTTTGCCTGAAGGTTGACTGGCAGAGAATGGTTATAGCATTAAATCTGCCTTTGTACCATTATTCTTTATGGTTCAGAAGAAATAAATAAATAAATAATTAAAAAATGATTAAAGTCTAAAATATAAGTAAATCGGTACTAGTGCAACTTTGCACTCATGAGTGCACTCGTTAGAATGCGGGTAGCTCTTAAACTAATACATAACATATTAATAATTGTCAATGTATCACATTAATTTATCACATCAATAGAGGAATTTTTAGTAGTTAAATTTGTGTTTTTGCGATACATGCCGAGACATGAACAAAAATAAAAAATCTTTGATTAAACAAAACTTGCAATAGAGGTGAAAATAATTTGCATACTCACAAGTGTAATTTGTACCTACTTGCTTATTAATGTTTTTTTTTATTAAAAATTTTACGTTATATTAATAAACATAATGAAAAAACATTACAAGCCTTTAGTACTTTGCTATAGTAACAAATGTGATGTGACACAGTTAGTAGTGGCAATACCCATGCCATTTCCACTGCATCCTTGTTCTATGGCATAGCGCGTTTCTGTCGCGAGCCTCGCTCGTATTTCCTAGAGATAAAGGAAAAGAGACATGGAAAAGGAAAATATTCGGCGATTTCTCGACGGCGATAGAGTTGTCCCTGTAAAGGATCGACGCTAATGGCAATTAAGGGCTTAATGACGGTTCTATTTATAATCTCGCTTGAGTGGCGTCTCTCAAGAATGAAGGTCACAATTGTGTGAAAATAAACACCCCTTTATTGCTGTTGTTTTGAGATTTATGTCGGTTTTATTTTTCATTCTAATGAGGATTTTTATAGCTTCGGCCATTAATTAAGAGGATTCATGCAGAAGAGATTACGCTTTGTTTAAAAACCTAATTAATTTCATGTGATTTAAATAAAATGTTAATTTCCTAAATTCGATGTTCAAATTTGCGTTCTCTGTGTCCGCAACATAAGTACAATATAGTAAAGTGTGTATGTTATAACAAACACTAATAATTTAAAATGTTACATTCATTTTATGCAATATAGATTTTTCATTTACGTATCTACATAATAATGTAATGTTATTCTTAGCCCTTGTGATATTATTGTAAATTTCTATTCAAATATGATAATTTAATAATAAATTTTGTGACGATCTGAAGAAGCCAGCGGGTATCCATTGGATTCAGAGGGCTCAGGATCGGTAAGAGTGGCGCAAGTTAGGGGAGGCCCATGTCCAACTTTGGACTTCAAAGGGCTGATGGATGGATGAATAATAAATTTTGATTGATTAACTTATAATATAAATAAATTATCATAAACTATTAAGCTTAGAAAATGTTAAACACAATATCATTCCAAATAGGACTCATTACAATACACCGACATCTTCGGATTCCAATAACCTCCTGTTCATGATCATGTCTGATCAGGGGCAATAATAGGCTTCTTAGGTTTGTAAATGTGTATTAATTTTCTTAAAGCTTTGCTTGAATTATTTTAGTTTACATTGGACGTTTTTAAGATAATTATAAAGATAAAATAAACAGTTACTCACACCACTGCATTACGATTCCCTGTGATGCGGATGACATAGACACACACAAATGAAACAATTCACAAATACCTGTAAGCGCAGGGGCGACATCTTAAGAACAATAATAATTTCTTCTTTAAGGCCGATGGGTCACCCGATGTTGGGGGCTTATGTTAACTCACTTGTCTCAAGTCCAGAAATTAATCAATACCCATGACGCGTAAACAAACACAACTCAAGAGACCCAAGTTCATACCTGCACACACCTCTTAATTTTTTTTTCAAATAATTTTAGTATTACAAATGAATTATAGCTTGCTTCAGTGAAGGAAAACATCACGAGGAAAGCAACACACATGAAACTGCGCCATAATGTTCTCAAAAGCCACAAAATCGCACTTGGCCAACATGATAAACTTTATCTCTCATTATATGTACAAACGCCGGAGCCCATCGAAGCTCATGTCAGTCATAGGTCGCGATGATTGTCTTTGATTGCTTCGGGTCCAAAAGTAAATAGAGAGAGATCTCTTTAAAGAAATTGATATATTAACTGTAACATCACAATATATTTTAGATAATATTATGTACATTAAAATACTCTGATAGTTTTCTTAGGAAGAGTAATGTTCACAATATTAATACTAGAGTAAGGCTAAACTGATTGTTCCAAATTTCAGACTAAGCAAAACTGGTGGATCTTTCATGGGTAGGTGTGTAAATATTTATAATAAAATTCCATTACAATTGACAGAAATGCCATATTGTAAATTTAAAACTCACATCAAAGGCATTCTTATGCGGAAAGGTTATTACAAACTTGATGATTACTTTCAAGATAGGACTGCTTGGACATGAGTTTAATATTAAGCCAGTATATAACCATAAGTGCGTACTGTAACCGGGAGTAGGAAAAAAACTCCTCGGGAGTTTCTTGCCGCTTCTTCTTCCGGGACCACTCACGGTAGGGATTTGTTGAAGCGATGGCGTAGCTTGGCGTTCGAAAAGTGTTTGTAAAAACCAACTTCGAATAAATATTATTTCATTTCAATAAAATAACGAGATCTAAGAATTAATGGTACGAGTAAGCAGTGCGTTCCACGTCTACGTCTTCTACTTCTACTGATCATACGAATTATATTTCTACAATACTTATACATGTTCACTGTAATAATATGACATAAATGCAATGCAATTCTAGCACGTATGTAGCTTAATGGCATTCCGACCACATTATTACTCGGCTTCTAAGCTCCTGGGCTCCGTCACGTACAGAGTTCAATGAAGATCTACCATCTGTGGATGGTTTTGATATTTATTTCTGCATTTTCATTCTTTATTTTGATATGAATTTATAAAGTAACCTATGTATGCACGATGAGACACAAAGTAGAGGGATAATAGGGCTGCCACATGAAAGTTAATGTGCTGTTGCAGCGGCGTACAGCAATGTTCTCAGCTTGATGACCGTTTTGTTAATGCGGTACAAAATGGCGCCAGTCGCAATTCTGCTATCTAAATTATTATTAGACGTTATTCTTTATATTAAATGTATTTTAAGATTTTATTATTAAAATATTGCATATACGGGAAGTTTATGATTGTACTTATTGTAATGATTAGTATTATTCAATATTGATTGTATTCTATATGTGTATGATAAGTTGATTATGGAGTCTAGCGGGACGCTGGAAGCGGAACTTGCATACCCTACCCATACCCTTGCCTACCCACGCAACCAGCCACCAGTCCAGCGAGCGAGCGTTTTCGAGCGATGCAATTAAGTACCATTGTTTCTTCATCTATTTAAATAAAAATCATTCACCTCCTGTATCGCCAAATGATAACAGTGCAACCGTTCGTAACTGACACTTGATTTGTGCGAAATTTTTTTTTGGAAAATCCAACGGAACCTCTGGAAATTTGAAAAATTGACGTCTCTAGCCAAGCGTTGTAAGACACGAAGCGCAAGGGATCTATCAAAGTAGCTTCAACGGAAATAATATAGAATGATTCAACTTCAAGTCGCCATTTGAGAAAAGTTCAAAATAATTTAGGAAGAATGAAAATATAGCAATAATTCGGTAAGCCTTTGAGCCACCGCACGGAAAGCTGTTCACGGTTTATTGAGCCAGGGTGAACCAGAAAAAAATTAGAAACCTTCCAACGATGATTCAATAGACCAGACCTCTCACACACATCGAGATGGAAGAATTGAAAATGTTCCATCGCGTCATTAGATACTATCTGTCACACCAACGCTTAACAAATATAAGCAAGGTTTTGCTATTCTCAGTAATCTAAACCTCATATAATTTGTAATTTAGTACACTTTTTCAATTAATTCATAACACCATTTCGCGAACTGTAACTGTTCGATATACGTCCAGCATAAAAAACGACGTAACTGCATTGCAGTTCTAACACGTAGCGTCAATATAGCAGTCGGACACATTAATACAACATGTGCGTTTTGCGGTGTATCACGTACATTGATTCAACGAGGATACAGCTCCGAGGGAACGTAGTTTTTCCTTTATATTTTGACTTTAGTACAGTTTATTTATTGTGTCAGAAAATTATGTTTAGTAGGAAATATTGCTTATACATTTATATTGAAGATTAAATAAACATTAAATAGTAAATTGAAGGTTACTGATCACCACCAATAATTCCGTCGATATTGGTTTATGGTTTTTGGTGGAATCAACCTAGACCTATCTAGAATCAACCTTGTAAATCTTTTGAACGTGTTACACATGGACTGTCAGTGGCCAGTAAAGAAGGAGTTCCCCGCTTTCTTCTTGGCCAGTAACAAATACGAACAATTGTAGTAACTGGTCTAAAATAGGATTTCAGTTAACAATCACAATTTCATTTAAGATGGGTTGCTAACCAAATTTATATAGTTTAAACCGAGTTATGTTTCCACAAGAATTCACAGTTAACGATGATTACAAACGAAACGTGTAACAGTGCTTAGCAGGGAGGCATAAGTTTCCAACACGGACACAAGTGTCCTGTCATAACCTTTGTCCCTTAACAAGGCTCTGTTGTAGAACAAGTTGCCGAGTGTGGACTCATAGTGACGGTGCTGCCATCACTCCGGTCCTCGTCATCAACGACGTGTTCGGAGCGAACACTACAAACGAACGCACCACCCGTTATTGGTTTGCCCGCTTCCATTCTGGAAATTTTGACCTGAAAAATGAACCCCGTGGTCGTCCGAAAACTTTGGTCTGAATACGGCTACGGCTGAATTAGCAGCAGCTTTCGACATTAGCATCAAAACAATATTGGTCCATTTGCGTCAAATTGGCAAGGTAAAAAAGCTTGAGAAATGGGTACCCCACGAACTTAATGATCCCCAGCGCGAAGTACGCGTCGAGACGTGCCTTGCACTGCTCAACAGGCATATAAATGAAGGAATTCTAAGCCGCATTGTTACTTGTGACGAGAAATGGATCCTGTTCGACAATCGTAAGCGCTCAGCAAGTTGGTTGGACCCTGGTCCAGCACCCAAACAATGCCCTAAACGAAAACTTACCCCTAGAAAAGTGATGGTCACTGTTTGGTGGTCTAACGCGGGTGTAATTCATCACAGCTTCTTACCAAACGGGACGAGCATTACTGCAGATGTGTATTATGAAGAACTGAACACAATGATGGCGAATCTCGCACGTCTCCAACCAGCTTTAGTCAATCGTTCGGCTCCACTGCTCCTGCGCGACAACGCGCGACCTCATACTGCACAGCAGACGGTCTCTAAGCTACAAGACCTGGGTTTGGAAGTTCTCCGTCATCCACCGTACTCACCAGACCTTGCGCCTACAGACTTCTACTTTTTCCAGAATTTGGATAACTTATTGGCGGGAAAAAAATTCAATACCCGAGAGGTAGTACAAAATGCCTTTGAAGAATTTGTTGCCTCCCATCCAGCTGATTTTTTCAAAAAGGGCATCAATAAGGTACCGATGCGTTGGCAAAGATGCATTGATTGCATGGGTGATTACTTTGATTAATAGAAATAAAAAATATAGAAAAAAGATCCGCTTCATTTATTTCACGAAAAACGGCAATTTCATAGGTAAAGACCTAATATATATATATATATTCACACATTAGTATCTACATTAAAATAAAAACAATTAGACCATAACCACTGATATCCACTGAATCGTTGAATGCCTTTAATTATTATTATGAAACAAGACCCATATAGACTACAGGGTTGTTATGCAGCTGCGTAACCGTAACCGAAACTATCGGATATCCGAAATATAAATATATTCGAAACCGTAACCGAATCTGATAAAATAGGATAGTTTCGGATAGAGGCAAAATCTAAATAAAGGACGTTATGACTGGTTTACGCGAGCCGAGCCAGTACATTAGTCCCGGCGTTCTCATTTTAGACAGTATTTATTATTTAATTTGTTTTTTCTATGATTATAACACCACATAAATCCTAGAAACAAAATTAAGTTTTGTAAATACATCATATATTTTTTCCAAGTCGTAAATTATCTAATATTCATAACCGAAATTATCCAAATTAATCGGATAATTCGAAATAATTTTGTATCCATAAACGTAACCGTAACGGGTAAAATATTATTCATATATCCGTACGCATATCCGGATGCGAAATTTGATACCCATGACATCCCTACTACAGAAAATACACTACAGACAAATTATTTAAGTACTCATATATTAAACGAACCTCTTTGACATCCAATAACACACATACATACAATTACAGCACACACCAAATTCTCTGTTCAACGAATCGTTCATAAGGAGACAAAAATGGCATCCCTAAATAAAAAGGTAATACCACACTAGGTTAATAAAGACTCATAAATCCTCAGAACGTATTGTTATTACTATGCAAAACTTAGCGACGGGAGCACTTCGGCTATAATTTAATTTTATTATTATTGTACTCTATAATTTGCACTTAATTACTTAAGGGCCCGTGAAGTTTACTATTGCGCGATTTCTCATAGTTGTCTATTAAACATACATTAAAGGGGATATGCTAGTACCAAACTATGTATGTATCTATGTAAGTTTCAAAGTATAATCATTAACGTAATTAATTTAGGCGTTTGTGATATACCTAGTATTCAATACCTAGTATACAATGCATTAAACATAGTTATTAATTCAGAAAAACACTTGTGGGATCAGTAAATTGTAGGAGTGAAAAAACTTATTACGTTTTGGTATTTGTTATTTTGACTTAATACTAGATTAGATTAAAATATATAAATACGATTTCCATTCCATTCCATGATGTTTAGGTATTTCTGTCATGATGCATAAATCAATGAAGATTTCTGAATCCATAAAGCATTCTGTTACCTGTTTCTCCCTATTACCTGTTGCCAGGGCCGGATTTTCCTATAGGATAGGTAACTAGGCTTTAACCTACGGCCTCAAGATCAAGAGGGGCCTACATTCAAAAACAGTGAACACTAAAATTCTTTATTTAATATATTGATACATATCGCATTAATGACGTATTATTATTATCTCGCATGTAATTTACAAACATAAACGTACGGGCCTGGCACGTGGAAAAGCCTAGCGCCTCTTGTCTAAGCCCGGCCCTGCCCGTTGCATGAAATCTGTCATTTAATGAATTTCGTTTGTACCTTTGTTGTGACTTTGATCAAAATAGGAAATAATGAGTTGCTGTCACTGAATAATTAACAAGATTTCAATTAACTCAAATAGATTTAACAATATTTTATAAGCAATAAATTTGCAAAAATGGTAAAATTTTGTACAGGCAAGTTAATTTTATAATTGCTAGAAGCATACTGAATTGACTTAGATAACGTACGTAATAGGGTTTTAATAAAAACTTCTGATCATTGTTAAGAACAAAAATTTATGAATTATGTATAAAGTGCAATGTGACGGTGCGTGGTCGCAAAGGTTCCATCGTCGGAGAAACAAAAGTAATAGCAAATTATACATTTTACTTTATTAAGTATCACAGCACAACACAATTCCACTTTTATTCACTAGAGACGTCCTTTCAAAGCGAAGGTTACAAATTCGGCGAAGCTGCTCTTTACCTACAGTTATTCGAACAGGGGAACAGTTTATACAATAGTTACAATGAGAGTAAGTGATGATCCTATTAGCGTGCAGACTTAAATACTAAGTGACAAACAACCCCACCAACATGCCCTCCTCACGCCACTCTGTTTACTCAAAACAAGTGACGCCTTTCACAATCGATTTAGCTTCTAATAAATTAAAACTATTTCTATATACATATAAAATTCATTTAATATTAATACATAAAATTAACCTATTATTTTATAACTAAATAAGTAAAATACAAAAACAACAAAAAAAAAACTGAAGAATAATAAGATTTAGATAAAACGGAAAATCCTGCCAAAGTAGTTAGACACTACAAAGGCAGTGACAGTTGATCATGCTCCAAAAATCCGCTCGAGCACAAGCATTGTGCGGCACTGGAGCAGGAATAGGCAGTTACTGTTGTCGGTAGCCGTCCTCTTACGTCAACCACTGTCCTCCTTTTGAGTAATAGAAAAAACAAACTGTAAACTCACTCCTTTCACTTTCTTTCACTCTCATAAAAGTTACTCAAGTTCGTTAGTCGATAATGTTAGAGTAAAAAGAGGATTTCGAGAATACTGAGTTGAGGGATTAAAAATAGTAATTGGCACATCAATGTAAACATAAGTAAAAAAAATTACAGTAAAAAATTAAAGGTTGACTCAGTTGAAATATAGACAAATAATTAAATATGAATTAATTTTAACAACGATTTAAGAAACATAGTATTGTATATTTACATCGTATCCTTTTTTTATTCATCAAGGACTTTGTCGCTAATCGACCATATCGTCCCATAACGGACTAACAATATATTTCATACCACATATACAGTTAGTACACAAAACAAAATCAAAATGTTATGTTTTGGAAGGTCTACCGCACCCAGCTCAGTATCTTGGTTTCCTCTGACAAAATACTGTTCAGTGGGTCAATCTGCATTGTTCTTGCAAAATGCTGTAACCTCAGTGATACTGTTCGTGCATATTCCTTCAAAATGTGTTGCAATGATTACATTTAGAGGACTGTGTTTTTTTTTAAATTAAGAATGCAAACTTATTTGACTGGATGCGTCCGGAGCGTAATCTAAGCACCATCGTAAGTATTAAGCTTCAATTCACTCTCATAATTGTTGGCAAACGTTTTTATGAAATGTAGAACCTTCTACAAGTTTAAATCAATGTGTCTGTCTTAGAGAGAGTTATTGCGAAAAACCGAACAAATATCTTATATCTTATACTCTTAAACGTAAGAGACAATCCAGTTTATTTACCGGTTTATGATTCATTAATTATAATCCTAACACAATTAACATACTCGTTACCAAATACGCAAAAACATCATAAATGTAATCTCGTGTATTTGCTCTCTCATTTAACAAACTTTCAAGTCTGTTCTCAGCTTAAGCGAGCAGCGAGTAACGATTATAATTATTCTTTTGACCCGCCCCGGGTACAATACAATATATCGCACAAGTACAATAGTCAAAAAAATAAACTCAATTTCCCAGAACCCGATCAGGGTGCCACCTACTACCGGGTGAATCTAAACCATCCTGGGACCGATTGGAAGTCACACAAAATTTTTCCAGCCATGCCAACATTGCCAACATGTACAGAAAATAATTATTTATAAAGATTGTTGTGAAATGCTAGAAATGCAGGGTAGCACACATAACCCAAAATATTTTAATTTTTCAATACGCGCAAACCTATGAAATCTTTGCTTCTTCTCTCTTAATTGCGTTGAGCCATTAGGGCCATTTAATTCAGACGTATACAGCAAAATATCTTCAAGTTAATTTATTTAACATTGCAACTGCAATAGTTGTCCTGCAAAATATAGTACTGCAGAATATTTGATTAATAATTACAAATGCCAAATTTCATTAAATAAATTATGAGGAATATTCAACAAATTCTTAGTAATTCGTCTAAAATGCAACCTTTCACTTATTTATACTACGAACGTATCGTATCGACATTATTAATATCTGTAAATATGAAAATAATCGATCAAATGCTTCAAACGGTTAAGTTCAGAAAGTTAAGAAATCCCTGAGGATTAATATAATTTTTTTCGCTTAATTTATTTCTCGTTTCCTAGCAATAATCGAACAAAACCCTTAGCTATAAATACTTATGTCAGGCGAAACCGTAAGAGGTGTTTCCATATAAAGATTAAAGACGGAACGTCTCCTACTAAGGTAAACGTACCTCAAATGTATGTTAATTTTGAAACAGGGTTATGACGCAGAATTTTACGATCCATGTGAAAGACTGCGATTACAAATGGAATAATATAATATATATTAATTGATACGCTTTACGGTTCAGTAAACTTTCAATAAAACTGAACGCTTTTTTTGCATCAATAGCCGACAAACGAGCAGATGAGTCACCTGATGGTAAGTTGTCACCGTTTTTTCCAGCATGGGATTTGGGTGAGTATTCTAGGCCGCCCCAATACGGTCAATATTTGAATTGTTATCTATATACGAAATAAAATTAGAGCACACCTAGACCCAATATAAAGTACGATATGAATCTTAGAATTGAAATATATAATGTTATTTATATACATTTTGTATTATAGTTCAAACTTGTGATTTCAAAGATCATAAACTTTATAACCAGTTCTACAAACATTTTTAGATTTTTCCAGCTGTGTGAATAGCTCAGAATTTTTATAATTTATTCATGCCGAACTGGACATACGAGTATTATATCAGAGACATTTTGGGTCTTAATAATTTTTCATTGGCATACAGTTATTGTATTATAATAACCACATTGATATGGGGATTTCTCCTTCGAGGAGTTCGGCACTGTACGTTCGATTTCAAAAATCATTTCATGTAGTATTCGTTATTCGACTAAATATATTTACACTAAATCGCGCAGCCTGTGTTGAGACCAACCGTATGTCACTTTCGTATTTCAGTCTGTAAGTGTCGGAACCAGCGGTATATAAGACGTTCCAACTAAAGTGAAGGACTTGCCCTCTTCGAACTTACCTTATGTAACTTGATTTGTCTTTATAAAAACCGAAATAACTCAAGAACTTTAAATTTGAAACCTTATTTACACATTTGCTTTTAAGATGAAATACTACTTATTATAAACTAACATGAAGCTTTGTTGGAATAAAAGTATTTCGTATGCGAGCGAAAGCTTTATAGTGTAAGCTTCATTAGACTTTCTTAAACTTTTAAATATTAAAAGCAGGCTGGCCCATTTTATAGTGTCATTTCGTTTTTAATCTACGCTTTAAAACACTTGTTCGAGCTCGTTAAAGTAAAACGATTATCGATTACCCCATTTAATGTCGGGGCAAATTAAAAAGCTAGATGAGCTAAACATCTCTGCAGTCGCGATGAGGTTGAATATATAAAAATAATGATACTTTTAAAGCGTTCTAAAACTCACTTTTAAGGCGGTCATGACATGAGTCATGAGTGAGGTAGGGTTACTGTCAGTTTGGCTATGGAACCGTAATTGTTTACGGCGTTGACGCTCAGTGACGTCCAAGGCGGGCGTGTGATTGCTAAGAGTGGCAATATATAGATGTGAGACATACTTTTACAAGTATATATACCAATTATGTGTGCCTATATGTATATGTATATGTATATGTATATGTATATGTATATGTATATGTATATGTATATTTATATGCATATGTATATGTGTATGATATAAAGCTACACAGTATTATACAATGGAAAGAGTTAAATTCAAATTCAAAATCATTTAATCATTGAGGTATTCTGTAAATAAACTTATTGAAGTAAAATTTCGCTCCTGCTACGCTTCGCTTTAATGATGAGAAGAAACGGTGAAAGTAACTCCTCAGTACATCTTTTAATACAACACATTTCAATTACGCCAGTTATTCTAAGTAATTCCCCGTGTGATTCAATTCTAAATGATAAAATTATATACCTTTTTCAAATAACTACAAATTCATAATTTCTTTTGTATAAATATATTACTGAGGATCTTTTTATATCTTCCTATTCCTGTGTTTTGGTCGTGTCAAGCATTTCAATCACACTTGCTTTTTTAAATCTTAGAACATATTAAAATAAGGGTGTTTTTAATCAATAAAAAGGTCCAATTTAAAAGCCAAGCTCAAATCACTCGTAAAGATTTTGCAAAGTACTATCAAATTATTCTGCTCGGTCGCGGATTGGGTTCAAATCGCATTATCCTTTCGTGCTGACTCGAGACTTTAGATCAACATTATAATTCTTCCATGGTTTCTTAGACAACCACCCAATTGATAAGGCTCCTGCAAGACTTTCAGGCTAGCTCCTCGTACATTTAATCGCGATCTGCACCTTTCTATTCTCTAAGCCTATTTTATATCACTATGACGCGTACTTGTATGAAGAAGTCTTATTCTATTGCCGGGTTCCAATTAAAAAAAATACCATGAGCAGATAGTAAGTACCCTACAAATTCCTGCGGAAACATCGAACTTGCACAACATTATTCATTACCAGATCTTACTTCGAATTAATTAGAACTGCCTGTAGAAGTCAAACACAGATAGATTCCTAGTGCGCTAATCTGAGTTTCAAATTAATACGGCTTTATCTGAAATTAATACAAAGCAAATGTTATTATTAATTAATTTCATATATTAGATATATTGTTTTTAAGTAACATAAAATACTTACGTATTGGAGTCTGTCTCCGTAGAGACTGACAATTCTTTATTTGGTTGTCATACGTCTTAATCAAGTACGACGTACGACGTTAGGTTCTCATCATCTTAATTATTTTGGCGTGTTCTCAGAGTTATCAAGATACATTCTAACAATGCTGTAAGATAAGGACAATAATCTTGTACAACGTCCTCGTAAATATCCATGACATTCATATTTTATTGTATTCCTCTTACGTTTGAATGGCAATGGAATCATAGAGCTGCTTATTGGTGCCTTTCAGTCGATATTCATTATGTAGTGGAAACTGTAATAAAATAATTAGTGGTCGTAATTTATTATTATATTAAAATTGTATATAATTTTGAATATCAAAAACATAAATAATTGATACATGATGCTTGAATTTTCATAAATCATACATATTTTATAGCAATAAACATGGTACACAAAATGTCGTATTAATCGATACATATATATATATATATTCACTAACATTAATAAAATTGTTCGTTCAATCCATAGCACAAACATCGACTTAAGGATACATTACATTAATCAAGATTAGAAACGTAGTGACTAGTGAGTTCGATGACACTTGGTGTTTGTCCACACAACCGCTCGCAGATTGTGTCGATCTCCAAAACCAACGAACGTCAGCCTACCGAGTCCAACGAGGTAATCAGCCCAGGTCTGGCTGGCGGTCTTCCTAAGTGGCGACGCCCTACTCGTGGGGCGCGACACACGCGTGGGGATTTCGGGACTCAAGCTAACCGCGTGCCGGGGCAGTATACTGGAGGGGTCAGCAGCCCCCTGGTGACGTAGCCCCCGCTATTGAGCCCAGTTGGAATCAGTCGGCTTTATACGGTTTATCGTGTGACGTCACAAAATGCAATAACGAGCCGTCCGGCTGTCAAACTATCAAACTGTCTAAACTGACAAACGTCACCACTGTCATCGACCACACTCATGCAGCCAGAAGCTGCTTGACGTTTCCAATAGATGTCGTCATAATGTTGATGCTGCAACTTATAGGTCCTCTCACGAACACAAAAACTTTCATCATGTTTATCATGACCACATCAAATGAAACAAATAGTATTTTTCTTGTCGCTTAGTCCCGCTGTCAAGTGATATTTGTAATATTTTAGATTGTACCTCTATTGCGTGTTTACGTAAGTAGAATTAGGTATATAAAACATAATTGGATTCTATGAATGTACAAAAAAATTTTAGGTGGCATTTGGAATCGAGGTCGATGAAAGAATCTTATAATATACAATTCCACATACATATGTCTGTAATATTTTAGTGTGTACGAGACCCATATCCATCAGAATCCCCTGCAACTGAATGACCATTCGGGGCCTTAGTTCTTAAGATACCACACATTCTTTACATAAAATCAGATTTAAAGTTATATATAGCTATTATAAAATGCTTTTAAAGTAGAGTACAGTAATGTTTTATGTTGTAAAAGGTTAGGATGTACGGAACACGTATCCGTGCGAGTCGGACTCCCACTTAACTGGTTTATTTCGAAATTCATTTGTGATTTTGCATTGCCACAACTTTGTTTGCGTTTGTCATTAGTGAGCAAATTTCAATTAAGTAATGCCACGCGAACCTTCTCAAGTATACGCAACATATTCAATTCACATCTGAACGAGAACACGCGATTCACTCCTCTATTATTCAAAGACTTTGATTGATCGTTGGCCTTGATCATTGACCTTTGATAATGATGTTGGTATAGATAATTTAGTGTCGAAGTACCACTCAAATGTTTCAATAGATGACGAATAATATAATTTTCTTTTGGACAGCCGCTCTTTGGCAGAGACGACATTAAATATTATTGTTACTCAAAACAGTGAATATTGATATTTACTACATTACTACCATAAATATTGCAAAATGTTAATGGAATCTTTTCTAAACGATTTTGACGCAACGACCGTTTACTTGGCAGGTACATATTTGCTAAAATCTAATTCAAATTAAAAATCATTTAGGTATTTTGTAAATACACTAAATCTTAATATTCTTTACCTATAAGATGGTTTTATCGCGTCGCTTAGAAGTTCCAATAGGTAACTGACGTATGAACTGTGGAACCTTATTGTAAAAACGAACTCCAAGCCCCATAAAAGAATGCTTAACCTTTTAAAGACTTAACCAAATTATGCCTATTTCTTGTTTCACAATTGTGTGTATCACTCTTCTGTTTTTATCTCAACTATACTTTTGCGTTTGCTTCGTAAATATAATGTAGACTTACGCCAATTTTGAAATTAATATTCGCATGCATACTGTTCAAATTATACAGAATTCACAGCTTTTTGAGGCAACAGCGTAAAAAATTAATCGAATCGATATTGTATCAGTAAACCTGTTACATTTCATTGCAAATATTCTCATAATTTTCATACAAAAAAGTGCACGGACCGCTATTTGGATTAAATTTAACTTATCAAAAAATAATGACTTGTATTGGTGCTGTGTTTTTGATTTTCATGTGTTCGTAATGTAAGTTCTAGGGCCTTCCCTTTGGACTTGTAAAAACTAACTTAAGCGCCGAGTATTTTATTTCTAATAAATATATTGACCTATTTAAGCAACATTCTCAGTTGTTTCCCTTTTATTTTTGTAAGTACCGTACTTAAATGCTTAAGCGCCAGTAGAAAAGGTGAAGTATAATAGACTTAATATATATGACTTAATCCTAATAACAATTCTTCTTATAATTCCTCACAGTGTTTTCATTTACTGAAATAAGTGATAGTTCATTTGTATTATACACACAACTTGAATAATTACACGTGCATGAAGGACTCTCCTTTATAGGAGACCAACGTTTTAACTACTAGACTACTACAGTAGTCTTATCAATGGATAATTTCTAATTTTACAATTAGCAAAATACATTTGTACACAACAAACCACATTTTTTTATTTTATATATTCGTTCTCCTACAATTACGGCATAGTGTCATTCTACTCAGCTTTGAGAGTACTACAAATTAACATTTTAGAATGGACAAAACATAGACGAGAAAATCAGCGGCATCGTTTTCAAGCTTGTCATACATCTGACACCTAACTGCAATAATATTAAAACTTGTACATCGCAAAATATTAACCATCAAAGATGAGACAAATTAAAACTCAAATACAAATTCAAAATCGTTGACACTTTTTAAATAAACTTATGGACGTCGCTTTTTGGTTCTACTACCATTTTAAAAAGATGTTTTAACGTGAAGAAAAAGATATGGCGAAAGTGACTCCTGAGCAGATCTTACAAATCGACATGTACGAGCGCCTGATGACTGCGAATAGCAAGAGGCATGTGGCCGTGTTACGCAGTAGTTACATTGGGTGTTTTATGTTTTTCTGCACATTCATTGTCCTCTTCTGTATTGGTGATACAGCGTTATTAAAGTCTTGATTGAAAAATTAGTTATTGTGGAGTTATTATTATCAAGCACCTGAAACAAATCCCTACAACATGTGACAATTGAAAAGTTTTATCTTACGCAGAATCGGTAGCAGGACTGTTATTACCAAGTGTGCCTGTCATTTACATATTCATCTATGCCCTAATATTCTTTATCTTTAACCCTAGATAGATAACCTACGTCGAAACGACGTAACCGACTTTAAAATATCGTTATAAATCAATTGTGTTTCACGGCACAGCGTTAAGCGTTCCCGCCATTTCAGTCAGTGCGCAGAGCTATTCTAGACCGCATGTGTCGCTCAGGTAAGTACAATACTTTCACCAATATTTACCTACAACACGTCGAAGTGACGTATGGTTATCTTTAGTGTAACTTTTTTGACTAAAGTGAGGGTTTGTTTTTATGATTATAGTTATTATAAATATATGTACTTATGTTCATTCGTTTTTTATTGGTTTTAGTATCTAGCAAGACAGAACTATGGCGTCATATAAACAAGTCGAAGATGATGAAGAGCCTCTGGCGTCGGACAGTAAATATGAGGATAACCTATTGCAGGACGAAGTTCAAAGTGACTTCGAGGATTGCGAGGTGAGTCCTCCACAATTGCCAAATATTGAGGGTACTGAAAACGACCCTGAACCCTTGTCTTCTGAAACCCCTCCGTCCAGTGTACACCAAAGTCTCAGGGGTAAAGATGGTCATCGCTGGGCGACATCTAAGGGAAGAACTTGTAGCAGGGTGTTCTCTTGTAATATTATACGGACATCCAAAGGCCCTACTCGGATGAACAAATGCCTGTATGAACCGATAGAATGCTTTAATATATTTATTACTGAAAATATTGTGGAGGAGATCACGAAAAGGGACCAACGCTGAGATCCAACTGAAAATACTTTGATCTGATGTGAAAGCAACTTTCAAACCCACTGTTTGCGAAAAAATCCGTGCTCTTTTAGGTATACTGACACTTACAGCTGCTATGAAAGACAATCATTTGACCACGGACGAGCTTTTTGATTGTTCTTATTCAGGAAACCGATATGTAGCTGCCATGAGCAGAGATAGGTTTGATTTTTTGATACGATGCTTTCGGATGGACGACAAAACTTTGCGGCCTGAGCTAAGAACCAATGATACATTTGCACTTATCCGAAAAATTTGGGAGATATTTTTAAACTATTGTCGTTCCAACTACATTCCTGGGCCTTATCTAACAATTGATGAACAGCTTTTAGGTTTCAGGGGTCGGTGCCCATTTCGCATATATGTACATCCCCAACAAACCAAATAAGTACGGTTAAAAAATAGTTATGACATGCGATAGCAGTACCCGTTATATGATTGACGCTATGCCTTATCTAGGCAAATGCACTCAGACCAATGGCTTACCGCTTGGGGAATTCTACGTAAAAGAACTAACAAAATCTGTCTATGGAAGCAACAGAAATGTGACATGCGATAACTGGTTTAATTCAGTCCCGTTAGCTAAAAGCTTGCTAAAACAGCCGTACAAATTGACTTTGGTCGGCACAATTAGATCTAATAAACGGGAAATACCGGAAGAGATGAAAAACTTACATTCTAGAGCTATCGGAAAATCCATGTTCTGTTATGATGGACCACTAACGTTAGTGTCGTACAAACCCAAACCGAGCAAGATGGTGTACGTTCTATCATCGTGTGATGAAGAGGGGACGGTTAATTCGACAACGGGTAAACCAAATATGATTCATTTCTATAATGAAACGAAAGGTGGGGTCGACACGTTCGACCAAATGTGTTCGAACATGTCGTGCAGTCGAAAAACTAACAGATGGCCCATGGCTATGTTCTACGGCATGATGAATATGGCCTTTATAAACGCATATATTATTTACTGTGATAATGTCATATCAAAGAAAGAAAAACCGCTCGGACGAAGAGACTTCCTGAAAAAATTAAGCAACAGCTTAATGGTTCCATGGATAGAGAAAAGAAACCAAGTGGCTACTTTGCCCACCAAACTAAAGGAAAAAATTGTAAGCTTACTACCAAAAAAGCCTGCTGAACCATCGGAACATGATGACGCCACACCTGAGCCAAAGAAACGAAAATATTGTGCCTTTTGCCCTTCGAAAATTAGAAGGATCACAAAGGCAATGTGCGACAAGTGCAAAAATTCCGTTTGTGGAGAGCATAAGTCTAGCGCATGCCCTAACTGCCTTTGAGGCTAAATAAGATAAAAACTGTTATTTTTTAAGTTTTCTTATATTGTTAAAAGTATAACGTGTTCATTTTTATAAGTTTATTCCTAAAATTAAAAGACTGATAGCGATAATTCGTAATGTTTATGTTTTACATGGTAAGAATTACCACATAATGTTTTTTCAAGATTTTGTAATAAATGTATGATTTAACATCACTGTTTTTCATTTATCCTATACACATTTAGGTAAATTGTACAAATGATAACACTTATAAAACTTGTTATTAACAACATTCCAAATTAAAGCTATGAACAGTTGCGCACGTCGATCCGACGTGGGTTGTCTTTAGTAGATGGTAAAATAAGGTTATTTTTCTAGGGTTAAGCTGAACTTTAACACATAGCTTCAATAGTGGTGTATTAATTTACATATTATCATGTTGATATAAATTCAAGACAGGTTTATCAAACATAATATATCGTCACCATCCCGGTAGCCGGGTCAAAGTAGATGTAACCTGTCGATGTAGACACTCTATATATCTATCTATCTATCCGTCTATCTGTCTGATCACTTATAATACCGAAACCACTAGACAGATTTAAGCGATGCTTGTCATGTTTACAGTAAGTTACAAACATGACAAACATTATTTAAATCTAATATAAGTATCAGGGCTCCAAATAAAGGATACTTATAATCCCCAGAAATGGATATATTCCCGGGGATTTTCCAAAGTAAAGCGGGCAAGGGTTACTGTCATTTATAATATTCATCGGAATAAAAGGATAACCACGCGCTCTGTGTTATAATATTCATTTTCATTAACTGGTTTTAATTGATTTTGTTCTTGATTGATGCTCAAATATTGAAGTCGGATAATTAATTAGCTTCGTACTAAAATATTTGCGACAACTTTTGGACAATCCAAAAATGACAGAAATATTAATGGCGATTATGACCTGATGCATTTAATGATATTTGTTTATGTTTAATAATATTAACTTAATAATATAAACTTGCAACACTTCTCGCTTCGTTCCGGTGACATTTCCAAAATTATTTTCCTTTCACAAAAGAGTTGACGTTTAAGCTGCCCAAATGCGTATTGGTTAACATCGCAGATGTTCGAGTACATTATAATAAACAATAAAAAATGCAGGTTTCCTTCAAATAATTCATTGCGAATACTTACAAACATAATTAAAAAAAAATAGAGATGAAGAATTCCAACCTGATATGACATAACTAGTATACCCTTGTACCGACTTGTATGTAGTTAACAATGTAAAAATGATTTAATGCGCCATTTCCATATATTTAATTTTTAAACAATGTATATTGTTCCATTATCCATTGAGATAACAGTTTCACTCAGTCCGTTGTGCTAAATTTACATGTAGACAAATATATTTATTTAAAGTCAGGGTAAGTGTTGATCAAAACCCCACCAACCAAGTTCCACTATACAAACAGTGTAAAGCTTTCACACAACATCACCTCTACCTGGACGCCGGCGCTCGTGTTAAGGCACTGAATTGCGCAATAAACCATTGTTCATAGAATGCACTCTCATTAGCTGAGGATGCGCTACTTTAGATATTTCATAGTGTATACTAACAATATTTTCTCGCATACTGAACTCGCTTTTCATGTGGACAATAACATACAAAAATAATCGAACAACAGCGGCTCATTTTTATAATAATATATGGTATCACTATCTGTGTGTTATTGAGAGCAAAATAAGGGCTTTGGTACACGACAAAAACAATTTAATTAACGAAATGAATTAAAAAAAGAAGACAGAAGGTTAAAAATGATGCGATGAGCTCTGAAGCGGTTTGCCTAATAATATTTAAAAACATGGCGCTCTCCGCACGGTGGTTCTCGGCCGTCTTCGGCCTCGTTCGTCAATCAGGCGAGAACACTATCTTAGGAGACGAACTAGCACGGTTCTGCTGCATTGTGCGCGAAATCTAAACATGATGTTTCATTATCAACGTCCAATCCAGCTAGTTCGCCCATTATCCGTCTTCATCCAGTCCCGGAGCACATTGTGGACAAATACGCAAATACAAAGAATAAACAATTCCATCGCTAATGCCTAGATGTCACAAACATAATATTCTATAGTTAATGTTACTTTTTTATGTTTTTATTTCTTGATACCAAAAGCATATTTACCTTTAATTTTAATTTTTACATATTAATTACACCAATAAA
Source organism: Megathymus violae (assembly GCA_003671415.1). NCBI lineage: Eukaryota > Metazoa > Arthropoda > Insecta > Lepidoptera > Hesperiidae > Megathymus > Megathymus violae. Next base: position 952,625 of record PDGT01000043.1, read on the forward strand.
CGAGTCAATATAAATTAACAATTTAAACATAAAGAGCAACATTATTATTAAAGAAGCCTTTTATTTAGCCCCACTCCTAAGATGCTAAGAATGGTGTAGGGTATTTTGTAAGGGGTACGAATGCGATAATAGGGCTTCGCGTGTGTGTTTTCTTACACAATGTACAAATTTGTGTTAATATTTAAGAAAAAGAAGTGGGTTTCATGAGATATTATGTTAATTAAACAAATAAACAAAGCAAGCAGAAGTTCATGCACTCACAATTCCGCAGTCACTGGAATTACCTGTGTTTCGGCCGGCGTGGACATACATGCATACGGCAACACAGCCACTCATGACCGGAGCACAAACATTTATCTGTCACATAAATATCTGCCTCTACCGGGAATCGAATCCGACACATTAAATATTTTTTGGAAATTATAATGTTGGTTGGCTTTTTTGTCTGCCTGTCCCATACTAAAACTAAACTAAACGTATCAAACTAAAATCACAAACTACAAACCAATTGATATGTGTCTAATTTATAGAACTAAAAAACCCATACGTAAAACAAAGCGGATTCAATTATAAGTAGCCACTGGTATAAAAAAAAGATGCTCTAAAAACAGGAATTCAGTTATTGTATGTTCGGGTTCGTTTATTATTTCCAAGAACTATGTTGTATGGTCTTGTAACAATGTTAAGACCATTTGACAAACAAACAATATTTTACATTCTTCATGTAATTCGTCAAAAACAAGCGACTATTGCACAGGTTCCAATATGTGAAAATCAAAATGCTTATTTTAATTTCAATAATTTGGTTTTGTCTGCACCGCCGCTAATAGCTTAATGTGACTATAATTGTTCCATAAACTATTTTCATTATTTTCAAATCTACTACTACACGAATTTGTTTTAAAATTAACCGAATGTGCGTAGTTTGTGAAATAGAATGAATATATTTTCGGGCATCCATGTAATATCTATAATAATTCCGAGATAGGAGAATAACATCTGTGGGTAATTATGTATGAAAACGATAAACTTCAGTCGGCCTAAAAAGTAGTTGAGATAATAACGGTTGTCAATTTCACTGTTGTCAAGTTGATTGATTAGGCGAACCAATGCCCTAACATTTGGTTCTAATAAAAGCTTTTAATAAATTTTACTCTCTGTTACGACCGTTTACAACTCCGGTCATTAGTTTTCACGCGTCTGTTAATTTCCAAAATCGTTTTACATAATTAGCAAACATTTGCCGGTCGGCTGAATAATGGTGGAAGAGATGCAAAGATTGATGGGTGGCCCAACTCTTGTGAGATTAAATGGACTACTCGTTTCGTTTCAACTCTATGCTATTTCATGTGTCTAAAACTGTGATATCCATTGTACGGAATATAGTTTTAAATGTTATGCAATAATAATAATAATAAATACCAAAACGTTTTTAATTTCTCATACAAAAAATAGCCTATCGTCATAAAACGTAAAAAAGAAACGAAGCTCTCACGTATGTACTAACAGGATGACGTTTCGTTTCAGGAAACCTATGCTTTATATAAATAAATAGTTTGTACCCTATGCCGTATTGGCGCGGGCTAGAATATTATCCCCAACCCCATGCTGGCAGAACGGGACGTCGTAAGAAGCGACAGAAGCCGGCCTGCTTGGTGGTAGGGCTTCGCGTAAGGATTATATTATCAGTATTATTATTAAGTCATTAATATTATTACTGGTATTATTATCTTTCCGTGAAGCCTGCCTGACTAGCCACAGTACTTTCTTCCTTTTCTCTTCTTTCTCGGCGGAAAACGCATAGTCACTCATGTCCACGGGCGACGGAGACCACTCACCATCAGGTGGCTCCTCTGCTCGCTTGTAGGCTATTTAACATAAAATGAAAGTTAGTTCGAAACAATTATTATTAACTTTAATTATTTATTTTCCTACTTCTGTGAACTAAAAACTCTACATAAATCGTTGCACGAGCTATAGAAAATCAGTCAAAGAATTGTTCACAATCTTTTTAACAGGACTTACACATCAAAAACTATTATTTCCTATGCGAGAACATGTTCATTCTGGCGATAAAAAGTATCCTAGTTTGTGAACGATAATACGAGTTACAAATTTGCTAATGTATGTTTGTCTGTTCAGTCTTTTCTGCGTTATAAGTGAGTAAGTACAAACAAATATTTAAAAAAATGTTTTGACTTTTATTTCGATACTAAAGCCTACCCACATTAAAATAAAATAAAAACAATGAGGTATTTATTTCTTTATTTATTCTCCATTGCATTCACCTTAATATTATATACTATGGGATGCAAAGGGCGAACTTAATGACTATCTGAATTCTCTACCAGCCAACCCAGTGTGACAGAGAGAAATGCGAGATAGGTGTACATAGAATGACAAAATTAAAATAAAAAATGCTATTAATGTTAAAACTATATAATATGATTATACTTACATAATTACAAAATACATACATTTATAAGTAGATACATAAATATAGGTAAAATATTATAAACAAAGTGGATATAAACATAACTCGACAACGATATGAGTCGAAGGATACGTTCAACAGATGTACGTACAGAATGGGAAATGTTAGTCTTATTATTAGCATATACATAAATGCAAGTAAATATTAAATTGCATTTATTTTTGATAGTAATTTGTTCAGTTTTCACAGATTATCCCATTGCTCATCACGCGCATAATCATTTGTGATAGAACCCGCAGTCACACGCTTATCGTAACTTGAACAGTTATAGCACTGATAAGCGGGCGCAACAGCTACTTGCAACGGTAATAACTGGTACTTAATCCTTCGTCATTCCATGAATTTCAAAATATTATAACCATAATTATGATGCTACCGATTAATATAAATCGTTGTAGGAGTCCGTCGTGGATTCCGTAAGTAAAAGTGAAGTAACTCGGGAGCCAATCCATTGGCGCTGACGAATTGGAATTGCCATTGACGATGTCGCGGCCGCCGTGCGCCAGTCGATAGTATAAAAGATTTATTAAAAAAAAAACTAAGAAGCACACCGAACCAGCAACAGCCGTTGGGGGTTGCTAAAATTGTTTACACAAGCGTAGTCTAACGTCAATCAGGTATGCACAAAGCGAGTTATTTTCAAAAGTATACTACTTTATAATGCTGTATCTACTTTCATCGATTGCTGTAATAGAGCCGAATATAGTGTGAACCTTGTTAAATGTTATTTTAAAATACCATACAAAAATTACGTTGCCCCGTGCACTTACACTTTCTCATGTAAGTTTATTTACTTTTTGAACTTAACTCTCGCTACATGTCGATTCCCGCGGATGTAGGTCAATTGAGTAAATCGTTTAAGAGGTACAAATAGCGGTAATTATTTTATTAATTAGCAGCCCGCACTCCCACTACAATGTTAAAATTACACGATCCGCGAGAGTAAAGTACCATTTTAATTCGTTACGAGTTTGACACGGTGACTTTTACCGATTCGGTGAAATTAAAATAATCGATTCCCGGGTCATGTTATTTTCGTTGTTTCTACTTGTTATTTAGATCGACACTGATTTTACTACTGTTTTTTTTAACTGACTGTCAATTTTATATCTATCTTCATAGGTGGTACGCTACAAATGGATAATTGCTAATGCAACTATCCATTTAACAACAATCCCCGCTAACAATCCCTAACAATCCCTGCGAAGGAGAATACGAAAGATCAGATTCTCTTTTTTACTAAATAATTACCAACAAATATAACGAGCACTTACATAAATAGATATGTATATACACGAATTAAGTGTTTTAAAGTAACGCCATTGTAATCAGTTGTATTTAACGCGTTCTAATAAAATAAGTGTAACTAAATACCACTTCCACGTCATACAATAAGGATAACTTTATTTTATTAATGCATCTACTACAAATATATTATGAAGTATCGTTTACATTATGTCAGGGAGTAATGAATACATTTGAATACGTAAAAACACACTGCACGCTCGTCATATTCCACATCTTGGTTTCACACAATAAAAACATTCGATGAAAAGGAATCCAAACGACGCTGAGCGATAAAAATTTCTTGTTCAAAATGCAAGAAAACATTTCTGTTAGCAATAAACGGAACGTACACTCGAAGATTAAGTTTCGCCGCGTCTGCCGTAAAACGGTGGGGAAATAATTTTTGTGGAAGTAATAAAATCTTCGAGTGGAGGGCGTTGCTAGGCAATCCCCTCGGAATCGAAAGCATGTCGGATTAAAGTGAAATTCAGCAATACAATTTGTGTAAGTAAACGAGTTGACGGTGAGGGACGATTACGAGGTACTTTATCGGTGGCACTTTTTGGTGTTAGAAGTAGACGTATGCATCTCACCAGACTTTTTTTTGTAAATTATCAACCAACAAAGATTTGCATTTGATTTGATGGTAAATAGACATTGCACCCTAGAACAAAAAATACTAAAGATATCACCGATGATAAGTCTATGAAAAGGGAAGCGAACAAACCGCTTCTCAATTGGCTCTCCGAAACTGCAAACAAAATACCTTGAAACATTTCACCGTTCATTCTAGAAGTAGGGTGGTAGCTAGCGAGAAAATGAACCCTTCTATCATGCAAAATGACGTCGGGAGTAACCTGAATAATACTAGTCGGAGGGTGCTCTCCACCACGTGTCTGATCCATCTGTGTGAAGGGTTCGTAGCAAGCCGTGTGTTGAAAGGTGTTATGCCACTCGGAAACCTCAATGGACTAGTGTCCATTAGTAGAATAGACTAGTGTGTCTAACATAATACTTAAGACTAACTTTGTAATAAGTATTAAGTCTTAAACTGAATAAATATTTTCTATTCTTTTCTATTCAATGGCAAAAAGACTGGAGACTGACGACTTAGAACGACGTTTTAAAATCCCCTCCGAATCACAGAAACGCAAAAGAAGTATATTCCCAATGGCCACCTATGCTATTCGCAGTTACATCCACATATCTAGAAGTATTTTAAGTTCCACTACTGGACATAAGCCTACCTTAATTGGTGCCAATGCGACGGTCCCTAATTGATACCTGTTTGATCCTGAGTCGCCTGAATCCAAAGGCATCTGAAGTTACTTAAGTCAGTCTATGACTTATTGATAAATATTCTAATTGCATTAACGAACGAGTCGAGTAAATATAGACAGGTGGTTACTCTTGTCAAATAACAATAGATGAACTGCATGCTTATTTGCTAGGTTCATGTCAGTGAAAAGACGTATAAATGTTTGACAAAAAAACTGCATTTTTCAAAGGTTGAAATAAAAAAATTACCTAGGTATATCTTAACCCGACGCACTGCGCCCGGCGGACTTATAAGCTATAATTTAGCTGAATTAGGGGAAGACCCCTTGACAGATTTCTTAGAAGGGTGTCTCGAAATTTGATCACTAACGTAAGGGGAGAACAAGGTTAAATACACCCTGCTCAATAAAAATTAATAATAATAATGATTAATTTTATTGGTAATGTCTTTTCTTACATTACTTATTAGTTTTGGCCGTTCTGCTCGCTTCAGTCTTTAGACTTAACTTGATGCCGTAAATGCTAAAATTTAGGTATATTTATAAAAATTTCAATATTAACTATATTTCAATTTTTATATATTTTTATGTGTATTTACGATGTAAATATAAATCTGTTTTAGTGAGAAATAGTGTATAATTGTCTCACCTTAGGGCTCGGTCTTCTCTCTGAATGAAAGTACTCAAGGGTCAACAGGGGACTATTTTCCAAATCATTTGGTTGTCTCTTGTACGTATTTGTCACGTTTAAGCAAACGGAACACTTTCTCGTAAATAGCGCAAAACGCGAAAGTGCGATTCGTTTTTTAAAAAAACATTTTATGTCATAGCATCCGAACAATAAAATGCATCTAACGGAATATTTCAGAGATACCACACAGAATTGCGTTCTTCGTGTAAAATAAAGCAGTTTTATGGTGGTGGCGATAGCAGGACTCCCTGATATTATACCTTCGGGACCAAGTAATGAAGAAATACGCGTGTTACTAACTGTGTCGTTACATAATTTGCTACACAATGTTACTCACTTTTATAGGATCTGCTTACATACATAAATTTACTTTTCTCCCAGTGGGAACAAAGGACACCATTGTCCAAATAAAAATGTTCAGCTTCTTCAACTGTCGGCAACTTCATCCAAAATTTTTTATTATAGGTGTCCCATATTTGTCATTATAGGTGTAAAGTATCCGACAATGTTTTTTTGTACAAGAGATGCATAACACACAGTATAATTGCACAAAATTTGGCTAATGGAGCAGCGCGCTCGCACGTTAGTCGCATTCAAAAACGGACTACTTACACGCCTTTTGTATTCAACATTTTAGATATAAAGGTGCGCGCGCGCAGCTCCAGTTGTTGCCATATAAAATAAAATATAGTAAAATAATAAGAATGGAAAAGTGTGGCAACCAACTTAATACGTCGCTCACAATAGGATTATTTGAAAAACTTGCAGCAAGTATTATGTCGCAGTTTTGAATTTTAAAAGGTATCCGGGCTCTCTGGGTTAGGGGATTTTTCTGATTATTATAACCTATTAAAGCCTCTTACCAGCCGTCCGGGGCACTTGCTGACGCTTACAACTCTCTTATGAATCTCAATGAACTAATTACGAAATCCAACCTTTACAGCTAAACTAATGAACAATTAGTATTAGTTTTAATAATTTTCATATATTTCGGTCTCAGTGTCGTAATGCCAGTGTAAGAGCGGATGCTTGCTTCCTTCCAACTCGACAATGCATGGGGGATTTTGATTGATTTGATTATTATCAATTGAAATAAATTCGTAACACATTTTTCTTTCAGAAACAGAAAATGGCTCACACAGTCAACTTCACATACTGCGACACCTATATCATATTACCTAGATTCTGTATTTTCATAATAATTATGTCAGCAGACGGAACACGAAGTAAAATAACTAGTGTCGAGAAGCAATCCTAATATAAACGCATAACTTTCTGTGGGTCCTCAAAGATCTTACTAAATTTAGGACATTGTTAGTTTATCCAACACAAAGATACGAGTATTAAGGACACATCTTAGGGACAGGTGTTCTGTACACTCGGGTAAGAGCTAATGCGAGTGGCATGTGTTCTTAGGTTACTGAAGAAGCTTTTATACATACATAATACACACAAATATCACAATGTAAGAACTTATAATGGTCCAGTGCACGTATATAAGTATATTAGTCTAGACTTGCGAGATAACACAGAAATAACACTTAATGCAAATAATATACAGAAAAAATACTTCTAAAACACAATTTAACAATGCTCTTATCTTTTACCCAGAAGTCTGGGAGCAGATCTTCCTCCGTCTCCCCCGCAGTTGGCAAAAATCTGAAACGAAAGCAATGAAGTCAAGAGACGAAATAGCTTTTTGATTAGTGCAGCTGCCGGGCTCTATGTCATTCAGGGCAGATCATCAGTACAAGTCAATACAACTAGATTAATTTACATCTAGCATCTGGAATAGTTCACATTCGTTCATATCTTATAAATATGTTATGACAATATGAATACTTGGTATAGAATATCGACTGCACCGAGACAACTCACCCAGTATAATAGCCAACGGTCACTCTCGATGGTTAGGTAGTTTCGACTTTCTAGTACGTCTATTACCGATTATAGTCATTCCTAATATATTTTAGTATATTTTCCCTGTTTACAACTGTAAATGTAACATTTATTGATTCGATATAATTATATACTAATAATACTAATGTCACTTTAACTAATTAAATTCAAATAAAATATAATTTAGATGTTTTGTAAATATATTTATGCATGTAATTTTGTTTGCTTCAACTCCATATATACGTACATTTTTTAAATATTACATTTTACATAAGTTGGTTAAATCTCAAATATAATATTTGAAAAAAGTTATGTTTGCGAAGTAGATGAATATAAATGGCTCCTTATCTCACCATCTCAGAATGCCTCGGCTGATTTAACGTGGCACTCCTCCCTCGTCTAACCAAAGGGTACATAAGATCTTTAAATCAATTTTATTTCTATAAATATGCTATAATTACATACACAGAAGTCACATAAATTTATACTAATAAATACAGTTCTTACGCGAGAGTTTCGCTAATTTATTTATTTTAATTACGCGCCGAGGTAACAATGAAATATTTAAAGTATACCAGAGTTAAAATTTCCAGCATGTTTACAGCACTCGACTCCAGTAGTTACAGCTGCAATTAACGAAGGGCCGAAGGTGTTAAGTGCATGGTACGTTAACAAGAGAGTTTTTACACTTGTTTATTTCTACCGTCACATTTTGGTGTCAATGGACTGAAACTGTTAACGTGATGTAATTTTATAATCGTTATAATCAACAATGTAAATAGGAATGAGATCGTTGCTGAGATCTGAGCGTTCATTAGCTATACGGATATAAATATACAAAAATAAATAAACGTTTAGACACTCACACCCCCACACTAGGATTCCCTGTTTTGGGGGCGGCATGCACACACACAAATATGACATCACAAACACCTATGACCCGAGAACAAACATTTATCTGTCACATAAATGTCTACCTCGGCCGGTAATAGAACCCGGGAGACCACTCGCTCGACAGGCAGGGTCACTACTAACGGGGCTATGAGGTCGTCAAGATAATTTATAAAATAATTTATTTTAAAAATGCCACTACGAAAGGGCCGAATCTTTACAATAAATATTTTTAGTAATGTTTTACTAATACTAGTAATACAAGCAACATTGTTTTAGACTTAATTGATAAATTTATCTTTAAGAAAATTTTGTCGACATTTAGGATTTTTTTACGCCGAGAATGTAATTCCGTCGTCCTATAAATGTGGAAGTTCTGATAGAAAGTAAATAATATTCGTAGAAATATTCAGATAAAATGAGGTAAGTAAAAAAATTTATAACCGCCTGACGAAATATTAACAATAACGTCATGTGCGCGTACTGTGTATAAACGTAATAAATTCTGTTTATCAAAGTAAAGCGCAAGCGAGTTGATAGTTCAAATATATAAATATGTGATAAGTTCTTTGAACATTTATTCAGTAGTTACCACAATATTGCATAGGAATTTAAATTGCCGTATACACCTTTCTCTTAATTATACCATATCTACATATTTACTGCGGCTTTAAATGAATTAAGTTTAAAATGAAATGAATCTCGAAATAGGCCAGCATAATTTTCAATATCAACATCTTAAAGAATACATTTATGAACCAAAGCTTCTAATTCTAGTAATCTAGTTTTATTAAACACTAGTAACCCGCCCTCGCTTCGCTTTAGATAAACTACGCCTTACGCTTAGAAATAGCACCTGCATTATTTGGGGGTAGGTTTTTATTGTTTTGTTCGTTAATAAATGCCCCTAATAATGTTTTTTCATTTATATCGTTCATGTACGGAAAGCGATCAGTTATATTGTTTTATTATATATATGGACAGGTTTAAACTTTTGTAATTACCATGTGTTGTGTAAAAGATGTGCTGAGGAGCTCCTTTCGCCGTTTCTTCTCCTCAATGTCAAAGCACCTTTTCGAAACGGTGGTAGAAGCAAAAATGACGTTCATAAGTGAATTTACAGAATACTTATATGATTAAATGATTTCGAATTTGAATTTGATACACGATTGCAAGAATGTGGGCTTAGAGATTTTGAGTAACGAATATAAAAGTAGGTCAGGACGTTTTATTTACAAATACAATTGTAAGAAACATATTCTGCCAGTAATATTATTTATCAGGCGTGTGCCATAGACGTATGAAATCACTGACAAGTGATAAACAGAACATGATACTTGTATAAGATAAACTCGTACAATATTGTTGAATATTACACTCTTAGATATAACATTTAACTATTTTTTCAGGGCTCACCAATGCTTGGTACACGAAATTACGAGTATATAGGGTTACGGAAAATATGTCGGCAGTCCATTAGAGGGATGTAGGGAGGTCATTTGCAACCAAATTACCTCGTATGACCCCTATCCAAATAGGAACTGTTTTCGAGTAATATATTAAGTTTTCTTTTAAGAATGCGATATTCAACTTTGAAAATGGAAAACGTGATTTTATAATTAATAAATATCTGGTTTCTGACACAATAATACATAATAATGAACCATTTCACGGATAATATTTTCAATCATTTTTAAATTACAGCTTTTGTTAAGTTTTTATACTTCAATCAGGTGTTTTTAACTAAAATTAGAACCCTGAATATCTGGTGAGCCAGATCCGTAAGCCTGATATTTAAGCGATCAGATCACCCAAACAAAACTAACATTACAACAATTCCTCTTCATCTAAATAAGAAAGGAAGATTTATCTAAAATTAATACTATGTAAATTATCCCAAATAAATATAATGTAATATATAATTATAACAATATTGTCTGAAGAGCAATAAAGCGATATTACATGTAAATATCAAAAATGATACCACAGTCGTGTGCGTACCATAATGCGGCTGTCTAAAAAGAAAACTAAGTCGTTTAGTTGTAATTTCATCGAATGAATCCGGAGGATATTTCGATTCGATCATGACTGGCTCGAAACCTCTCCCCTATTATTGTAACGTGAGTGGCCACTTGTTTGTTTCATAATGATGATGACTATTTGATGTTCATAAAAATTACGGAATATATAAATAATAAGGAATGTTTAAAAAGACAAAAAAAATGTGAGCACTTTAGCAGCCTTTCCAGTAAAAATGTATAATGTCCACGACGGTGTAAGACAATTCAATATGCTACCTGTAATCCACCTAAAACTTTTTGTCGAGAAATGTCGATAAAGCACTTTGGAACGAAATTTAAAATTCTGTGAATTTTCCTCGAAGTGACTTCGACTTTACACGGGGATTGATGAGTAGAAATTTTAAAGAGTAAATGACAAAATTTAAGGTTTAGTAAAAAATATACAGAATCTATTTTTGTCACTAGTGACGTCACTTTTACCGATGAAGCATCATAAGTTCTTGAGCAGAACATTTTCGTCTATCTATCTCACTCGTACATGCGACCGTTCTTTGTCTCCTCTGAACGTTCAATGTTACCTTCATATAAAAATAAATTTTAGAGTTTGAACGAATAAGTTCCCCACTTGCCAACGTTAATGGTAATTTCGGCGAATAGCAAAACTTTCTTTCATAAAAAGCGGGTGGTTGTATCGATTTTTTGTCGAATTCTTGGGTCACCGCCAAGGAAGGCTCGCAAGACATGCCGTAGGTTGTGAAGGTAGAATGAAGTTTTTGGCTAACTTCTCGATGTCGGTAATTCAATATTGATAGCCGAGTGTCGGAATAAAAAAGTTCGTGACGCGATACGTCTCACTATTGTGTAGCACTGTATTTAAAATGTTTTCCGCTTGATGAATATTTTTAAGAAGTGTATATATTTAAGCTGTATAAGCAAGACGCCTTGACCACCACAACTGTACGAAATATCCAGTAGATGGGCGATAGCTACATTACTGATTTTAAAATTACTATACCATGTATTATTATCATTCCGATTACAGTTTGCGGAATGCACTCAACAGCTTCATTCAAGATAAAGTTTAATAAATCTGTTGGTATAATTTTTATTTTTATTCATGACCAGGTGTGCCCGCGACTTCGTCCGTGTGGAATTTAACAAAAAAGTTATTTAGTAGAAAAGCCTAAGTTGCTCCTTATTACATCAACTAGCTGCCAGTGAAAGTCCCATCAAAATCGGTCCAGCCGTTTCAGAGTTTAGCCGGAACAAACAGACAGACAGACAAAATTGTAAAAAATGTTATTTTGGTATATGTACTGTAGTGGCCGATGCGTGTAAATAGCATCGACACTGTATACTTGCGTACGGATATTTTATATTAATCAGACCTATACACAATGGCTGACTATTTGTATATAGTTTAAATATTGAGCAAGAATTCTATTCTGACCACGGTGCAGTTAGTTGGTTATTAGTTGACCCGGTCGGACCATCGGAAGTTCACGATGACACGAAGGCATTTTAGGTGGAAACGATCCAGAGTTCGTATTTGGTGGCGATACACACACCACGTCTCAGAAGAGTACAGAAGATTTGGCAGCACAATCACCATGTTTACAGATATCTTAGTGGCCGGCTTCAAGTCGTGCGAGCAGAAGACCTTGGAACGTAGCTTCCCAAATGCTACAGCTGCAGCAGTGATCCTGCTGCTGATCTCAGCATCAAGGTTAAACTTAGATGTTATAGTGGTCCCCAGGTAACGAAACTTATCAACCTGTTTCAGCACATCGTCATCAACTTTAATGGACAGTGTCTTGCGACCATGTATGTCTAAAGACATCACCTCCGTCTTTCTGACATTGATCTTCAGGCCGAACTTGCAACATGTTAGGTTGAAAGAGGACATCAGCTATTGCAGGCCATTTGGGGATTCTGCTACAAAGCATAAATCATCGGCATACATAATTTCTGAAATCATTGCATTTAAATGTGGCCAAGTTGAAAAGATTGCCATCTGTGCGAAAGCGGATGCAGACTCCCTTGGAAACTGTTAAGAGAACCGCTTTGACTACTACTGCAAAGTATAAAGCGAACAGTGTGGGTGCTAAAACACAACCTTGTTTCACTCCACAGGTAACAGGTACCTGTCGAGTGACAGGTAACTGGAAAGAAATCTGAATGTACGCCGTCTACAGACACGCATATCATCGTACAGGAGTCTCAGAAGTGTCACAAACTTTTCCGTACACCCTAGCTTCTCAAGCACCATCCAAAGTGCTTCACGAGACACACTATCGAATGCTTTCTCCAAGTCAACAAAGCAGAGATACAGCTTGCGGCCCTGCTCTCTGCTTTTCTCCTGTAGTTAACGCACCGAGAAGATCGCTTCACATGTGCCTCGGTCAGGCCGGAAGCCAAATTGGATTTAAGTCAGGATCTTTTCGGATAAATCCTTGAGGCGGTTTAAACGTATCCTTGCAAAGACTTTTCCAGGGGTCGACAAAAGTGAGATACTGCGGTAAGAGTTGCAATCCGAGCGGTCACCCTTGTTCTTGTAGATGGCATTGATACGAGATACTTCAAAAGCACCCGGTACTCGCTCTTCCATCACATACGAACAAACAGCTTCCAGATCAAAATCTGCAACTCCTCACCGCCGTATTTAAGCAGCTCTCTCGGTATCAGGTCAGTACCTACCGCCCGCTTATTTTGCTGCTGTCTGATGGCAGTAACTACCTCGTCACATGACAGCGGCTCATCCAGCTCAATGGCGAGGGGGAGTGTAGATCAGCTGTTCGGTCTACATTGAGCAAAGTGCTAAAATGTTCGGCCCAACGCTTTAGCACTTCCTTCTTGCATGTCAAGAAGTGCATACCATGCAAAGACTTTAAGGGTACTTTTTTTTTTAAATGTTTACACACTCACAGCCCCGCACTAGGATTCCCTGTGTTGCAGGTGACATGGACATACACAATTATCACATCACAAACACCCATGACCCGAGAACAAACATTTATCAGTCATATAAATATCTGCCCCGGCCGGGAATCGACCCGGGACTCCACGCTCGGCAGGCAGGGTTACTATCAACTGGGCTACGGAGTCTTTAGCTCGGCGGGGTGTACCTATTAGCTTACGTACCTCATAATAAAACACCCCTAGCTGGTTTGTGTCAGCGAGCCACTGTATTTGACAAACTTTGTCCTGCCACCACTTGTCTTTTAAATGTCGAGACAGCCTACGTAGTTCAAGGTCACTCTCTTTGAATACCGCAGCACTTCCACTTTGTCTGCCATGCTGTCGCAATAGATCTCGGTAATTGTCAAACGCTGTCTTCAGAATCCCGTCATTATCATCGAACCAGTCTTCATTACGTCGGTCTTTCGTACCAAGCGTAGCTGAAGCGGTTTCCGTGAGATGATATGATAGTGATCCCCAAGCAACATTGACTTCACCTTCCTTTTCAGATAAAGCTTCAGCGTATTGCTCCTGAATCTCGCGATCTTTCAACCTATCCACGTTTATAAATGTAGGCTTTATCACCGTGGATCTGCGTGGTCGACGGAGGTGGAGGCTCAACTTCGTGACAATAAGCCTATGATCAGTTCAGCAGTGCGCACCACGCATAACACGGGTGACTAGGACTTGGCTGATGTCTCTTTGACGTGTGATAGCATAGTCGATCAAATGCCAGTGTTTCGATCTTGGGTGCAGCCACATAGTCTTGTGCTTTGCGGCAAGTCTGAACGTAGTGTTTGATATTGTAAGATCGTATTTAACACAAAGACTGAGTAACAACTGACCTGTTTCTGTGATTGCTGTTCATGATGCCGACTCCGTGCCTTCCCAGAACTCCAGGTCAAGCCTCATAATCCCGCCCGGCTCTAGCGTTGAAATCGCCTAGCAACAAAATTTGCTCTCTAGCGTTTATACTATCAAGACATAGAGACAGCTCCTCATAGAATTTTTCCTTAACGTCATCAGACTTGTCTAGCGTTGGAGCATAGACACTGACGACATTAAGGTAGTTGTCTTTATCTAGGTGAAGGCGCAGTGTAGTCACGCGGTCCGAGATGTGTATATGACATTCCTCAAGTTGTTTTATCAACTGATTTTTGATGGCAAATTTTGATGGCTACACCTGAACGACGAGGTTTGGAAGAAGCGGTAACCTTCCAGTAGAAAGTGTAACTGCCTCCGTCTTCCACCAGCTCTCCTTCGTCCGCAAGATGCGTTTCACTGAGTGCAGCCGTATCTACATTATAGCGACGAACTTCAAGAGCTACTATGGCAGTTTTACGTTCAGGGCAGGCGTTTCCATCTCGATCAATGACTATTCTCACGTTCCACGCGCCAAATGCCACGGTTTTCTGATGTTTTTGTGTTTTCTGTTATGTCGACCACGAATTAATTTGATGCGGTGGCAGCCGCGGTTACTACCTCCTTCAGAAAAGGGGACGAGCGTTTTTTGGGGCACCTTTTCTAGCCCCCTCCTCGTCTGCACGAGGAAAGCAGTGCCTCCCTAAACAGGGCTGCTTTGTCACCCCAGGTGCTGCCGAATTCGCATAGTCGCCCCAGATTTGCAATGCGAAAACGACCACGGCGTGTACTCACACCCCTGGGACCGCCTATGTGCATGAATCAGACAAAGCCTAGCTGCACCACGCTAGACCTTTCTACTTCAACCCATCGCCATAAGACTTAACGTCATCGGAGTCCGTTTATCAGAAGCGGTCAGTTACACAGGCACGCACTCGTCCTCCCCCTCCTTGGATCAGTGGAAGGGATCAGATGATGTGTCTGGCCGGCGGTATCCGTACGCCCTCTACCGCCGCCCTAGGCCATCCACCTTGCCTTGCTGAATCGCCGAGTCTGCCAGGCCCTTTCGCAATATCTGCATTGGGTTGCCATCTTCGCCGAAACAGACTTTGAGTGTGTTGAAGCAGGAGGGTTCTGCCCCCTCCCCGGGGGCTGCCAGCTTGTCGTGGTGGGGGGCTTGCGTATCCTAATGATCCCCGAGACTATACGGCAGAGTCTCGACTCATACCGGAAGTCGAAAGGTGAAGGATCAGACTAAGAGCAGCCCAGTTTCTCCGGGTGGCCCTCTGTTAAGCAGAGGGCACTCCGGATAGAAGCGCGGTGGTGTGTTTCGGACCCAAAAGGGTCCGAAATAGGGCATTAGAGCGCTCTTGGTGCCCGAGAGCGCTCTAGGTGAAGGCGGCCCGCATAGGCGGGCCAATCGTCGGGGCGTCACGGTTAAATGCGCCAGCAATCCCGTGGCGCCCCATCAAGACGATGAGGGCCCCGCTGGGTTTTAGTGGGTATTCTGGCACGTAGACGACGTGCCAGGGAGTCCCACATACCCGCCGCCTATCCGCGGCGGGATGCGTAAATGCATTTCCCAGCGTTAAAAAAAAATTATATTAGATCTAGGAAGGAAAGGAATGGTAGGTGTGAGAGAGGATAAAAAGAAAGTGGGATACTACTGGCTCGGAGGTAGGAAAAAAGACAGTAGTAGCTCGGGGCGCCGGGGTCGCATACCCGTGTAACACATCACAACTTTCGGTCTAAAAGTTGAGGTGGTCACGAACTACCCCCTGACCCGAGTTCTGAACAAAATAACTAACTGAGCTATAGTCAGTTAGGCACTATGTGTTGGAAAAGATTCTAAATGCAAATAGTTTCAGGAATTATAATTACTCATTTCAGTAATCTCGTCCAAATAGGAAAATATTTTATTTTACTCATAGTTCGTTTCTATTTTAGACGTCATCAGAAGCATAATTATATTTTTGCTTAGCAAACTAAATGAAGTCGTATAATATGAATTAGTATAACATTTATATTAAGATGTGTAACTCTTTTTGTCTCCCTCACACACAGTCAGTCTAACGACCGAAAGTATAAGTCGTTTGATTGATTGAATTTGAATTTGATTGAAAATTGATACCTCATGTCAGCGTATAAAGTTTTTTCTAGGCAATCGTAGGCTGCACTGAATACATGATCAATGTTACAAAAAATATTTACAAATATTCATAGTACCAAATGCCCTCGTTTCGCTTCGGAAAAACTACCGTAGGCTTAAAAAAGTACCTGCATTGTTTTAGGACAGGGATTTATTTCGTTCTGTTAATTAGAAATAAATATTTTAATTCGTTACTTTTTTATTTATGGACGGATTTAAATGAAACGAATTGCAAATATTAAGAGACGCTTACTGCAAAATATTAGTGAAAACCCTAGCAAAATCAGATAAGCATTTTCTGAGATTAACAGATAAAAATTCTAACAATTATTGCTTTGGGTTCTATTGCGTTAATAAAGGCCCCTAACAGTAGTTTTCTCACATATCCTTAATGTACAGAAAGCGATCAATTAGAATTTTATTATATGTATAGATATATATAGAAGGAATGGAATATGGAATACATAATCTAATACTTAAATAATAAAGTTAGTTTTTTGTAATACTTTTGTTAGTTATTCTATCTTTTACGACAAACATAAAAACTATAGGTAAAGAGCTAAATTTCTTTACTAACAATACCATAACATTTAATAATTACTTTTCTATACGCTATTTTAATGAACTAAGGTTTCACCTCTTATCATTTGCTTAATAACAAATTAAATTAAACTATAAGCAGTTTTGATGTTTAAAAGAAAAATGCTTTATAAAAAAAACAATTTTTATTCTTAAATCAAACTTGATACGTACTTTTAAAGAATCGATTTCTTTGTCGTCTTCTTGGGTAATAGCCAACCCCGACTCACACTCGACTGGTCTGTATTCGACCTTATACTCTGCGTCAGTTGTTGATGAAGAAATATGAGCTTTTAGTATATTGCGAGTTTAATGGCTGCTGATTCGAATTTGGTAGAAGACAAATTCGATATTTATGTAGTCTGGTCGGTGCTCAACGCTGCGTGGAGCGCACAAAAACCATTGCTTCTTTTATTATTATTGGTTAATGTGAATAATATTATTGAATAAGTTTATTGAAGTTACAAAAGAATTTTAAATGTAGATCTAGGGCTGGTACGTATAACAAGTTTCTGTTCTGTTATAACAAAAATGTTTTAATAATGTTTTGTGTTGATATAACGAAAAAACATTCTGGGACCCTTCTGGAAATCTGGGACCCTGCGCTCGGGAGGCAGGGTCCCTACCAACTGGGCTTCGGGATCGTCAAACATTACTTCATTAGTAACGACGAAGTTAAAAATTTGAAAAAAAAAACAAAGTAAAGGCTTTAACTTACAACATGTTTTACAGGAAACTATAATAGAAAATTAAATAATTAGGTTCATTTGTTAAATATTTTTTGTTCTCACAAACTTGTGTCTATAAACAGGTTGTCCAAACAGTACTTCAGTGTCACACATAATACATTTCACCATCGCAGTATTTCGTACTTTATTTTGACCATCGAATATATGTAACTGTAATGAGCCGAATGCTGTATTTATTTCAACATTGTTAACTACAGGCTTATCTATTTTTATATAATAAACTAAACCGGTCAAACCTGAACACCACAACCTTAGGATAATGTTCCGATCTGTAAATGTATGCACAAGTTTTCTGCGGAATTTAAAAACTAGTTTTTCGTATTGATGCGTACTATAAAATCTGCTGTTGTAAATTCTAGGCTCAGTAATCGAAAATACTACGGAATTGTCAATTTTCCACTATCTCCGTTCGGAATAAATCTCTTTTCTTAATAATTCTATTTTTGTCCAAAAGCAGAACCGAAGAAATGTTTAAAACACTGAAAAAATAATTTTTTGGTCCATTTTTTACTCCTTTAAATTTCAACTGATTAAGGTAATCCTACACTATAAGATACAATAAAAATTATTTCATTCCATAGTCACATAATTTTTTTTAATATGATGTAGGTTTTATGTCTGTAAATCGGTATCTTACATCCATTGCCTAGTTACACGCCAACAGTAAAATCTATACTAATATTATAAAGAGAAAACCTTTTTATGTTTGTAATGAATAAACTCAAAAACTACTGAACCGAGTTTAAAAACATGGACTATATTTATACTAGAAAAATAAGGGATCCTTGCTAAAACTTCAGTAACGTGAACCAAGGTGTAAAAAAATTTCCTTAAAAATTTCTTTGATCGCATACGCTGCGGAAACTATTAATGATAGAACAAAGAAATGTTCTACAATATTAGAGAACATATCAATATCTACAAATAACTTCGCGATACTATATATCTATTGTAGTTATGTCACTATAACCACTTTTTACATTTTAAAACCAGACCAACATCAGACCACGATAACCATACCTTCGTATTAACCCTTATCCAAATAAATGATTTTATATTCAAAACCGTTTCAATACCTATATACAACTTTTTGAATCACTCAAATCGGACATTCCGTTCAGAAGATTTTACGAATTTAGGAAAATAAACACCACCGCCGGCGCGCACTGACCAGTGCGGCCCCACGCAAAGCAGCCGCAACGTAGGCCGGCGGACAAGGCGACGAGGGAGCGGGCACGAAATGCGGGGCCGGCACATCTATGAAATAGGTAGTCGCGCGGTCGGCTTCTTATGTAGCGGACATATGCAACAATGAATATGTCCTTTATAAAGATAAAATTATAAATAATTATGTTTAAAAATAAAAGTACACCCGTGCGAAGCCTGGGCGGGCCGCTAGTCTTTAATATTTATAGTTACGAAAATAAGACAATTTTAGAGAGAAGATATAAATCCTCTTTATTCTCTTGGCTTTGCTCCTTGTCTACATAATAAAGAGCACTTATTTGCGAAATTTCAGCTTTTCGAGGGCTAAGCGTTAATAAGCCAATTTGCCAATTCAAACTGAAATCGTAAGTAATAATTTATTATTGAATATTTTGATGAAATTTTAACATTCGTTTTCGAGCTGTTAACGCTTAAAAAGTTGAATTAACCAAATTTATACAAATAAATGGCCAAGTAGACAAGTTATGAAAATAATGTGTTCTTCTGCTTCGTTCATTAGCAAGTATGACTGCGAACTCGTCAGATTTGTGTGTGGGAGTGGAAATGATTTTAACAGTACTTTATCAGTACAGAACACTGTAGCGTCGTTTGATACGTCACATAATGTCACGACACGTCATCAAAGATTTTTTTCCTTTTCTGATAATAAATGAAATATTCATTAATTAATTACAATAATTTAAATTTCATTGTCACAAATAGAGTTTAAATAAAAAAATATATTAAAAGTAATGTATACTACATATAATAAGGTCCCTGTGGTGGGTAACTAGGATACGTGCAGCATTGTACAGTAATGTTTATAGGCTGAACAAGCTTCCAGCTTTCGGGTCACAGAATTGGCCCACAACTTTATCCCCAATCAATTTGCTCAGAGCATTGGGAATTCCATGATTGCCACATGTGTCATATGTGTCAATAATCGTATAAAACTAGATGTTTCATAAGTATTAAGATTTCTATAAATATGATTTAAGAAACTAATTCTGATTTAACTAATTATTGAACTTTAATTAAATGTGTGTGTACTGGTATTGATTACTAATAAATGTGTGTGTACCCGTATTGATTACTAATAATTATGTTATAAGTTGAATCATTAGTTTTAAAGTAGCAGGTGGTCATGAAATGGCTGGATTGTCGTAACTCGTAACTCAGTAATCCGAGTAATGCCTTTTTCGCGAATTTAATTAAAATCCAGATACTGTAAATAAGCAGGTTGAGTGATACAGGTGCCCTCGATGTATACAGAGCTACGAGTACGAACCTTCACGAAGACTAGACTTATAACATAGGTTAATGTTTTTCAGGCTTTGCTACAACCAAAAAAAAAACAACAAATCAATTGCCAACTACATTACCCTTACAGGATCGCTCTTCGTTATTGAAGAGACCCCCAACGTATTCAACTACACAGTTTCTAGAGTTGCTGCCAATTATTGGTCAACGCCGGTGTAGGACGTTCGTATGCGGATCGAAGGCTTAAAAAATGCGACACATTGATTACTATTCGTATCGACGGTACAATTAATGTCACCTTCTCTTTCCTTAAAATAAAATAATATAGAACAAGATGCAATGCAGTTTATTTTGCACAAAATTTATAATTCTAAACCATACATTAGAATAGTTATATATAAATATATATATTATCCATCAACCACCGAATAGATCGTCTGGTCTTCTTTCTATTATTAATACAAAACACTGGTACACTATTGCCACCATCTCGAAATGTCTCCACGACGCCGTCCCATACATAAAAATCTTATCATCGTAGATATTTCACATCATAAACCAACCTTTAAATGGGGCTTTATTGGATGTAAATTAATTACACGTAAATTTTACTTAACAATGGTAAGCCCTCTGGCTGCTGCTACATCGATTTTTAATTCAATACAAGGCTATATCTTCGGAGGGGGGTCTCTACGCTTTTATTATTCTATGGCCAGGCTCAAGGACATAATCACGCTTTGAATATAGTAGAGCGAGTGCAACGACACGCGCTTCACTTTTTATTGAGCAGTAGTGGCACATAAATACATTTTCACGTCACAATATACAAACCCTGGCGGGGACCGCGCTTCGCGGTACTGAGCCTATGTCAATAATAATAATAAAAACGGTTACACACTCACACCCCCGCACTAGGATTCCCTGTGTTGCAGGCGGCATGGGTATACACAAATATCACATAACCAGTCATACCATACCAGACTAGAGAACAGACATTTATCTGTCACATAAATGTCTGCCCCGGCCAGGAATCGAACCGCGGACCCGTCGCTCGGCAGGCGGAATCACTACCAACTGGGCTGTGGGGTCGTTATACAATATATATAAGGTGAGTACTTCTTTTTTTAGTAAAGCCGGCTAATGAGCGGAATTAGAAATCACAACAGCCCATTTTAACCTTAGGGGTGTCGCCGACCCGTTGCCGGCAATTAAAAAAAAAAAGCCGCTTATGATTTTAAACGAATGTTATCATGGAATTTATACATTTCATTATGTAACGGGTACTCACTATATGTTTTTATTTGCTGTTTGTGCAAAATGCAAAGTTTAGTGTGTGAAAATACAGTAAGTGTCGCGTGTCGTGACAGGGTGACTAAAAAAGAAAAACGAACTAGACGTAGGGTAGATAGATTAATATACCACTAGCTTGTCGACGGTTTCTTCGCGCCACAGCACTTTCGCCGTGACCACGATCCATGCAACTAGGTCAAAATATTGGCCATAAATAAAACGTATCTTGAGTACCCGTTACATAATAAAATGAAAAAAGCGCTTGTTTACTAGCTCTTTGATACTTCATCGTCGTACTGAAACATGATAAATTCATTTCACGGTTGTTTATGCGGGGGTGGTAGCTAGCCTGACTGGTGAAGAACCCGTCCGGCACGAAGGTAAACCAGGAGGACAACC
Source organism: Megathymus violae (assembly GCA_003671415.1). Classification (NCBI taxonomy): domain Eukaryota; kingdom Metazoa; phylum Arthropoda; class Insecta; order Lepidoptera; family Hesperiidae; genus Megathymus; species Megathymus violae. Next base: position 974,636 of record PDGT01000043.1, read on the forward strand.
ATCGACGTCAACAGGGAACCGTTTGCCATAGCCTCGTTCGTTGTTTGATAGGTTGCACTTTATAGTGTTATAAGGAAGGATTAATTTGATTAGTAAGACTCTTACATCACAAACAATATTGTAAAAATGTATCCAGTTATAATGGTATACATTAAATATTATAATATTTGTTTTTTTTTGAACTGACACAAAAAAAAGGTTCTATGTTCTTATGTGTTTTTTACGTATCAGCCAAAACTCTGTTGTTTAGAATCCATTTGTGACATTTATTTTTTATATTGTGTAGAGAATAAGAAGAAAAGGAGGAAAACATCACCGGTTTCAAGCGTTTCAGTAGGTAGCACATATCAAAATATTTTGTTTACATTAATAAGAATTTTGACAAGATTTGTCACACTGGAATTACTTACATTATATATAATCATAGTATGTTATCTTGTGTTTTGAATTACATGTGTTATTCAGTTATTTATCGGTATTAGTAATTTGTCTATCTGCAGCCGGTTTCTTTCTCCAATTTTTCTAAAGTTAATACGTGCAAGCTTTAGTCACTTTAAACAATTATAATGCACGTACACGCACAAAATGTACGGATCAGCTTTTATAAAAACAATATTTCTTATTTTAAGTGCCTAATAATATCAGCGAAAGCCATCGCTTTGTCTTAAAGCTATAAAGCTAACCGAATAAAGTATAATTAAATTCTCAGAGAGATAGAAAAACTTTGCTCTAAAATATTTTTCAGATGAATTTTCCTAACGCTATCAAAACTCAAATCTTGTTTTAAAATGGAATACCTTAACCGCAGTCCGATCGCAACTTCAATACAAAGAACAGCTAGAAAGTTCGGAATCTGTCTTTGTGATGCAGATCTTCAACTATTTCGAAGAAGAATCAACTCATTCCAGTGCAGAGTTAAGGAGTACCGACATTTATGCCATTTGCATTCAATTCTAACTTTAAAGCTTAAAGTTTGTTGTACCATGTGATAAAATAGATTGGACGACAAAAAGTTTCTATTGTGTATGAAATTATCTCAGCCATTGTATATGAGAGTTGATATTATATAGTTGTTCACGTTTGTCGATGGACAATTACAATATTGTTGTCTGTGATAACCATTAAAATTATCTGTTATGATTTATTGTCTATAAAAAATGTCATTCGCTGTTGCGGTGTTAGCATGGCGGGCGCGCGAATTTACTAATCCTATTTATCTTTTCTATCGTTTCTCGTAAATTTATCATGGCGAGCATATAGTGCAACAACCTTTAGACATTCATCGGGTCCAAGCCGACTAATTTGTCGTTTCCCTCGTTATATTATATCGAATGTTACTACTAGTGTTAAAGGAAGGGTAGTCCACGAGGGAAGTATAAGAAGTCACCATCCAGGCGCCTGAAGAGCGCAACACTGTTGTAAGTCTGCGCAGCGTCAGTTAGCTGATTCCATATATAACTTAAGAAGAAGTTCTGATTTTGAACGCTATCAGTCTCCCGAAATTTACAGTCCACTTTATGGTACAGTGCTTTAGCTAACAACTAAGGCCAGTGTTCGGTCAGCCCAACAGAACAACAGTGATAATTATACCTAAATACGATAGTCTACATTACCGAGTTTCGAGAAAATAGAGACTGATTCACACAACTGGTAACAAAGCCCGTGTGCTAGCACGGCCTACGTTTTGGTAAATAATTACCATTATCCAAGCATATCCGAAGCATGAGATGTACCGGCCACGGTAGACGGCTGATCTTTGAAGAACGTCGCCGCTAGCTACACAAGTATACACGCCACAATTATGTGTGAGTATCAAGGATTAAGTTGGAGATTATCCGCATGACTAACAACCATCCTCATTTTAGAATCAACCGCGAAACGCTTTCCAGAATACGTGGTTTGCTTGCAGTGTCGGGAGGTCGTAATGAGCGGATCCCCGGCTTCCATCTTCTCGAACATTTACATTATATTTACTTATATTTATATGTATATTATATATTTATATTCCACAAACTAATAAATAAATCTTAATAAAAGACTTTTGTTATTACTACAGCCCGTACTATTGCTGGAAACTTTGTAGGTAATTAAAGTTAATTTAATTAATATTTATGTATAATGTCTTTGAACAACTATGGTTATTTACTATCAGTTGATCCATTTACTTTTATACCTCTTTAATAGCATAAAATTCCAACTATACCATACGTTTCACGTGATTTACAGAGTTTTTATTCCCCACTTAGCAATATTGAGTATACATATAGTTTCCTATGTTAGTTCGTGGAACTCTTGAACGATTTGATCGATCGAGGTTACGTTCACAGAAAATACTCGTTCCGCCAGCACGATGGTAAACGGTTAGGTGGAGTTGTAATTAAACGTTGTATATTTATTTATATTACCGTGCAACTTTCACCGAGTCACCTAGCGAATGATAAATAATTAATTTTATACCTCAAAACACGACACTCTGCGCTATTAATGCAATAAAATAGAAAAATTTAATATAAATTTAGTAGTGCCTTAATTAACGAGAGCTGTCAAAAGCTTGTTATTTATTTAGAGAGCGGCCTTCCGTCTTGAGTTTGCTGCAGACGTGTTTATTCACGTTGATTATTGAGCAATCTTACGCTGCTTCACGTTTCCTGTTCACGGTCATGTTTAAACCTGTTTTACGTTCATTCATAAGTTGTACTCCTCTAACACTCGACACACTCTCTGGTTGTGAAATGTTTAAATACGTTACTGGAAATCCGCCCACACTTATTTTCCTGAACCAGAATCTTTAAATTTACTAAATTTATGTCAAATAATATCAGCAGCAAATCAACAATTCGTTCATAAACGATATTTCAAAATGTTTTTGGCTCTAAATTATTGCACCGGTGCGAGTTAATATACGATATTTTATAAACTTCCTCTTTAAGTCACCCCGACATTCGAAGCCCAATGTATTGCTTACGTTCTACTTAGAAGCCCGCCTAGAGTACTCACTCACTTTACTCAAAAGGGTAAGGAACTTTACTACCGTGTATAATTACCACCGGTATTAAACAGTGCAAACAACCTCGGCAACCTTCAACAGGAGGGCCTAGGCACCGTAATGTCGTCCATTATTCACCAGGATGCACCACGAGTGGGAGAGGTAAGGTTGGCGGATTCAAGGATAAATGGAACTAATTGAACCGCAAAGTATTTTTATTGACACGAAATATACTGTGATAAAAACGTACGTGTCAAATTAATTTTATTAAATACCGTCAAATTACTCACTCGCTCACTCGAGTCCGTTCAACTAGTACTCTCCGCGAGACCGCAGTTAAAGTCTTACCAGAAAACTTCTGGATGCGGCACTGAGTTGCTACTGTCAGGACTTTTATTTAGACACACGACAACTTACTAGCCAAGTTTGAAAGAAAAAGATCAGGTTCCGACCGAATGAATTTTGCACGAACTTTCACATACCCTCAAAATGTAATCTAGGTAGTTAGGTGTAAGTTTTATCTAAGTACGTTCGAAAAGTTGTTAGTCCATATACAAATATACTTACTACTAGAGTTTTATAAATAATTAGGCATTTTTATTGTATATGGTACTACTTTATTTGTTAACTAAATACTAACATATCTGATTGTTATCACCTTCATCATTAAAATAATCATATATAATGGATCTAAGATACTTATGCTGCGTTACATGTACGACTGCAGGACATTTACAGTATGCATCTTCGAGTTTATGTACGTATAGACAGGTGTAACAGTATGCCTTAATCATTAATTTGTTATGCGTTTATTTGTAACCTAAATATATGTCCAAGAGCTTTATTTTATCTTGCACCATAAGATTATTGACATATCCTGGCAAGATCATCCTGAAGCAATTTTTGAGTGACGTTAATATTTTTATCTTCTTGAACTTTACGTGACTTTTTATTTTCAAGTTCTGCACAATTTTCACTCTTTATAACCTAACTTAGCCCTCCTTTCCGATTTTTATTCTTGCCGGTGTACAGTGAAAACTTTGAAAGTTAATTAGTGTCCTCGGTTGTTTTTTTATTTCTGTAATTATATGAATAATTTTATTTCTTTCTGTCGTCATCATTTTAAAATAAAGAAGGTTGCCTCAGAACTAAAACAGGAAACTAACGATTTCAGAATATTATTATCAACCCCTTTTAGTCCCCTCTCACGACAGGCAGGAGATACCCTAGCTCTATTCTGATTCCGAGCTACAGGGACAAATGAATAACACCTACCTACACAGTAACTTAATGTCAACTCAAATGTCAGGACAAACCATAATAAATTTTAACAAGTTATAATTTTGTTACTTCATTACGAATTCAATTTGAATCTTTGTTTACGGAATTACTTAAAATAATCAGTTGTCAATGAATAAAACAAACCGAATAAAAATAACTTAAATACGAAAGTATTATATGTATACATTTGTCAATACAAAACCCAGTAAATTCGATGATTACCATCCATATAATTCTTGAACTTGGAGCCCTCACTAAACAATAACATTACAAAAAAAGGAAATGAACTCTTAAGTATCTACCACTAAACAACTGTAAGCTTTGTAATCCTAAAATCTTTACACAAAATGATATCTTACTTTAAAATCAATATCTTTTAAATTATAGTAAAATGTCATTCGATATTTGATATTAATCGAAGCTATTTATTATCAGAAGTAATAAGTTTTGCATAACCTCTTATGTCAGATTTATTGTGTCTACCGCTGTGATACTTGAAACTCTCTACCTCACGATCCAGACTCGCACCTGACAGTTTGGTTTGCTGGAAATAAAATAAGTAAGAAACTTTTTACCTCAACGTCGACACAAGCTTAGTCAAGTTGAAACAAGTTTAGTTCTCATTAAGGTGTCTTTGTTGCGATGCTACTTAGATGCGGGTGTCAGTTTAGATTTAGAAAATAGGATTAATGTCAGTCTTTCTTCAAATATTAGGGATATTTTGAGTTGAAATATTTGAATTTGAACAGCGCCATCTGAAATTAATTTCTATTTTGACTTATATCAATATCAATACGACTATGATATCGTGCACATAATTTTAAGCCCTGACGCGGGATCTCGGTATATGTGACAGATTAATGTTTTATTTCCTCAGGTTGTGGGTGTTTCTGATGTTTTGTTTGTGTATAACGATGTCACAAATGTGCAAATAAATATAATATAGTTCAACAGTTGAATATTAAAATAAATAGTTGAAAAATAGTTAATTAATTGATAGTTCAATATATTTTCATATAGTTCAATTCAATTCAATTCACCCGCAACACAGGAGAATCATTGCGAAGGGTATGAGGGTGATCGTATATTATTCATAGATCATACAACTCAGTTTGTACACATAATAATACTTATGAACACCGTATAAAACAAAATGTTAATACAAATGGATATAAAGTTAAATAATACATCCTATCGTTGGTAAAGGAAGCTAACTAAACCAATTGGACAATAAATCTGTCATCACCATTATTACAAGCCATACTGTCCAACTATTTGGCTCGGGTATATTCTCGAAATGAGAAGGGATAAGGCCATAGTCCGCCACGTTGACTAAGTGTAGATTGGCAAACTTCACACGGCTTTGAAAATATTATGAAGAAGGTGTACAGGTTTTCTCACGATGTCTTGATGCGGTTGAGATTTTGATCGTATCGGGGCGACAAAGAATACTCCCTTCAATCCCACGCTGGCAGAATAGGGTGTCGTAAGAGGCGTCAGAAGCCAGCCTGCTTAGTGGTAGGGCTTCCTGTAAGGATTATATTATCATTATTACTATTGTCATTAATATTATTACTGGTTTTATTATCTTCCCGTGAAGCCTATCTGGCTAGCTACCACTCTCCTGTTTGAGTCAGAAGCTAAGTGACTCGTCGTGTTCCAGCTGGTCGCTTCAGAGTCAGTACTTTCTTTCTTCTCGTTTCCTGGCCGACAACGTATCAATGATACCTTTGGTCTCGCTGATGTCCATGGGCGACGGTGACCACTTATCATCAGGTGGCTTGTCTGCTCGTTTGTCGGCTATTAACAAAGGTCTTGATTGGTTCCGCTATAACATTTTGTTTGATATGTATTAATTTTGACTTAGGGTATGATCATGGCAGAATAGAAATACAGAATAGAAGACGGTTAAAACTTTTGGTACTATAAAATCCTTACTTAATATTCGCGTAGAAACGCAAGTTTCGTTTAATTGATTTATTATTTGCTTAAATCAGACGTAGGATAGATAGGTATAGAGCACTGGGGGTCTGTACAAACGAATATTTTGAGCTCGCTCAACTCAGTAAACCCTTATCAAGGCTTCGTAAACTCACTAAAAAAGATAGCGAAACAACTTACGTTACGGTTCTCGAGTACCTACCACCAATAACGACACACACAAGTACAACATATTGAGTTTTTTAGTTTTTTAATATTAGTTCTGCGACGCTCACATCTCCGCATATACACAAACAGTAAAATCACGAAAACCAATATTTATCTGTCACATACAATACAAATCTAATGTGGCCAGAAATTGGACCTCAAACTTTTCGTTCGGATGGAACCACTACTAACTGGAGTTCAGGGTTGTCGAAGTGAAAAATCGTGATAATTAAATACAATTTATTTTACATCACAAGTATTTTATACTTAACTAATCATACTTACCGATGATTTAGTCAGCTATGATATATTCTGGCCGTATTGGGGCGGCCTAGAATACTCCCCCCAATTCCATGCTGGCAAAACAGGGTGTCGTAAGAGGCAACAAAAGCCAGCTTGCTTGATGGTAGGGCTTTGCGTAAGGATTATATTATCAATATTATTATTAAGTCATTAAAATTATTATAGCTATTATTATCTTTCCGTGAAGCCGCGTGGGTAGTTAGCACCCTCCTGCTTGAGTCAGCCGCCAAGCGACTTGTCGTGTCTTGTCCGACTGGGGGATTGAGAGCCTGTACTTTCTTTCGTACCTTCTTCTCATTTCCTGGCCGACAACGCATCAGTGATACCTTTGGTCTTGCTGATGGCCATGGGCGACGGTGACCACTTACCATCAGGCGGCTCGTCTGCTCGTTTGTCGGCTATTATAAAAAAAAACTAACTATAAAGTTTAATAACAGTAAAATATTACAATATTTCTTTTGATGCGTATTTTAAATTATTACATTTTTAAATGTTAGGTTCGGTAACAGACAGCGGGAATTTAAATATGATTTTAAAAATCAGAGTATCTCATTTCAGATACCCTGTTGTATCCGCTCTGCTGACGGATGTCTCCATTGTCTTTTAACATTATGTTAATTTGTAATGCGTACTTTATCACCGTCATGAAAATAATCTCTAAACAATCATACTCAATAAAATGTACAGTGTAGTCAATAAACTTGGTATAGATACAGAATAACAAGAGCATTGATTTACATTATATATTTGTATACTACAAAGTCAATTATGTTTGACTTCCTAATTTAATATCCAATCACTTCACCAACTTCACAAGATAAAGTGCTCTCCTTTCCTTCGCGTTTCCGTCAAAACAATAATCCGACGAGTCTAAATTGATGAATGCCAAAATTGATTAGTAAATTATTGTTGTTCATTACTGAGTCTGTAACTAAAGTAAGTTTTCAGTAAGTCTTGTAATTTTGATTTCAGTTCAAAATTAAAGCAATCAAAACAAACCCCACCAGTGTTTCGATGACTAATGAAACTAAATAAATAATCTTTAAATTAAATTTATCATTAGCATTAAAGCTATAAACAGTCTGAGTTTAGCCGATCGGTCTTCCGTAATTTACTCAACCGTAACTTAATCAAAATTTAAAATTTGTAAGCTGACTTTAGGTTTTGTTAATTACAAAGCCTACTCTTTCCTTGTCGGCACGATACGATATTTTGAATCGCTGTTCCAGCTTGCATAGAAAGGGCGTTTAGGAAAGCGATTTGGAAATGCTTTAATAGAAAAATGTAGGTATCACGAACAGGACAGATCTGGAATCACGTCTAATTTTTATCTCAAATTTTCAACGTAAAGGACATAATATTTAAACACTATCTCCCTCTTCGCGTAGAATCGCCTGAGACTAACTGTGCTGTGCAAAGATTTTCGTCTCAGTATTAGTTACTATAGTAGTCGTACTACTTGAGTTTGATATAATTCATGTTAAAATTTCGAGGTTTCTTAATTAAGTCGGCAATTGTCCACTCGTTAGCGTGGTTGACAATAAGCCTTCACATCGTGATAGGAGATCCAAGTCCGTCATTTGTTTATGGATTTTGTTTTTCAATTTATTTAATTACTTACCTATAAACAAAAACAAACAAGAAGGCAAACCCTCACCACCAACATCCGGGACACCGCCGATATAAGGCGGCGCCCGAAATCACCCCGTTCAACAGCGGGGGCTTCATCACCGGGGGGGGCTGTTGACTCCCTTGAGTATAACGCCCGGGCATAGAGGGAGCCCTCAAGCTCCGAATTCCCCACACTTTTACCGGTACCCCCTGCGGTGGTCGCACGCCGTGTAGGACGCCTCCGATTGATTGATTGATTGACAACGGGTTATTTGATCGACGGTGGTTGCCCGGTGCTCATATTGTGTCGTGATTGAAAGTCTTATTTTATTCAGGCATATCGCCTCTCCGCCTACAGTCTTATTTTCCAGGATATCGCCTCTCGCCTTATATACTAATATTTATCAATATTATCAACAAAATTTGGCAGAAAACATTTTAAGTAAAACTTAACTAGCTTAAGTTCCGTCTTCAATAAGAAATAATCACTTTGACAATACGTTCTACGTTTAAAGGCTTATATTCAAAAGAATATGAGTCTACAATTGGGACAGTTATGTGCTATGAAGGTGATACTAACCGCAGCAGACTTGAGATGTTAGGATCTCTAACCATTCTTCAATCCAAAATTTCCACTCGTAATCCACCTATGTATAAAACGCGAGGCAATGATAGATGCAGATTGGCAGTAGTATATATTATTTCTTCTATTTGTAATCGTTGGGAGCTGTTTTACAACCTTTTTTATGTTAATAGCCGACAAACGAGCAGACGGGCCACCTGATGATTAGTGGTCATCGTTGCCCATGGACATCGGCAAGACCAAACGTATCACTGATTGTGGGCGGGGAATAAGAAGATGGCGCTCAAGCCTCCAGCCGGAACACAACAAATCGTTTGGCAGCTGACTCGAGTAGGAGGGTAGTAGCTTACCAGTCAGGCTTCACGGAAAGATAATAAGTAATACCAGTAACAATAATGACTTAATAATAATACTGATAATATAATCCTTACGCGAAGCCCTACCACCAAGCAGGCTGGCTTCTGTCGCCTCTTACAATACCCTGTTCTGCCATCATGGGATTGGGATATTTTAGCCCGCCCCAATACGGCCAAAAAGTATCTATCCCGTGCCTAGTGAAAAAGTCCTGCACAAACCTGGCTCGCTCAGACTGTTATTTTGGAATCAAAGCTGAAACATTTGCAATGTGTGCACTCGTAACAAGCGAGAACACCTCGTCCTTTTTGGCTTCTTCCTTCCTCCCCCAGAGTTACAGACGTGCAAGGTGTCCACTTACCAACAGATGGCCCATCTTCTCGATTACCGGCTAGAAAAATATCTCCATAAAACAAGCATTATGGAGTATTGTTATACTATCATTCTCTTCTCTCAAATCAGAAAATTCATTAATATTTTATATTACATTAGTTGTATAGTACACTGTAACCACCGCCAGCGTCGTTCACCAACAAAGGCGAAAACTACAATTGGCTGCAGCTCCGTGCAGATACAATGAGTAATTAATTCAGATCGCTCAGGCGGCGCCGCGCGACGCGGCTGCGAGCATAATTCGTTAAATAGACGTACTGACGACAGAAAATACTTTATTATCTATCTATTATTATACATTTTAATACTAGCCTGTGTCAAAATTAGAAAATAAAATGTTAGCGTAGTATAGGGGGGTTGGTAAAATTTTTGTTTACAATTCTTTGTTTGTCGTTTTTTCCGAGCGTCATACAATAATTATTGAACTAATTGGATATTGTTTCATATTCATTTATTTAAAAACTGAAAAACGTCAAAGTCAAAGTCTAGACGAGAACAATTGAATTGTATCGGGTGGAAAGACAAACCTAGTTTTTATACATTTTAAGCATAGAGAAAACATAAGAAAAGTATTAATATTTCTTGATATTTCTTTTTCTATTTCTTGATGTTCCTGCCAATGACAAATATACCAATATCATCTTTCATAAATCAATTTAAATTTCATTAAAGAATCGTTACTCACTGGAGAGCGTTGTTGCCAACCTTACCGTTGTGGAGACCGATTCAGTTTGGAACCCATTTGCAGTTCTTAAACAAAATGTACGACGGATGAAAACTTTTAATTACATCACTCGTCACGAACTACGTAGTCACAATGAGTTAGCTGCCTGCCTGTCAATGGACATACATATGGTGACAATTCATAATTTTCCCATAAATTTCTCAATATATGAGTAAACCACCTGATAGTGAGTGGTCACTGCCGCCCGTACGTTCGTAACACCAATAGCACGACCGATACGTTGCTGCCCAAAATGGAACTGGGAACACATAAAACATTGTCTGATAACTCGCTACGTTACTTGGCTTCGATAATCCAACATTTTTCTCATTCAACAATTGTTAGTCATTTTCTTTAGACCAACTGTGGACGTAGTTTAAACGTCGAGCTCACAAGATGTATAATGGAGCTTAGAGCTGGAGTAGCAATTACCGCTTGAGGTGACTTTATTGTGGACTAAAACATTAAATTTGTTGGTTTTAATTGTACATTATTGTATAATTTAACAATTGGCTTAAATATATATATGAATTGAGATTTAAGATGTTGATGGCACTAACTCATATAAGCCTATTCACATCGTAAGTAGCGGGGAACACCGAAACCAAACGTGATTCAAGATTAGGCTCAAAATACGCGAATGCTCATAATTTAGAGAAACCTAGATGTGACTCCTATGAGATTCGTGAGACATTAAGCTTAAAATAATTTATTCGTGTACGTCGGCTAAAGAAAAAATATTCGTATTAGTCTTTCATGCGTGAGCCGAGTCAAGCTACGAGTACATGTACTCGGGCGAAAGCCATAAATTAGCTTTATGTGGGCTTTATGTAAAAACACGGCAATAAAATTGTATCTACGGAATGAAGACGCCGACGTCGCTCCGTATGTTCAAGCTCTGTTAAATTATCATTTTAAACACACTTCATATCTTTGTGAATAACACAAACAATTTAGGTGAGAAAAAATGTTTTTTGTTATTTACAGGTTGAGTGTATAAATTATTATTATCTTATGTTTTTGGATAACGAATTGGCGCAAAGTTGTGGATCGTAAGGGCCTAGGTTTATTGCTGCGAACGGGCCAACCTTTCTGCTCGTAGCAAATTTTCCTGTCCAACTGACAACGAACAGCATCAGTCCCTTTGAACTTCGCTGGGCTTTAAACGACGCATTTCAATCTCGACCGTGTCTTTCCTAGAAGCAAGCCATTACCTGCTTAGCTAACTTCCGAAATGTTATAATGACCGTGAAATGTTTTGTTTTTGAAGTGTGAGTAAGAACCAGGTCACCGTTTTGTAGGTACTTCGTTGGCGCCGCTTTCACCTCGCTTCTTCCTTATTTTGGCCCGACGTCTAAGTAATTTACTGAACAAAAATTTACAATATATTCGTTGTAAATTCAGCATGTTGGTGTAATTGCCTTGACGTCCGCCAAGTGGTCACGCTATCGATGGCCATCTCCACGCTTGTTCTGGCGCGTTGCCAACGCCGAAGTGTAATTAATATGTGCATTATAAACTGACGCTTGTAAAGGTGATGATAGTCACGTGATACGTGTTAATTGTTACCGTCGCGAGTGTTATGTGAAAGGCAGATCACTGATCACGTTATTAGTAGACCTGTTAGTAGGAGTAGCCGTAATTCATTAGCGACTCGTTGCCAAAGACCGGTCTCTGCTCGAATTTCAGGAGGCTTAGAGCATATTCCACTTCGCCGGCTAGTAAGTAACCTAAGTGTAGAAGGGGCTTATTCCGCCTGAACATTTTTGGCATGGCTCTATAAATTACATCTTAAAGTACCGAATAAGATGAAAATGCGGTTACAATAACCGACTCCGGAACGCGCTCGCGTTGCTTAATAAGGTTGTTCCGATGTTATTGACAGAACTCGTCGGACTTTCAGCTCTTCCTTAAAATAATGTTGCGTTATCAAAAACAAAATAAATAGAAATTGGCTGTTCGCGTGGGTATTAATCTCAGAAGTCATTAAAACTCAAGTTGAAAAGGTTATGTTTGTTATATTAAATAAATTGACTTTGTTGTGTTTTAATTTAATTTCACTAGCTTTTAATTCTCTAAATTTGCTCCGATGTATTAAAATTCATGTGGTACAGAACATTACAATAAAATTGTCAAGACAATCAAATTGAACGTGTTATCTGTTACAAAAACGTCCCCTGGCCGAGACGGCTGGACAGAAGAGTGAATAATATTGAAAGTCCCACTTGTCTTTTTTAAAACATAAAAACTTTAAAGCTATTAAACGCCAGTAGAAGCTTATTACGTGATGCAATTTCGAAATTCACGTAGCCAATTGTATGTAATTACGTTTGATGTAGTTACAGTTCACGTGGCGCGGCCCTGTAGTGGCGGGGCGGCGGGGCGGCGGGGCGGCGGCGCGTGGTGCAGGTAATTTTATTGTTAATAATCGTTATAAAATTACCTACACTTTATCGTGTCCACTAAGTTTATAATAATAATAAAGTTTAGGTCAGTACAAGATGCTTAGGTTGATACCTATTACGGCCATTCCAAATAAACTGCAACAACATGTCTCATTTATTAATTCTAGCAAACATCTGAAAGTTTTGAAAATAAATTTGAAGTGAATATGATCGACCTTACAATAAATTGAATAGAGGCAATCCAAAGTTTATTAGATCTGAAGAATGGCGTCCTAGATTTGAAAATGCTAAAAGAAAGGTTCAACATTTTTACGGAGATTTTTATTAAAACAACCTTTACCAAAAGCTCGGTGTCGTCAATTGACCAACCTAGATCATATCGTCGTTTCGTTTCTACTATCGAACCAGGTGAACAAGCTGCAAAAACAGAACTCAGTATCTAAATTGCAACGAGCAAATGGAATTCCGTATCGCAATCCGCAAAGAGATTCCCGTTTATCGCATTCACGGATTAGTGTTCAGCGTTTGATTCCAGTTTATCAATTGTTTTTTCAACATGCGGCTGGAAATAAACGACGTTATTTTTTTATCGATGTGAAAATAAAATAACTACTTAGTCAATAACAGCAAAGAGTGTAATTAGGTTTCATAACTTATTGTATAATTTCAGAATAGACTCATCGTAATCTGTCAATATATTTATAGAAATATAGTATTTATTCAAAAACATTACATATCTACAAACAGAAAAGAGAGACAGGCAACCGTGAAACAGGAAAGAGGCATAATTTGGTTGCGTCTTCATAAATATTGCCTTCAAAAGGTTCAGTTTTTTTTTATGGGGCTTGGAGTTCGTTTTTACAATAAGGTTCTAAAGTTGATACTACCTATTAAAACTTTTAAGGGACGCGTTAAAGCACAGCCTATAGGTAAAGGACATTATGGTATAGATGATTAATGACAATGAGGCCTGGAAACAAGTGCCGAAACCAGTTCCGTGCAGGTTTAAACTTACTTTGTAATTGCCATGCGTTGTTTTAAAAGATGTGCTGAGGAATTCCTTTGGCGTTTCTTCTCCTCAATGTTATACACCTTTGCGAAACGGTAGTAAAAACAAAAAATTACGTGCATAACTGTACTTACAGAATACCGAAATGATTAAATGATTTTGAAATTCAATATTTTCTAGTTGGCAGGTAATTACATACTGTTTTCATATAAAACAAGTTTATATTTTATGAAAGGGAAATAGCCTGAAAGTTGGCCTCCAGGGTAAGCAGTCAGCTCCCCTTCAATGTTGAGTGAGGAGATTAAAAAAAAAACTGACGGTAAGTACCTACTACTCTTCATGTTTGTCATGTTACGTTGAAATAATCCTTGGGTTTTTTTATTCAAATATATTAGAAGAGTTTATATTTCTGTGTATTTATAATTTTGTGATTGTTTTACACTGTGTATGAGCCATTAACATACATTTTTACAACAAACGTAAGCTGAAAACAGTCTCACAAGCTCGTTTTTGTTGAGACTGCTAAGTATAAATCACGAACAAGCGAAGGATTCTGTAACCGAATGAGGATAGTAGCGACTAAAAATACTAAAATAGGGTTCCGTCCGTAATGGAAGATACAAAAAATCAAGAAACAACTTTGCTCCAGTGTGCAACGTACAACTTCTCACATCATTGGCGTGAAAATATAACACATAAAAATTGCTGTAAATTCAACAAGACATCCACGACAAGATATATACATATACAATATTTATAAGACTTAAATTATACTGTAACTGTATTATATAGCATTTTCGAACCTACACCAAACACGATTATTGCTTATCCTTAAAAAAAACTAGTCTTTGTGACACACGGAATCCTAGTGGAATCTACATCCTTTGGAGTTGTGATCTCCTGGGTATCAATACTTTTTTTAATGCCGCCCGAAGGCATCCGATAAGGTTAAACGTCTGTTCACAATAACTTTGAACGATGCGTCGGTCTGACAAAGAATGGAAGCGCTTTAAAGATGCCACCACCAGTGTTCATACATCTCGAAACTGAGCGCAATAGATTGAGATTAAACATCAACTTAATTATTAACATAAAATAATACGTAATTCATCGTATTTTTTTTAATGATTTCTTATAAGTAACGGAACACTAAATATACGTTACTTAATTAATATGATATTAAAAATATTATTTTATAATCAGTAATTAATCATTTAATTTTTATATTTATTTATGGCTATTCATTGAATACGATACTCACTTTTTGTTTAACAGAACAAAGTAAGTTAGGACAATTTTAGATGCCTTTTCCGATTTTAGTGTCCTTGTCTAATAGGCCCAATTCGTTTATTGCTTGCATTAAAGTGATTGTTGTATGGTCACCAACAATGTAAGTACGTACTATATGAACCTATCGTCAAAAACAGTATTATCCACAACGTCGAACATGTGGAATATATACGACCACATAAATAGTGACGCTACCTGCCGAGCGTGAGATCCCGGGTTCAATTGCCGGGTCAAACATTTATTTAACAGATAGATATTTGTTCTCGGGTCATGGGTGTTAGTAATGTTATATTTTTGTATGTCCATGCCGCCCGCAACACAGGGAGTCCTAGTACGGGGGTGTGACTTTGTGTACGTTTATTTATTTATTTATACTCATGTTTCTTCTTTATCAAATTATTAACATTATCAAATAACACATGATACCAAAATTTTAAATTAGATGTTTGAATCGCCCAGTCGAGTTACAATTTGTGTACCTAAAACAAAATGGTATATCTCAAGTAAATAACAAAACAGTCAAATCGCGAAATAAAATTAGGAATACTAAACTTAAAAAAAAAAACAGAAATGCCATTCAAATTGTCTGCTTTTACGGCCATTTGAATAAGAAAATGCTCAGGGACCGCTCGGCAGGAAAGGCGAGCGGACTGTGATAAAAAAATGTAGAAATAAAAATCATTCTTAAAATTAAATTTTCGCTTAGTATTTGTAGTTTTGTTTTCTTCTCGAGTTGAGAATTTTATTTATAGTTCTCGCTGTCCTGGTGATGCCGTATTTTAGGACGCTTTGTGATGGCTGAAAATTAATAAACGTTGAAAACCAACTTGTGTTCTATCTCCATCGGTTGCAAACCGATCATAAAAATATAATGTTAAAATTCGAAGTGGATTTCATGAAATAACGTTCTAATTTATAACAAACCTTTATGGTTATGATCATAACCAAAGATGCTCAAATTAATTGAATTTCCGATGAATCATACTAACGGTACTAGGCGCCGGTAACTGTTCCTACGCCCGCTAAACTTTGTTTGTGAATAAAATTGTATGCAAATTTTATGGAATCATAATTTAGTTTTTAAGATTGATTTTTTTTTTATATTAACAATGTCGCCCATGGACATCAGCAAGACAAAAGGTATCACCGATGCGTTGTCGGCCAGGAAATGAGAAAAATATAAGAAAGAAAGAACTGGCTCTCAAGTCCACAGCCGGAACAAGACGAGTCGTTTGGCGGCTGATTCAAGCATAACGGTGGTAGCTCGCCAGGCAGGCTTCGCGGATAGATAATATTAACAGTAATAATATTAATGACTTAATAATCTTTATGCGAAGCCCTACCACCAAATAGGCTGGCTTGTGTCGCCGCTTACAACACCCTGTTCTGCCAGCATGGGAGATGGGGGAGAATTTTGATTTACACTGCAAATATAAATCGCTGTAACTATATACGTTAACTGTTTCCTAGTATTCGTTTTTCATTCATCTTGGTTGCCTGGAAACAATCGCTTTTAAGCGATATGGCTGCCCACTGTGTTTGCACTGGTTTGTCTATTTCTTTTTCTATACTGTTATGCTTTGTGCTATACAAACAATAAGGATTTTATTCAATAAATAAGTAAAATAAAAAGTTTGACTTCACAGACATCAGTCCTGAAATAGCAACTCGGGGAATTGGGTGAAATAAATAATTTATAACTCTATTCAAATTTCGGTGGGTGACCTGACGAATGCTTGACTCCCGAAAACATTGTTATTTAAAACAACTTGAGGTGTTTAATGACTTCCATAAATACGCAAGTCAACTCGTATTTATTTTAACTCCGCTGACCTCGAATAAATGAATTAATTAATTGCACATTACCTAACCATTTCTAATTTCAACTTAATGCAACAATAATAACGCACATCAATAAGTGGCCTTGTAAGGGTAATCCCCTGCTTCCTACTTGCTGCTACCGTCGCTTTTTGGCTGGCAAAGTGTCGGTGATGTGTTTGATACTACAGAGGTTTAAGGACGGCGGTCGCTGTTCACAATCGAATAACTTTTTTATCGGCTATTCAAATTGGAATTCAAAATAATTTAATTTTGGAAATACATTTAAGCACATCATTTTTGCGTCTACTACCGTTTCGAAAATGTGGTTCAAAATTGAGATGAAGAAACGGCGTACGTAACTTCGTAGTCCATCTTTTAAATCAACATTATAATAATCACAAAGTAATTTTTTAAGCTGCATGGAAACTACCGCTATTATTTAGGCATTCTTGTCATTTATATATGTATGTATTTATATAAAGGCTTAACAATGTCTGCTGGGCGCTCCTAGCCAATGAGCTAAACAATACTTAATATAAGTATATGTACCTATACGTTAATAAATATACGTACTCATATAGCTATATGTATAAATCATATAACTAGGAACACGTCACTAATATGACGTCTTGTGTACCATGTTTGATCAATATGACATCTTGTGTGCCGTAGTTGATAAATGTGACATCTCGTGTACCGTGTTTGATGCAATAAGCTAGATATGATTATGATTATGGCCTATATTTCATGATACTCATATGAAAGTTGATGGATTCGCACATTTTTTCCAAACAATGTGGAAAGTTTGTTCTATTCATTGTTTATAGTTTTTATTGCCTGCAGATCTAACAAAAAGTCAATAGTCTGTTGATGGTAAGTTGCCAATTTCTTGTTTGGGTAAAGGAAACTTTAGCCGTTGGCCTTGCGTTCGATTCAGCTGATTGATTATTTATTTCAAAGTGTAATGAATTACACATGATTGATTACAAAGAACAGCAATATAACAAAAAATGTAACTGAAAAAATACAAATAGGGTACAAAAATGGAAGTTGAAAATTATATTCATATCCCATTATTACAACGGGAGTCTAAATGAAAACAGATTTTTTTTTAACGTTTACACACTCACACCCCCGCACTAGGATTCCCTGTGTTGCAGGTGGCATGGACATACACAATTATCACATCACAAACACCCATGACCCGCGAACAAACATTTATCTGTCACATATATATCTGCCCCGGCCGGGAATCGAACCCGGGACCCCACGCTCGGCAGGCAGGGTCACTACCAACTGGGCTACGGGGTCGTATACATATGATATCACGTATACATATTGTAACACTTGTGATTCATATAGGTGCTCGGGCGCACGATTACGCGCCGGGGAGCGAAAGCGAATGGATTGGGTGAATCGTACGTCTCGTTGACCGCTGACGTGCACACGGTGTGTTCCGCGCTAACATAATTTCTTTCTTAATTACTAAACGCCGATAATTTTTCGGAGCTTCTTCTTTAAGTATAATACACGTTTTATTGGAGGTACCGTGTTAAGTTTTCCGACATCTTCGACACAGGAACCCCGCTTGGGTAAGTGTTGTAAGACTTTGATTTATATTATTATCTAGCCGTACTAATACATAGTTAACTCTGAGAACCGTGTTATTTTTGGTTGTTTACTCCCTTGCGCGGAGATTGATTATTTGATTTAGTTAGCAACGCTTAAGTTTCCTTAGTTTGCAATGCAGGCTTTCTAACTGGTCCGTTAGATTAGTAGATAAGCTAGTAAACGTGGTACGTGAATATGTGGGTAATCTATTCTTAATTAAATATATTAAAGATCGTTAAGTAGTTAAGTTTATCAAGCGCTATAGTTTAATTAGAAATTACTAATTATCGTACAGCGCCGCACTTTCAATTTTTGTTTGATTTTACCTGGACTACCGCATCGAGATCGCTGCTTTTAATGCTACTGTGCTCGGTTGTTGATATATACCTAAAAGAAAACGTCGCGGTCGATGTCACTAGTTCCAGTCAACGGGGATAGGTTCCTAAGACACGGTACCGAAATGTTCCAGGGTTCTTGGTTAACCTGCGACGCAGCGCTGGAGCGTCGTGCTAGCAGTCCCGAAGCTGCTCTCCAAACGCTGCTTTCGGAGCGCTGCTGCTCGAACGTGGCTCTTCCAAAGAACTTCAGCGGATCACCAACGACAACCAGGGCAGTGGCATTTCAATACATCCGGTAGCCGATTCCATCCTTCCGGTGATTCGTGTATTCGGAAAAGCTGCGGGTATCCAATTAGTGTGTGAACCTCTTATTTGACTCTTGCCTTATTTTACACCTTATTTACCGTAGCTTGATAGTTGTTTTTAATTATTGTTTTGTTTATAAATTTTTTTGTAACTACCTACTTCTTTAAATGTTCCTCTCTTATTATGCTGAAAAGGATAAGGTTACAATATAATAAATTCTAACAAATCGCTTTCAGTTTTGAAAGTTTCTGTACTTGAGGAAAACTATTATTATTATTAATGCAATGTAACCCAAATAGTTGTTAAAATTTTTGTCCGTTTTTGTCTGTACGTTTGTGCGCGCTAATCTCAGAAACGGCTTAACCGATTCCGTTATAGTTTTCACTTATGTATTGCAGTAAGCATCACATAATAATTCATGTTCGATTCAAGGCAATCCGTCCCTAATAAAAAGTTTTAAATCAATATATTAGATATTCATAGAACAAGGAAAACCCACTCTTAAAATAATAATGTTGCTATTTCTAAGCGTAAGACGTAGTTTTTTTGAAGCGAAGCGAGGGTGGTTTGGTAGTTCAAAATAAAATGATTGTCAAATTTATAATTAAATAACTGCACATATAAAAAAGCATGGATAAATAAATATATCAAATATCAATTTTATAAGCAAAATAAACACAAAAACAGCCTTATAATTGATAAAATAATTAAAAAATGAACCGCATGTACAATTCTGTCCATAAATTTATATTCGTTTATTATTTCTAACCAATACGCAATACATGCTCAACACTCGTAACATTTATGTTATGTCGTTAATACACCGTTCATAATATATTCCCACATATTATTTTCAGCCGTATAACCAAAGTAGGAATAATTCATAAGTTTCTCACTGTTTACGTATACGCAATTCGATTGACATCCGACTTATTACTGGAATTAATGAATACCAAACAGATGTTTACGCATGCAAAACCATTTACCGTCAAAATCCGGAGCGCAACGTTCGGCTACTTGAATGTCCCTAGAATTTCTGATTCGCATTTTCGGGACTAAATCCACCTAAATGGCAACAAAGGATACACGGGAAAAATAGCACAACCAAAAGTGTGTAGCGAATATTTCCGTAGAAAGTTATGGAGCTTACTCAATTATGCTTTGTTAAATAAATATACAATTCAATACATCGTTCGTACAAGGAATAAATTGTTGATTTTGTAAGTAAGGAAATGTTTTAGTATACCTTAGCTGGTGTGTAATGAAGAGACTTTTTAATGTTAATGCGCTTTACCATCTAAGGCTTCGACGCTACATACATTCAGGTGGATATAATTATAGTCAGGCAGTTTATTATAAATAAATAAAAAAGATACGTTCATATCAAATGCATTTAGTGGTCGTCTACTTGCCTGTCAGGTGCTGATTTTATTAACTTGTTGGTTTATTGTTTGGGGAAATATGAGTTGAATTTCTTTAGCGCAAGTGGGTTTCTTAGGTTTGATCCATAAAAGACTTAGCCAGAAGGGCGTGAGCAGGCCCAGAGAAGTGTTAAACAGAATCACATTTGATGTACCAAAATGAATATTTTTTGATACGAATGTGTGTATGTGTGAATGTGTGATTGTAACCACAAAGAGTAACCACATCTGCCACGCAATAAACACACGCTGTACGGATAAAATCCTATTTGCAAAAATCAACGACATAAACCGAACCTAGCCTCGGTTTAGTAATTGATGACTCCAATAACCAAAAAATCTTTTTTTAAAGGCACTAAAAATTGCACCGAATACTGATCAGGTTCATTTTCCGCTATCCGGCCGCTGTGGATATAGCTAACGATGTGAATTTGTCACCAGCGGTAAGGGCTTTTACATACGACCGGTCCTAATATGCACCTATCGTTAACACTCTGTTCATCTGTAACTAAACGCATACTGGTGTTTGGTGTTAATTTTTAGGGAAGTAATATAAATGAAATAAAAATTTCATATTTGAAACATTTTTGATTCTAAGAAGAGGTCAGTGCTGCTAGCCATCTAGCTAAAGAACTCCACGAACATCAATATCATCGAGAATAAACTGTGCCGTACAGCTTCCTCCAACAGAAGGAACGGTGCGAGATCGTCCCGTCCGATATTCAACGTGGCATGCCACAACTAGGGAAGATTGGCTTGTACTCAAGGTTTGATATAACTGATGGAATACGCTGCATTCAAAGAATATATCCCGAAATACATTTAATAGTCTATCCATCAGATGAAAAAACAGAAGAAGGTACTCTTTCTAGAAAAACATAAAGACTGACAGACAATTAACACGGAGGTCGGATATATCAATACTCTAAGATACAGAGTAGTCATAGTTGATTTTTACATTCTCAACACTAGGCCTTAAAAAATAACTATCTGACGAGAATTCTTTACAACATATAACTCAACCACAACATATTACTAGGCCTCAAGAAAATAATAACTGTAAACCACACAATATAAAATGTTTTTAAACTTTCAAAATTATTAAAACAAACTTATAATATTTTTCCCTCGTTAATGGTTTCGTCATAATATCAGCAATCATTTCTTCAGTACACAAATATTCTAAGGTAATTGTTTTCTTGGCACACAATTCCCTAATAAAATGATGTCTAATATCAATATGTTTTGTCCTAGAATGTGTAACGTTCCTACAAAGTTTTTGTGCTGACTGATTGTCATTGAACAGCTTTATATTACACTTAATTCCTGTACATTCAAAAATAAAGGTCTGTAAAAACAATGCCTCTTTACAAGAATCAGAGATCGCCATGTACTCGGCCTCAGTACTAGATAGTGCAACTGTCCGCTGCTTACGACTTTCCCACGATACTATGGAATTACCAAGACTATATACATACCCTGTATATGATTTGCGGTCCAAATGATCCGCACCCCAATCAGCATCCGTATAACCAATAATGTCCATATAACCTTTTTTAAAAACCACACAGTAATGCGATGTCCCTTTTAAATAACGCAATATCCTTTTTCCAGCCTTCCAGTGTGCATCTGAGTAACAGTTGTTAAACTGACTTAGATAACTGACACTGTGCGCTATGTCGGGTCTAGAACATACAGCTAAATACATTAATGAGCCAATAAGACACCTATAATCATGTGAACATGAATTATTTTTGTCCTTTTCCAACTTTATTCCAACTTCCATAGGAGTCTTTGCTGGTTTACTATCTGCCATATTAAATCTTGTCAAAATCTTATCAATGTAACTAGCCTGATCCAGCGTAAATCCATTATTTGTTTTAATAATTTTCATACCCAATACTTGATTTGCTTCACCCAAATCTCTCATCTCAAATTCATTCATGAGTAACTTCTTAATTATATTTTTTCGACTAGATGTTTTAGATGAAAATAATAATATATCATCAACATATATCGCTAAAATAATTATTTCACTGTCCTGTCTATGTATATAAAAACATTGTTCTGAAGACAATTTCTTAAACTTCAATTTATCGATTAAAACACGATTTATCTTTTCATACCATGCTTTCGCCGCTTGTTTTAAGCCATAAATTGCTTTATTTAGCTTGTATACTTTGTTTTCTTCACCTTCTATAATAAAACCTTCAGGCTGTTCCATGTAAACAGTTTCTGTGATATCTCCGTTTAAAAATGCAGTCTTAACATCTAAATGTTCAATTATCATGTCATACTGAGCAGCCAGAGCAAGTAAAGTTCTGATTGTAGAGTACCTAACTACAGGTGCAAACGTCTCATGGTAGTCAATGCCATGTTTTTGAGTATACCCTTTCGCTACTAACCGTGCTTTATATTGTAGCAATTCTCCATTTATTCTTTTTTTCTTGCTAAATATCCACTTACACTTTATCGGTTTTTTACCTTGTGGCAAGTCAACGAGACTCCAACATTTATTTTTAATAAAAGCGTTATACTCTTCTACTATTGCATCCTTCCACTGTTTACCTTCACTACTTTGTAATGCTTCTTTTATTGAATCAGGACAATCATCTTCCTTCTCTTTGTACATTCCTACAAGCCCAACGTATTCATATGATTCTTCTGCATCCTCGAAAGTCGATAGACTTGACCCTTCTGTTTCCATGCTGGACAATTCTGGAATATAAGTAGGATCCGAAGAATTTTCTGAACTTAAAGAAGTTGATAAATTATTTATCGTATCTGAACTATTATTCATGTCAAATACAGTTTGCCTGCGAAGATTTGCTTTTGTAGTATCATCAGATTGTTCATCTACAGAATAATCTATGTTCTGCGAAGAGAAAATACAACTTTCAGTATTACCTACAGGACCTGCCTGTGAAACATTTTCTACAGTATCAGTACTTCCTGAAAACATTACAGTATTTTCAGATCTTTGATTATCATCATGTGACACATGTCCCTTTACAAATACAGTTTCTACAAAAATAACATGTCGAGCTTTGATGCACTGCTTTGGACATAAGGGATCTATTAATCTATAACCCTTACTATCCTGGCAATAACAAACAAATATGTATCTCTTGCTCTTAACATCTAATTTGTTAGATTTCTCCACCAATGCATATGCTGAACATCCAAAAACTCTTAGATGTTTTACATCTACCTTTTGTCCCGTCCACATTTCCTCCGGTGTAGTTCTCATGACTGCTTTGGTAGGTGAACGATTTTTTATGTACACCGCTGTATTAGCAGCTTCTGCCCAATACCCTTTAGGCAAACCAGCACAATGAAGCATGCAGCGGGTCTTGTCCAAAATGGTCCTGTTCGCCCTTTCAGCGACTCCATTTTGCTGACTACAATAAGGAATTGTAGTCTGGTGCTTAATTCCAAAACCTCTCAAGTACTCCTTAAACATATCATTAATATATTCACCACCATTGTCACTTCTAAGGACTTTTATCTTACAGTCAGATTCATTTTCGACCATAGCTTTAAATATTTTAAATTTATCAAAAACTTCACATTTCTTTTTCATAAAATAAATAAAAGTTTTTCGAGTAAAATCATCAATAAATGTAACAAAATATTTATACCCATTTAATGACGATACTTGCATGGGACCACATACATCTGTATGTACCATACCCAACTTTTGTTTCGCTCTAGTAAAACTTTTTTTAGGAAATGGTAATTTAGTTTGTTTACCTTCTATACAAGAAATGCAAGGTTTGAAAGTACTAGATTTAAAATTCATACCTGAAACCAAACCATTTTTCATAAGGTTCATGCTCCTCGAGTTAAGATGTGCCATTCTTTGATGCCAAACATCTTGTGTCACCTTGGTGCTGTCACTATGTGTCAACATCGATCCCTCAACCTTACCTTCTTTATCCGAAGTTGTGACGGCTGAGTTCATGACAATCTCTGACTTGACAAAAGATCTGTAATGCATATTTTCAAATACATCTAACACATAAATACCATTAAAACATTTACCAGTAGCAATTACATTATTACCATCCAATATTTTACAATTATGTTTATCGAAATGTACTTTGAAACCCTTTCTGTTTAGTTCACTTACAGACAATAAATTTGTTGACAAACCTGGCACAAAATATACATTACTAATTGTATTCACGGAACTGTTAAAGTTTAATCTAATTTTTACTTTACCAAATCCACTGGTTGAAATCTTTTCACCATTAGCAACATTTACTTCCAACGGTTCACACATTTGAAAGTCAAACATTATACTCTTGTTGTTGCACATGTGGTTTGTCGCTCCAGAGTCAATATACCAAACATCACGCTTAACATTCGTTGACATAGCCGTCAACAATGATTCTTTCTTCGATGCTGCTCCTGAAGTTGAAGCATATCTGTTGTCCCCCTTAAAACATTTATTCTTTGGACAATTTTTCTGGACATGACCCATCTTCTTACATCGAAAACATTTCACATTTTTCTTTACAGCTAATGCGTTCAATTCGGAATTATCAGTTTTATCTACTCGTCTTTGTTGTTCTTGTAACAACTTACTTCGTACAACATCACTTGTCAACTTCAAATCAGAATTTTCTAGTGCCATAATCATTGGATCAAAATCATTTGGCAATCCACTCAACATTATGATGGCTACAAATTCATCATCAAGAGGTGATCCTATGTCACTTAATTGTTGTGACAACTCTTGAATTCTGTTTAGGTAGGAAATCATATCCTCAGTGTCTTTAACCTTCATACCAAAGAGTGACCTTAGCAATCCCAATCTCCTACACAATCCTTTGTCTTCATAGACACGTTGCAGACTAGTCCACGCTTCATATGGTGTCTTTGAATTTCTAATGTGTGTTAATGCCGCTGTACTCACTGCTAAACATATCTTTGCCAATGCCTTTTGATTTTTCTTGAAATCCTTACTTCCATCTTCAGACTCGATACACTCGTACAAATCTTCATGCATAAGTAGCATTTTCATCATAAACTTCCAATTTACATAATCGCTAATTCCCATTAACTTTTCTATAGGAATTCCGATTGTAGAAGTCCCTGCCATAATTAATATAACTATCTATTTCCTGTTATAACTATGAAGGTATTTCGGCCAATATACATTTTCAGTAATTCATTTCTGAAAAATAATATTACGCAGCAATTCTTTATTTATTTTTTGTGCTTGCTGGGCCCATAACCTGATGGAATACGCTGCATTCAAAGAATATATCCCGAAATACATTTAATAGTCTATCCATCAGATGAAAAAACAGAAGATGGTACTCTTTCTAGAAAAACATAAAGACTGACAGACAATTAACACGGAGGTCGGATATATCAATACTCTAAGATACAGAGTAGTCATAGTTGATTTTTACATTCTCAACAATAACCAATAATACCCCACAGCCCACCACGTCTGCGGGGACCCTAGTATTACGAATATAAACGGCGATGACGCTTCCCACGCTGTGGCCTCTCTGCTCTCCGTTTGCCGACTGTTAAAAAACTTTTCCCTGCGATTAATCTCGATCGTACCGTGAAACCGTGTGAACGCGTCCTACCCGACTATTGTTACCGCCCTCAAATCCAGTGTTTGAACGACGGATCGGGCGCGAGCTCGGCCCAGACGAATGTATTTGTCTCACTTAGCGAACTCCGATTGAAACGGCAACTGGGGAGCGAGGGTAGGCAAAAAATATACTTCTGTGAAATCGAGGTCTAGATCACGAATGACGGAGATCGACCTCTGACATAGGGTGGCTGTTTAAAACCACGTGTATTGTGTCTATTAATATTCTGTTTGATTTAAAAATGTTTTTACTATCTCTGTGAGTAGTCTTTTCTTTGCGCAGTTTATAGAAAAATGATTGTGAGATCTAACACATCAATATTATATGAATTATTTAGTTAGTTATTTAGTAACACGCGACGTTTAAAACTATTTTCAGTGATATCCGGCATGATGGTAGGCTTAATCGACCGTATACTTACGTGTAAAGATAGTTAAAATTTACACATTAAAATTACAAATTACACCATTTTATATTTCACTGTCGCCACAGAAACAGCATATGCAGCATTTATATCATACAAATCAACGATAACCCCTTTTTGACGTCACTCGACGTCTGAATTAAACTTTTAGTTTATACACTAGTGTTCATATGAATGCTTTCCATCCGCTAATACAATGAAACCGGCTCGAACATAAGAGCAACATACGTGAGTAAACAGCGGCAATGTTAAAGAGAAAGTCAATAATTGCTATGTCCACAAGCTTCCCAAAGTTTATATTCCAAACAGGGAGTGGGAAGCAGATCTACGACGCAGAGCTATAAAATTTTTACTATTTTCAATTCTATCTATAGGAAACAATATTAAAAAAAAAACCACAATACTTAACGTGTAAGTCGCCCCAGCTTGTGATGATCATAATATTTATTATGAAGCCGATTCAGAGATTTTTGTGACAGAAAAATATTTATTTTGACTCCTTGTTAAGGACGAATCGTTTTTACTTCCCGCTAAGAAAATAAAAAACTTTATAGAAATCGGGAAATTGAGTCTAAAATTTCGCAAATCTTTGGGCCGGGAAGAAAAATGTGAGTATAATAGTGAACGCTAATATGCGTCGGTTTCGCATTACTTCCTTACGTGGAATGTATCAAGGCATCTAACATCCAAATTCCGGGCTCACTTGACGTTTATTTCGATGACCACTAGTAGTAAACATTTTAATGAGCGTCTTAATACTTTATTCGTGTATCCCGACAGCTGTAGTTAAGACTTGATGACGGCTGGCATAGATACAGCATTCATACCTTCATTTTTTCGAACTGAAGTAGGATAATGGTGCTTGCTTCAAGTGTCCTCAATTATAGGGAAACCTATGTCCAATAGTTGACTGTTAAGGGGTTTAAGTCAGCTATACTTGATTTTTATGTAAACAGCTTACATAAAAGCTGTCATCGGCACCTTTTAACATCCGGAACAATTTATGCTTCACTGACATAAGGACGGTTAAGGAGACGGAGACCCCACTTATTATTACTGGCAACCGTTTGAAAAGGAATACAAAATTACTTTACTATGAAAATATGAGGTGTGCTGATGGATCGTTCATGAAGGAAAAAAGCAAAAATTCGACTATTTTCATCTCAATTTCAAGTTCAAAACTCACCTCAGTAACGCTCACCGCCAATGGCTTGGTAAGTCATAAGCATTAATTTCAATACAAATGTCCTAAATGAGAGACTGATATACATTCCGCTCTGCTCATGGTTGTCGATTACAGCTGTAACATGACTCAAACAGCAGAGTTGCGGGCTCGTGAACGATTGTACGTATTAGGACCGCACGCTGACTAATACGTGTTCGAAACGGAATGAATAGAGGCTGTCTGGATGAATCGAATGAATGTTAAGTAATCTGTATTGTGTTACAGTTGGCCGACAACATTTATAGCTT
Organism: Megathymus violae; assembly: GCA_003671415.1. Taxonomy (NCBI): domain Eukaryota; kingdom Metazoa; phylum Arthropoda; class Insecta; order Lepidoptera; family Hesperiidae; genus Megathymus; species Megathymus violae. The sequence continues at coordinate 1,002,735 of PDGT01000043.1, forward strand.
CTGTGAGTCCTGATAACCGATGGCCGTCAACTAATCATTTGAGTTGTAAGTATAACAGGGACTGCAAGATGACCTCGACGTTTAGTGATGGCTGTATTCTTTACCTGTGATGTTTTAACGTGTTTTATTTGCAGTTTCAGCATGGTGGTAATGGGGGAGTTATCGGTTGTGACGTTAAGGTACTGCATGTTATCTTAGTCTTTAAAAAAAATAATTTTCATAACGTCACTTACATATCCACACCGACTGTATATAGGCAATCCTCCACGGTTCGATTCTCGCGATCTTTATTTACCACGCACCTGCAAATTGTGGCGCGACCTTCCTTCTGAGGGATTTGGAGCGTTATAATATAGAATACCTCAAAAATGGTGTATACAAAGCTCTCCTCCAGAGCTGGCGTTAATGACTCCTCTGGTGTGGCTTATGTCCTTAACCAACAGTGCCGACTTATCGTTAGCTGGCCCTTCTGTCCTTTTGGCTATAAAAATAAACTTTCTCATTTACACTTGATACTTACTTATATACAATTCTTGAGAGTACTATTAGGCTAATAAAAATCCACTACATATCTGCAAAGTAATAAATTCAATGTGAATTACTTACGAGTAATACCCAACGTTTGCGTCGAGAAGCGCGCGGCGCGTCCTGGCGGCATCGTGGTTTACATATTTCTCTACCGAATGAAATTCGAGCTTAGACCCGTGTTAACAGAACTTTACCACACAGATCCACTTTGATGTATTAAAACCGTTTCCACTCCAGCTAGTTGTATTACGAAACTGAATCATATGAACAAACATTACAAGTTATCTAGCTTTTATATTATTACAAACATGTCTATATGGAAAGAGGCTGATAATGTTAAATGATAAATTATGAAATGTGCTGCGGTCACACGCCATAGGAGGTTCAACTGTGTCATGTGTGACATGCTCACACACAACATATTAACTGCAACCCGATAGAGGCTCACTACGCGCTGCGGTATGGCACGGTATGAGAAGATTTAAGCGTATTATATTAATACTCTATTTTAGCTTGATAGGTATTTACGAACGTACGAATTTGATCCTCGTTTTGTATAAATTCTATTATTTTAAGAGCGCAAACTTAAAAAAATCACTTTAAAATTTTAAACCAAAATAGTTGTTTCAATTTTAAGTCTCAAAGATAAAATACTGTATTATTGGCATTTTTTTTTAATATTTTACCACTCTTAACAGCAAGCATCATTTTTCCTAGTGCCACAGGGCTACTCGACTTAACCAACATCCATTACGAAGCACACCATATCGAATCGTTCGATAGTTACTGCTATTGTATGTTAATTCTTCTCATAGATGTATTGAAATCTGAGTCTGTTCCACAAAATAACAAAATAACAAGTACCCGCGAATCATTGGGGTCGCCACCGCTTGAACGAAATGTGGATAGCTAAAATACCGAAATCCAATTCAGAAATCGCTAAATTTCAGAACCGCTATTTTAAATTCAGATTGCGAATATTAGATTTTGAGAATTGGGATTCAAGATTTGTTTGCGAATTGTATTCAATACTGAACAACTAACAAAATACAAAGATAAAATTTAAATGAAACAATGTAGTCGGAACCGGACTGGGATATACTGAGTTAGAGGTCCGTACTGTAAATGGACGATAGATGAATGTAAATAAGAAAATTTTCAGTTTACTGTAATTTCAGAACTTAGGATTCTCATAAGGATTTCCAGGTAGTTTGACGACCCCGTAGCTCAGTCGGTAGTGTCGTTGCCGGCCGAGCGAGGGGTCCCACGTTCGATTCCCAATCGGGTCAGACATTTATGTGCGAGATAAATATTGGTTTTCTGGTCTCGGGTGCTTGTTATGTCAAATTTGTGTGCGAAATCCTAGTGCGAGAGTTTGAGTGCGTGACCATTTTTTACCTTCATTACCTTACAGGCTGTGAGAGTGGACCTACGTTATATTTTGTACGCACTGGTACTCCTCTTGCTTACGTAACGAAGGGTTCTCGCGACAAATGGACGTCAGAACAAAACATCATTCTTATTTCCATATTTAGTTTTCTGCGCTGAAGCAAACATTAATTAATACGTATATTTCCAATACTCTTATATTCAGCGAAAACCTAGAGGTCCGTGTAAAATTCGAACCCAAACAAAATGGCTGCACAGCACAATTTCAAATCACTGGCCTGTCAGTGCTTTTTGAAAGTAGGTGGCCCTAATTTAACTTTAGGAATGTTTACAAGTTTCGAGCACTTTATGACTCTCGGAGGACGGACTGTTTAGATTGTACCCATAAAAAGTTTCTTATCAGCAAAAATCACGCATTTTTTACACAGAAAATATCAAAGGAAATTTGACATTTTAGATATAAAGTATTATAAAAAAAAATTATCACTAATTAAAAAAAAACCGGCTTTCGCAATGTAATTGTATCCAGTGATGTTTTGTACCTATTATATTTTAAGAATTTTGGTAAACTGATGAATAACTCAGCAATTTATCATTATAATTTCAAAAATAAGGATGGTCTTAAAAATAAGGTTTAAATTAAATTTTCTTTTGTTTTGTTTATATACATACTTATCTATTAAAATATGCATTTATTTTTTATTTATGTATTTAATTATTTTATGCACACAATATTGTTACAGGAAACAAAATTAGTTTGAAAAATTTGTACAAGGGCGCTACTAGGCTATTCCTAATCAGGATTTTCTTCCAGTAGACCCAAACACGGAAACTGATACAGCGAGGCTATCTCAATGTGTAACTAAATTTGCATTTTAAGATTTTAAAAATATAAATCTATACAAGCACTTTTTTGATACTAGTTTTCGTCAATAACTACCATTATAAAATACTACTTTGTCTTCACCCATTTTATATATAGATATGTGAAATGATAATCTCGACCAAAGTGTCTTTTTATTTTATTATTTACTCTCAATCTTTAACTCCCTAAATCAGAACTTAGTTACGATATTCATCCCTCTTTGAATCAGCAGACTCTATCGTGTGTATGTAACGCAACATTTTTATCCCACAGACGGACAAACGGAGCCCTTTTTGTCATAATGTCCATACGTAAACCTAAAAGGGGTAAGTTGGTTAGACTATTTAAGCTTATTTATATATACCCCGATTCTCCTCAGCCATCGCCTACATCGCGCACATGATTTTATTGCCGTTTTTACATAAAACCTGCGTAAAGCTAATTTATGTCTTTCGTTATGTAGCTATATAAAGTGTGCAAGACTTGCGAAATCTTATTTTTTATCCTTCAAACTCCAAGAAGGAACTGCCTCTATGAAGCATATTATGTAACAGGAAACAAAGGTTTTTTTTTCAAATGCAGAGTACTATACAGCCTGGTGATATGTGTTTCCTGCATTCAACGTTCGATTTCAAATTGGTTTTAGATGTATGTTTAATATTTCTGAGATCATTTGAAATGTTAACTCCGTTACAAGCTGTAAAAATAATTCAAACTTTAACATCAATTCGCTTTATACGACTTGGATCACTTAATAATAGCTTATCACTATTGGCTTACAAAAGGCATCCATATTATGCCTATCCATTTCTATTGTAGTCTTACTAAACTTAACACCATATTTACATAAAAATTAATTTACATCTCTAGGGTTTAAAATCTATTTTACATCCAGTATTACATCATTGGGTGAAGTCCGATCTAATTTCAGAATATATAAAATTATATGTATGATAGAATCAGATGACTTATGTTCGTGGCACGAGGTACGTGTCAAGTGCGACACGACCATCGATTAATCATAACGCGTTATCATCGAGTTATTGATTGTGGGGTGACAGCATAAACAACTCTATCACCTCGTTGTGTATAGATCAGCCACGCTGTAATATATACTGAGATGTAGGACTATGGCTAAAAATTAAATTTAGCAAACAATGTTATTCATCATCACTTACAATCAGGTGGGATTGTTCTTAAGCATTAACTTATTTCTATGTAAAAAGAAAACAATATTATTGATTGTGCCTCTACGGGTATTGAACCGTAACTTGTTCCCTATAAATAAGACACGAAAAGATATTTTATGTAAATTTAATTTGTGGTAATTAATTATAGGGATACCATATTATTCTTGCAAACGAAGGTAGTATTATTTGGACGCATTTCTAGGAGATAATAAAAATATAAAGTGATTCAATACGCAGCTCGAGACTAAGATAAGATACTCCTAATTTTTGGCCGGATTGGGGCGGCCTAGAATACTCCCCCCAATCCCATGCCGGCAGAATAGGGTATCAGAAGAAGCGATAGAAGAGTAGACGAGCCACCTGATGTTAAGTGGTCACCATGGCCCATGGACATCAGCAACACCAAAGGTATGACTGATGCGTTGTCGGCCAGGAAATGAGAAGAAGGTTAGAAAGAAGGTACTGGCTCTCAAGCTCCCAGCCGGAACACGACGAGGCGTTTGGCGGCTGACTCAAGCAGGAGGGTGGTAGCAAGCTAACCAGGCAGGCTTCACGGAAAAATTATAATACCAGTGATAATATTAATGACTTAATAATAATACTGATAATATAATCCATACGCGAAGCCCTACCACCAATCAGGCTAACTTTTGTCGCCTCTTACGATACGCTGTTCTGCCAGCATGGGATTGGGGGTAATATTCTAAACCGCTCCAATACAGCTACCAGTGACCTTAAAGACGTGCGATTGCCTTAATTATAAAATATAAATAAATTACCTTAGGACTTATGGTGCCTCAATATGATCAGTAAGCCTTGTAAAATCTTATCTTCCTAAATATATTCAAAGATTAGTTATCAACGGAATCCCTAAGGGCACCATGGGAGTTCCTGAGGATCAATATTAGGACCGCTGCTATTTTTAAAATACACATTAATGATTTTCCTTATTTCTCTAGAGAATTGTATAAAACTGTATCGCTTTTTGATGGCACCTCCTTAGTTCTTAAAGTAGATAGAAGAAAAAAATCATATGAAAATTTAAATAATACTGTTATATTAGTTTACGTGTATTAAACTTATGTTTGGACGTTAGAGAACTAAATGAATTAAATTTACGTTATCAAATAACAAATTCCAACTGTAATTGCTATGAATAAGGAAGTGCTTGAGTTTGTAATCTCAACAAAATTTTTTGGTATCTCTTTAGACTCTCGGTTACAATGGAATTCACGTATTGAAACTTTATCAGGGAGACTTAATTCCGCCGCTTACGCTATTAAACAGCGTTTGTTTAACTTATATTTACAGAGTGATGTTTTATGATCTGTTGTTGTGGGGCTACGCTGCTAATATTGAGTCGAGTTTTTTATTACAGATAAGAGCAATACGCACCATTTATAAACCTCGAACCTCGAACTAGTTTAGAGATATTTTTAAAGAAATCGGTATATTAACTGTTGCATCACGCTATATTTCAGACTTAGCAAAACTGGTGGCTCTTTCATGGGTAGATGTGTAATATGATGATATATATGGTAAATAATATAATATATATGATTTATAACAAAATTCCGTTACATTTGACAAAATATTGTAAATTAAAAACTCACGTCAAAGGTTCTTATGCAGAAAAGTTATTGCAAACTAGATAATTACTTTTAGGATAAGACTGCTTGGACATGAGTTTGATATAGCCATAACAAGTGCGTTCTGTAACTGTGAGGAGGAAAAAAAACTCCTTGAGAGTTTCTTGCCGCTTCTTCCGGTACCACTCACGAGAGGGATTTTTTGAAGCGATGGCTTGGTTAGACGTTCGAAAAGTGTTTGTAAAAACCTACTTCGAATAAATATTATTTCAATTTAATTCTCAATAGAACGTCCATGTAAAATGTATTTCCTATTTTGCAGGAAAAATACCATTTAGCGGGATCGAAAAGTACCTATCCTAAATTATGACGTATAAAATGAGTTACTAATATACCAAGTAACATCCAAACCTGTTCGATGATTTTAGTGTGATGTCAAACAGACAAACATTCTAAAAAGTAAGAATTTTCACTTTAGTACCAAGTAGTTTCTTTCTTACCTTCTTCTCATCTCCTGGCTGACAACGCATCAGTGATACCTTTGGTCTTGTTGATGTCCATGGGCAACGGTGACCATTTACCATCAGGTGGATCTTCTGCTCGTTTGTCGGCTTTTAACATTGAAAAAAAAGTATAAGTACATCAAAATTTGGAAAAAAACAACAATAACAGCACAGAATTTGTCTCGTTACAATTTTATTATAAGTATAGATTACTCCGAAACCGATAACTCCTGACTCCAAAAGCCGACACCTTATTGGACAAAATGGAAAAACCAGATATTGATACAATGTGTCGGGTAAAATAAGTGTCTCGCACCCGAGAAATATTTTATGGCCAGCTGCCTTTTATTATGCTTTTTGCGAAGAAGTTGCTAATTTTGAATTAGTATTGAAGATGTCAACCGCATACTTTATCATTGCAAAATAGTTAGATAGATAGATAGTACTGACTATTTTATCCGTAAAAAACCGAGTGCGGTTTCCTCGCATTTAATATGTTTGTTACTATTGACAAATTTATCGACATTTTTAAATGTCTCCCCTAAATCTCTTTTCAGTTACGCGTTGTGAATCGATTATTTTTTGGAAGTCAGTTACAAATTGAGGACTAATGTTTGTTGTAGTCGATCGTCTCGACAATGTTGATATCTTCATTATTTGGTTTAAATAATTCTTACAATATACATAGATAAACAACAACATCAGAACTATTGAAAACCCAATATAATTAATCAAAATTTACACCTAATTTTATATATTCAAAAAGATAAATAATAATATGGTTATTCTTGCACAAATCAATATTTTGTCTGTATTCAGTGGTTACTCTTACCCACCCGTCCGAGCGTAATGAACAGTCTTACATAAGTAAACAATAATAACTTCAAGATTTTTTAATGTAACTAATCGACAAAAGAGCAGACGAGATATCTGATGGTAAGTGGTCACCGTCGCCCATGGACATCACACCACCAACGATATTACCAATACTTTGCCGGTCGAAAACAGCAGAAAAATTTCATTGTTACTGGCGCCCCGATGCCACAACCGAAGCGCATATAAACTATATCACAGCCGATTTTAAAAGGAGGGTCATAGCCAACCAGTCCGGCAAAATACCCTTCCATCGTGCAAGTACCGTCGAGATTAAATTGGGCAGTAAAGAGCCCAGCGACCTTCAACATGAGGGACGGTTCGCCATAGCCTCGTCCGCCGTTCAGCAAGGTAAACCACGAGCAGCAGAGCTTGGCTTGGCCTCAATGGTAGATGGAGCCTACACCCTGCAAAAAAATTACTGCAATTTTCTCCCATCAAACCCACCTGTCTACGAAATAGTTAATAACATCGTTAGACAGTCTCTAGTAAGCACGCTTCAAACAAACAGATTCATTTTAGTCAAAACGTGTAAATTGGTTAATCCTGAATTCACTTAGCATTCATATAATTCAATATAGTGATTTTATTCAAAATTTAACGCTAATCAACATACAAAATATTTTGTATTAGATAAATCAAATAAAATTTTAAATTCCATAAAATTATTTTTATAGTACCTGTTCTTCGCTTGTGAGGTTATGATCATAAACGAAGAAAGAAGGAAGAAAGGCATAATATTTCGTGTTAAAAACATAACTACAGGATATAAGAATAGCACACAATATTTTTTTTATATTTTTATTCTAACCTAACACCTGCAGACAGTCGATGTATTTGTAATGAGGACAGAAAAGATTCCCAGTAAGGAATTGGCGACTTCCGTCGAATATTTCAGTGCGATCATGTTTTCGGGTAGATTATACAAGTTTACCCTCCTTACATTACTATTATTATTAATTACTATTATGTATTGTAGGCGGAGGATGATAGCGGAGGATAGATAAAGTAACACCCTGAACTCTCTTTTGACGCTTTTCGTGTCAAGGTTGGGCGAAATTTGAAATGATTGGTCTGATTGATCAATATAAGATAAAAAAATTCTTTAGTGTCTAAAAAGGTTATTTCCAATGGACACAAGGAAATATTTTATAAAAGAGATCTTAAACGGCCCAGAAGTCTCCCGTCGTTTTTGCCCGCAATTTCATTCCGACATTATTTATTTAAAACTGAAAAGTTTTCTGTTACGGCGGAGAGCAGAATACGTAAGCGATATCTCAAAGGCTTATGAGTTCCTAGTAAATATAACTTAGTAAATACAATTTAATTAATTGCTGTTTGTCTAGAGATACGTTTATTTGTGTGCTGTCATCAGTTGCTATCGTAAATTTTAATGAATACTTGGCAGATATTCCGATGGATATTAGAGTTCTGTACATCCGTTGATGAAAAGGAGTCCTAATAAATTGAATCACCTGTTTAGCCGTCTGTCTGTCTGTTTGCCACACTGTATTTTCTTCAATATATAAGTGGTCTAGTGATTGAATGCATGAAATAAAAGAATTTTTATCTTCATGGCTCATTTTAAAAAGAAAATTTATTTCAATTTTATTACAAAAAATTATGCAAATGGTACATTTCATGAAAACATCAAAAGTAATATTTATATGCATAATTAAAACGAAAAATAAATAATGGAATAAAAATTTTTTCCCGCTTAGCAAATGTACCCAGATAACAGGAATCACTATCCCAAAGGATTTGATCTGATTTTATTTTCAGTGATATCGCTACGGAACAAAAACTGAAGAAGTACTGAGCTCCAAAATACGTCAAAACCACAGTTTTGATACAATCATTATCAAAAATAGATTATCAATATTGGTTTTATATGCATACATTAACTTAGTTGACTCAAATGTCGTTCGGCTGAAGCGCTACCTATGTGTTTTAACCAGTTCACGCTTCCAAATCAAACCAAGTTTATAAAAGCCTCTAACTTAGTATCTAGTTCTCTTTCTGGCGATCTACTTGATAGGAAGCGGACGTATAACTTCACAGTGCTATTATATATATTAATATAACATTGATATTCAAAATACTCAGCTTTATCTTCGTTTCTAATTCAAATTCAAAATTGTAATAATTTAGTTGTTTTGTAAATAAACTTATACACGTCATTTTTTGCTCGGATTACAGTTACCACAAGGTGATTTAATACTCAGGAGAAGAAACAATTACAAAGTAACTTTTCGTCTGCGCGGAACTGGTTTCAGCTCTTTTATTTCCAGGTTTCCCTGACATTAATATACATCTATACAATAATATTATCTACCTAGCAATCATGCTTTACGTGTCATACAAAAGTTCCGATAGGTAAATCACGTATCAACTTTGGAACCTTAATGTAAAAACGAACCCCTTAAAAAATACCCTCGTAACGTGATTCCAATAACCAAAATCAAAATATCGTTTGATATTATTGGCTGTTTCCAAATATAAATGATAGTTTAAATATCAAAACGCAATTTCAATTTAGTACCCTTTAAAGTTTTGCTTGCTCGTTCAATTCTATTAGCACTTCATATTTTTATATTAGTAGTCGAAAATTGAGTGGACGCGACGACCAGCATTGGTAAGTGGTTGCTTGTACTCAAGAAATTAGGATGAATGAAGCCTCCTATATCCCAAAGTAACTGTTGATGCTAACTAATTATCAATACTATTACTGCAAGGTTATTATAATAATAGGTCTTTACCTATGAAATTGCCGTTCTGCTGTACTGGCCATTTCAAATCAAAATATTTTTTTTTTGACTTATAATTATAATTTCAAATTAATTTTATTTTTAAAACATGTAATTATTTTTTCGAAAATCGTAATTTGTTTAATAGTTAGTGTTTTGTTTTCAACGCATTCGAACATTTTTCGTCATCATGGATACGTTAAAAATTCGAGTAATTATGGAGTATGAGTACCGTCGTAGCAGCAAAGCGGCACAAGCGGCACGCAACAACAACGACGTTTTCGGAGCGAACACTACAAACGAACGCACCACCCGTTATTGGTTTGCCCGCTTCCGTTCTGGAAATTTTGACCTGAAAAATGAAATGGTCGTCCGAAAACTTTAGGCGACAATGACGAATTAAAGGCGATTGTGGAAGCTGATGAAACTCAATCTACGGCTGAATTAGCAGCAGCTTTCGACATTAGCATCAAAACAATATTGGTCCATTTGCGTCAAATTGGCAAGGTAAAAAAGCTTGACACATGGGTACCCCACGAACTTATTGATCGCCAGCGCGAAGTACGCGTCGAGACGTGCCTTGCACTGCTCAAAAGGCATACAAATTCTGAACCGCATTGTTACTTGTGACGAGAAATGGATCCTGTTCGACAATCGTAAGCGCTCAGCAATTTGGTTGGACCCTAGTTCAGCACCCAAACAATGCCCTAAACGAAAACTTACCCCTAGAAAAGTGATGGTCACTGTTTGGTGGTCTAACGCGGGTGTAATTCATCATAGCTTCTTACCAAACGGGACGAGCATTACTGCAGATGTGTATTGTGAAGAACTGAACACAATAATGGCGAAGCTCGCACGTCTCCAACCAGCTTTGGTCAATCGTTCGGCTCCACTGCTCCTACACGACAACGCGCGACCTCATACTGCACAGCAGACGGTCTCTAAGCTACAAGAGCTGGGATTGGAAGTTCTCCGTCATCCGCCGTACTCACCAGACCTTACGCCTACAGACTTCTACTTTTTCCATAATTTTGATAACTTCTTGACGGGAAAAAATTTCAATACCCGAGAAGCAGTACAAAATTTGTTGCCTCCCGTCCAGCTGATTTTTTCAAAAAGGGCATCAATAAGCTACCAATGCGTTGGCAAAGATGCATTGTTTGCATAAGTGATTACTTTGGTTAATAGAATTAAAAAATATAGAAAAAAATACGCTTCATTTATTTCATGAAAAACTGCAATTTCATACATATAATCCTATTATATGTATTTTGGTGTGCAAGGGACTCCATTTATCTTCCAAGGCTTCCGTGGTCATAGCTACTTAGCTGAACAAAGAACGAGGCTTTGGCGACCGGTCCTTCCCGGTGGTTGCTGGGTTCTGCACCACCCAGTTGAAACCAATTGAACTCGTGCATGGTGGTGGAGTTCTTGACCCTGCTAGCTACAACTCTCGATCTAGAATCGACCGTGAAATGTATTACATATTGTACGTATTGTACTTTTAGTGAGCTTTATTTATTGATGTTTTTTTAACTTTAGATTACATTCAACTGTTCATTTTCTATTCTATGTATCTAAGTGTTATTTCTATGTGTAACGCGTAGTTTTTCTGAAGTGAATTCAATATGTCGCCGTAATGATTATTCAGCTGACTGTTAACATTTATTTAATATGAAAAATTATTACCAATGATGTAATGTGTAAGACTTATTACACCGACGTTATTGACAAATTGTATTTATAAGAGTTAATGACGTTCGTCTGTTGCAGAGAGAAAAAGTATTTAAGAGGAAGTGACTTGAGCGGGGGGTCAGTAGACGATATTTATCACCCAACTGCAATTCTTCACGGTATAGGAAGGGCGAGGGCCGGAGTATTAACTCGCATTTGTACGAATGCCTCCCGGTGAATCGACCACTGGCTCAATTGGACTGTCACTAATATAGTTATAGTCATTTATTCAGATTTAAAATAAATAGAATGTCGGAGATGGTCTTGTATACGATAAGTAAAGGGAACACGACACGTTACCCGAGAGATGGCAGCACTGTCGCTATGACTGCAATCGGCAACTTTTTCCACACGGAGCCAAGCACACTAGTGTTTCAAACATTCCGTGACTAGTTGTAATTATTTAAAAAACAGCGAATCCTTATGTAAACGTTGCTCTGCTCGAATTAGCAGGTATTCGTCCATGAAGACGTCTACCTATGACGCCAGCAATGCTGTCCATCCGAGAAAAATAAAATCAGCGACCGCTAAGCATCACGTTTTCTTTGTAAAAAAAATGTAACTCGTCATTTTTGATGTATCTATAAAAAAAATCTGTTCTACTTTATCAGACTTGTACAATTTTGCAAATATTTGTTTGTTATCATAATTTTAAGTTCTTTTAAAATGGATATTATAAATTTTATTTATCCGTCGTCTCGTAATATATATTTTTTGGGGGTGGACTAAAGTGTCGACAATACATTTTCGTTTCAAATCTAAAGTTAATAAAATAAAACATAAATTAAAATAAAGTTTTTTAGTCTATGCACATAGATGTAAGTTATGTATAATGCTTTGTAGATATCAATGTTCGTTGTCACAGTTTTATAGCCTGTGGCATTCTTCTTTTATTTCTTGCCGCATAAATTACTGTCCATTGCGAAATAACTATTTTTAGTATGCAATACTACTGTAACCACTCCCCCCGCTTAACTGATGAAATTATTAATTAATTTCAGGGGTCTGAGATAATTATGAGCAAAGAGACGGAAGACGATAATGAATAAATAGTTGTTTTTTTTTAATTGGGTTTTGTTCTGTAATATTATTTCTTTCATTTTTCCAGTTATCTATGACAGAATAATTATTTGCGCCCTACGGAACTGCCGAGAGCAGATCTATGAAGTGAAACGTAAGAAACTTCATTACCGAGAGTTCCGTGGTCGTATCGTAAACATAACTTATTTATCGGTTGCCCTGGGCACTTCTAAAAGGTCAATGGAGGTCGCAGATAACCCATCGGATGCAGCGTATATTTTCGATGGAAATAAAATTCAATTTGAGAGCATTGCTTCCGTTACTAATGGAGTGGCGCGGTGAAGCTGTTTTTATTGCAGCGATCTATCCGTAACTGTCCGTCGGTTGTAACGAGTCTTGGGACACTGTAGTGTGTGACAATATTGCATAGAATAGACGCTAGAACATCTGTTTAGTTCGCTTGGGAAGCATCCAATTCACACCAGTTGTAAAACAAGTTGCAGGATTGTAGCCTGATTTCATTATTAAAACTGATTTAAGGACAGTAATATTTACACCCATAAATAGTACTATCAATTTGAAGTCATTACTTCAACAGTCTTCAACAGTTTGAACCATCTTCAGATATTTTAACTAATCTCTACCCTCTCCATCGTTTCTTTCTGCAAATCATGCTCATTTCATACCTAAAAATCTATTTAAATTTTACCAACAGAATTATGTAAATAAACTTTACAATGGAGAATGAGCCGGAATTCATAGCAGCGAAAGATTTTCTTTATCGCTTCAATTAAATACTCCCGCGGAAAACTTGAAACTCAAGCTGAAACAACTGCCAGATTTTATTTGTTAAATTACAACTCCATTGAGGTATTGAAATACCGAGCTCGATGCACGAAATTTATAATAAAACTATGTTAAAGCTCAGTTGTTTTAGACCCTACTATTACCAGGTTCGAACCCCGCCCGTAGCAGGCGATGATGATATGTGTCAGCCTTAAATGCACACATATACTGCAATTGTTATATGTATATACGCTGTTTTAAAATATATTCGGAGGAGTTTCTTTCGCCGTTTCTTGTAAACATTGATAAAGAAGTTTCGCAGAAGTTCGAAACGGTAGAAGTAAAAAATTATATACTTAAATGTATTTACGAAATACTGGAGAGATAAAATGATTTTAAATTTAAATTTAATGCCTTTTTTCTTTACTAAAGCCAGATGCAAATTATTTAAAATATGGAATTCAATTTTAAAAAAAGGTTAATTTTCAAATCTGCTGTCACTGTAAATTATAAGTCATTGACTTTAAAACTCCGGATTAACCTTTTACGTTAACTCCCTTCATCGGTCGTTTATTAAACAAAGTATCGTATTTTTTACCAATGACCTGTCGCAGTGAAATATTCGTATCACACGCCATTCAGTCAGTGACTGATCACTGCAAATTGATTACAGCTGATTGCAATCACGGCACTCCTGTAATGTCTGCGGCTTCGGAACGTAACTACGACACACGTACTCTGAAGTTTCGACTCGTGCCTTGCAGCACAAGTATTGACTCGAGCGATTAACATTTTGACGGTAGTTGAAAATCGGGCGGATGGCTGACGTGATCAATGGTCATTAATTTGTTTATTTAATTAAATTTAAAACAATGAATGGATTGATAAAACACGTATGTTTCATAAAAATTACAGGAGAGACCCCAACGCGGTCAAACGTGTAGGTGGCAGTTTTGTGAGATACAGCCGGTTCGGAAAAAATAATTCCAAATTAGGACTATAAAACTTATACACCATTAAGTAAGGGCAAGGTCGCCTATGCTCATCTGCACCCACCAGGGGCCCGTACGATGCCACTATGATCGGTTAACCTATTCTAATAATAAAATTCTAACTGGTCGCTTTTTGTACATGAACGATATATGTATGAGAAAAAACATTATTATGGGCCTTTATTAACGCAGTAGAACTCAGAACAATAGTATTTACAATCTTTGTCTGTTTGTCTGTGCGTTTGATGGCGCTAATCTCAGAAACGGCTTAACCAATTTCGTTCTGGTTTTCACTAATGTATTGAAGTAAGCGTCACATAAAATTTAAAGTTTGTGTTGTTGCAATCCGTCCATAAATGAAAAAGTTATGAACTAATTTATACTAATGCGGGTACTATTTCTTAGCGTAAGGCGTAGTGTTTCCGAAACGGAGCGAGGGTAGTTTGCTAGTGAACAATAAGAATAATAAGATTGATCATGTTTCTAGAAATATTAAAATACGATTCCAATTATTCAAGAAATGTATTTTGTATTTTTAATTATTTTAACAACTCTTTACATTAGTAATTAAACGTTATGAAAATTATGAACGTTATGAAAGATATGAAATGAAATATCGCTTGTCCCTTTTAAATTGAAGTCTCATGACACGAATCCCAAATGGCGATGAGCGCGAATGAAGCAAACATTCGTCTGTTAACGGATAACCTCGTTGTCAGCGTAATATCTCTGATGAACCTGGAGGGAATACGGAACTGGTTTCAAAGTTCAGTCTATGCAATGTGTTCAGGGGTATCGAAGAGACAGAACTGTGAGTCTGTTTGAGTTCAGTTACAAATTAAATGATTTAAAGACTGAGAGAAAACGTCTTAGTTCCAAATGTCTTATCACCAACACCTGTCTTACTGAACCATAAGGTTGTTCAAAACAACTTCCTTTACTATTTACGTACTAGGAGAACAAACAGGTAAAAAGGTTCGAGCCCTAAGCTAATTACACTTTCTAGATTCACCCACTGAACATCACACGATATATTCTTCCTTAAAATGAATAAGACGCGAAAATAAGAAATATTTCAATATTGGTAAAAGCACGCCCAACTCCTCCGTTCACAATAGGCCTTTTAATGCACAAAACGTTCTGGAATTGAAAATGCTGAATGAATTTAACATTTCATGCAGATTTGCGATATTACATTGGAATTATAATATTTTTATATATGCTCCGCTTTAGGGCCTGTTTTATTTAGCCGTAGACGGAGGGTTCGATGTGGAGCCATCTTATTTAGTTGATCCAGGTTGGAATTTTAAAGATATCACTGATTGTTTTTTAACTCACATATTTATATCTTTTAATTTTTAATTTACTTTCAACCACGTTGAAGCTAACGTCACGTCAAGGGTTGGCTAATTATTCAGTAAAGATTCTCATTTATATTTAATAAAATTATATTTATATATATTAATACATAATAAAACTCTGACTGATCGCTTTCTGTACATCAACGATTTATGAGAAAAAATTAGATTAGGAGCCTTTATTAACACAATAGAACACAGTACAATAGTTAGAATTGTCTGAATGCTTGCCCGTTTTGTCAATGTCTTTGTATGTGCGTTTGTTCACGGTAATCTTAGAAACGGCTTAACCGATTTCAATATGGTTTTCACTAATATAATGCAGTAAGTATCACCTAGTACTAAAAGTTTGTTTCATTGCAATCCGTCCATAAATAAAAAGAGTTTTAATTAACATTATAATTTGTAATACATAGAACGAGAAAAACCCAGTCCTAAAACAATGCAGGTGCTATTTGTAGGCGTAAGGCGTAATTTTCTTGAAGCGAAGCGAGGTTCGTCTGCTAGTACTGACTGTAACAAAAAATTACAGATGAAATTTTCACAATATTTTCTTAAAACGATTCCCATTTATATTCTTATTGGAAAACTTTACAAGGGCCCTAGAATAAGCGAGAGTGAATAGTTCCGACCTATCAATATTCCCGTGATATATCCCCGATACACCCCATTATTCCCGATAGGATAGGAGAGCGCTTACAGCATCATGTGAACGCTCCCAGCTCTTTAGTACTGAGATACCCACTTGCGATGAAAGTATATTGAGTTTCTCTACACAAACATCCTCTAACATGTTGTGAATAACTCGAAGCGGTCCCAGTACCCATGTGTGTGTGAACTGCAAGTGACGCGATGTACTAGGGAACGGTGATTGATGAATATCTTTCATGTATATATATATACATACATATATATATATATATATATATATATATATATATATATATAAACAATTTAGAACAAGGCGATCTTGTGAATTATCAAGCGGGCAATTTCTTAGTACTCAGACTTCCTCGCGAAGATCCTGCACAAGCATGTGGTAATTTATTAACAATCATACGTCAAATGAATTCAATTATTTTAAACGATGCAGTGCTATTAAAGTGGAACTCAGGTCGCAAAAGCAGGAGACTAATTTTCAAATCAATATGCTGTCACTGCCTTACACAGCCACGGTATGTTACGCCCATAAGGGATGGTGCCACGGCATTTCTGAACCATTATCTTGTTTCTACATTGCTTAGTTAGGGTCACCCTCAACCTAATCCACATACATGTCCTGACGTGCATTTTATCAAATTGAAGCACAGCTAAAGAGCACGGTCTTGGCTCCGCCATATCTCAAGGGTTTTTAGCTCATAAGTGTAACTACGTAGCACTGGTTTGTAGCATGAATGTGTCCGATGAGATAATTTTGTCAACAAGCGAAGTTACTATTTCACCCTGAGGCTAGAGGCGCGGAAATACCTTAGTTTTGAGCTCATGAATAATTCAACAACTACACCAACTACGAAACATTTCAGAGGAATACGTGGTCATATCTCTAACTCTGAGGTCTTGTTATCCGTTTCTAATAGCTGAGTAAGGAATATTCTGAATGATTGGTACGTTTGGCATCGAATAAATATTAAGTAAAAAGTCTTCCATACGGCATAATCATAAGGAAGCATTCATAATGGGTTATCGCGAGTAGCAAAATTTCTTCAGCGCTTCTGTGCTTCTGTTCAGGCACATCAAGTTGCTGGTCCCGGTTGTTATCGTCCCCTTAGAAACACCACTGAAGGACACTTCTGTAGGCCGTTAATGGAATAAAGCCACATTTTTAAGTAAAATGTAATTTTTCGACCTCTACAATTCTTGTAAATATATATTAACTTTATGAAAGACAGCTCATAATATAATTTAGTCCCATCACTCATTGCCCGCGGCAAATTCTTGGTTATTATTTTTATTAGTTCATTCGTTCGCGACTTCACTAATTTAGATGATTAATGCGTCCTTTGCGGGTTCCGTACAAATTACGACGAGGGCCCTAATTATAAATAATGAATGGATGAGATGGATGAGAACAAATCATTATAAAATTAGAATCTTTCCTATAGAGAAATGAATATTCGGATAAGATAATTATACTTGTTTCCTTCGTAAGAAACAATTCCAATAACAATAAATGTTTGTATAACAACCGACTTTCTATACCGTTTCCTCCTCGGCAATGCACGGTGTCACCACAATTGTTGTAAATATGTATGGATAGTGGTGACCACTTACCACGTGGGCCATTTCGTGAAACGGCTGTTACTAAAAAATTAATCGTGCGGCGACCTCTTCGATCATCTTGACTTCAATTACAAAGCTATTATTCCGATAATAAAAACCACAGACGATTAAGTTATTATATCTTTGAAGTTTCACCACCTAAACGGTCCTGTATTTATATGTATTCCTCTACTCGTTATATTTCAGTTCCTAACGCGTAGTATACAATAAAAAAGATACATGAAAAGCGGGCCAGAAAGCATGTCGCGGGAAATGCACAACCTAAACCTCTCGCCTTTAAAATATGGTCAAAATAGCTAAACACTATAAAAAAATTAACTTTTTACTATAGCTTTAGCTAAGCCTAAACTTTTTGGTTGCAAAACCCTATGTTCCATGATCTGTCCTCATATGTCAACAGAGCCAGGAGTAATTACAGACAATACTTATGTTTCTTTACTTATCTCTAAATATTATTTCTATTATATTTAACAATATTCACCGTCATCATCATACCTTATAGTTGCACTAGGTGCACCTCTGGCCCAAATTGAGAATAATTAAGACCATTGTCTACCATTTTCGACAATTGCGAGTAGACAGACTTAACCTATTCCACAGAGTGGATCCTGAGTCAAACCAAGTTTTTGGGTTGTACTCCTGTTAGATGGCGTGTCGACAAACGTAGATATGTGGCAATTACCTGAAATGCCGAAAATAGACCTCAGTAATACATTGAGTGATGAATATGTTAAGTAGTGAACTAGCGGTGACTACGCTTCAAACACTTTCGTGAACCATTATAAATATCAAGGAGAACTTTCTACACCCAATCGCACCACAAATTTGATACAAGACATTAAATTGTGAGCACATCTACTGAAGTATTCTATTGAAATATTCTATTCCATCTACTAGAAATCCAACACATATTTAATTATGCCATTAACTACCATTATGGAAAACGTAGTAGGACCGGAACAAACCAATCCTCAGTTTTGCTAAAACTTCGAGCCAAAGTGGGTCGAGTTGAAAGAACTCAGATAATGTCAGCGCTTCAGCAGGAATCTGAAACTTTATGCAAGGAACTTTAAAATCCCCTGTCCGCCCACAAATCGGAGCTATTCGGAACTATCTCGAGTTAGCCTTCAACTATTCTTAGTTAGTGACAGGACTTAGCGGTAATTTGATTAGTTAAAAGTTCACGTTGAGGCTGCGTTTACGATAATAACGTACAGCGTGGTAGCATGGGAGCGGGTGGCCATTATTAACTCTGGAGATCTATTACTAAACTACTCCCGATCGGCAGCTCTTTAGTCTGTTCTAAATGATCTGATTTCAGGTTACCTGTTCACTAGTTGCAGGAATACGTTTGAAAGAAATGTGTTACAGTTTGCCAAACGCTCATAAAATGATAACGAAAAAGTAAAATTTATAAATCCCAAAATTTTTAACATATAATTCACCAGTAACATTTCTAAAAATCATTTAAAACAAAAAAACAAATAACAAATATTAAAATAAACAAATAAATAAAGAAAATTAATAAAAAAATTAAAAACATTAAAAAATAATAATAATAATACAAAATTAATAAAAAATAATGAAATTAAAATTAATATAAAATAATAATAATAATAAAATTATTAATTTATTTATTTATTATTAATTAATTATTAATTATTTATTTATATTTAAAATTTTTAAATTAATTAAATCTTCCGAATAACATCTTTCGAGAATTAAATCGTAACTGACTTCGCCATTCATTTCTAATTCGAAATCTGTCAAGGATACATAGCTAATAGTGAAATACGCGACTAGGGATGCCAAATGGTCGGAATTCATCTGGATTCTCCCGATATTTTACATGATTGCTGACAGTCAAAAAAATCCCGACTAATAACTCGTAATTTAATGACACATCTTTACTTTTTAATTACACCATGCCTTTCCAGATAAACAACCTTAAAATTTCAACGATTCTAACATTTCATATTTTGGTATTTCGATCTAGTAGCCCTGAATTTGTCGCATCGTTTCTCATCATCATCATTTGTATCTGGCTCTAATAGCATTTGAACAGAATTACAAAATTAATTGAGGCAAACTTCACAGCAAAATTAGTGGGTGTGGAATGTGAGCGATGTGTGCGTAATGGTTCTACAAAATACCCGAATTTGGAATTATTACTTCAAATACTATCAAGTAATAAGCGAATATAGCTCTATGACATGCAGTATTATTTATACCTGATTAAAGATACTGCATTTCGAATACATGTCATAACTAGCAAGATAATTCGAACAACTTCAAACAACATTACTAAATATTGCATAAAAATAGTATTTGCCATTTCCATTCTCCCAGACTGAAAATAAAACTCTTAAAACAAATGCTCTTTTAAATGAAACTGTCTCCATAAATTTTGCTGCATTTTGTTTATTAAATTTAAATGGTCGCCACCAGTAAGTTATGGCAGGAGCCGAACACATCAAGTATTCATTACGGGTTGTTCTATTTTTATTTTGCACTCTCGCTATAAAATGTTGCAGCAAAATGTTTAAAACATTGATGAAACGCTAATAGACGAGGTACTAATGTGCGAAGCATGCATTCTAAACGCCTACTGTAAACGGTCTTCGAGTAACGTAGTTCCGGGAAAACTAGACCAAGTTGTGGTTATTGTACAGTTTTAAACTGATACTATTACACTTAAAATATTAAAATAACGATTAATTACCCTATGAGCAGAGTAATTTATAGAAAAGTAATGCGAAACGTTTGGAAATATCCCTGACTATGATAAGAAAATATCGTTTTATAAGGATATCCTACTTCCCCGAGCAGCACCTACTTTGTTTGGGTTCAAAAATTAATTTTATATACATATAATAAATATCCGCATACACACAAACACACAAAATTCGCTTTCTCTTCAACATTACATTTGATTGTTCAACTTCAACATTAACATTACAGCATTAATATAGATTATAACCCGATTACGTGGAACGTGATTTCGCTAATATACTAATGAGTGTTACTTACAGTTATAATATTTAATTTATAAAGTTTAAAATACCTATCCTTTGTGGCTTAGCGACACAAAACAGGTAATTAAAAAAAAATCCTTCACATCTAGAATTTTACCTTTATCACGTTCCATAACTATCTCATAAAAATTCAGATCTTATCTGAATTTATCGGAGTACAAAAACTATAGTCCACCATTATTTTGCAGTTAACAGATTTAACGCGTATTTATAAAACTCTTTGTAATGCAAGTCTCCGGATGATAAATAATATTTTTTTCCACAGAATTTTTTTTATCAAAAAGTTTGGTAAGGCAAATGTTAATACTAATGATGTGCGAGTTGGTTTTTATTTATGTTAATAGCCGACAAATGGGCAGACGAGACACCTGATTGTAAGTAGTCTTCGTTGCCCATGGACATCAGCAAGACTAAACGTATCACTGCTGAGTTGTCGGCCAGATGAGAAGAAAGAAAGTACTGGCTCTCTAGCCCCCAGCTGGAACACGACGAGGCGTTTGACGGCTGACTCAAGCAGGACGGTGGTAGCTAGCCAGGCAGGCTTCACGGAAAGATAATAATATTAATAACTTAATAATAATACTGATAATACAATCCTTACGCGAATGCCCTACCATCAAGCAGGCTGGCTTTTGTCGCCTCTTACGACACCCTGTTCTGCCAGCATGGGATTGGGGGGAGTATTCTAGGCCGCCCCAATACGGCCAAAGATGATATGAATATTCCACTATATCCACTATTTTATATTCAGGATAAAGTAACTCGTCAAATGTATTTGTATTTATTACGCCATTAAACATAACTACGTTAGTTTAAGCCGTGCTTCAAAGCGCTGTGCTAGTATATTTACCATAGTGAAATAAGAAGCGGGATATATCTCACTTAAAACTGCATTCAACTCCGTCGTCTGGGTAGAAGTAAATATATTAAAATTATTTTATATTTAATTTTTCTAACGGTTTGGCAGATAGTAAATTTAACGTTGAGTCGCTTTTCGTATTTTGCAGGGTCTTTGAAAAAGTTAAAAACTTTTTGAAATCCAGTAATATTTTAAAGTATTCTGCTCCTTAAAATTTGAATACATAATAACACCGCTAAGGCGCTATTGTACTTATCTCACAAGAAAGTACTAAAATCAAAAGGCTGAGGATTCGATAATTATTAACTGCAATTTTAGAGGGTTTACTTTATATTTAATTATAATTATAATAATTTTATTTAAATTTGTGGAATTTAATTTAGGTGAAAATGAGGAACGTATTTTACTTTCGCATTTCCGCTAGTAACTTGCTATTTTCTTAAACGGTTTCTTAAGCGACGTTGATTCAAAACAAATTTCGTAAAATTAGGTCAAGAAGAAAACTAAGTCGACATTGTCCATAGACGTTCAAATGCGCTGGGTACAAGAGCTCAATATGACCACGCCTTATATAAATTGTCTGCTGCGCTTGCACGCTATAAGTATTAGAACGCAGTTTATGGCCCCATATTTTACCCGAACCCGTTATTTGTTATAAGCATAGATTGGCGTAAATATTTTTACATTCACATATAACTAAAATATAATACGAATCAATGTCGATCTTAGCCACCGTGTACTATTTTATAAGCCACAATATCTAGACAAAGGAAAATTTGTTACAAAGATACATTATTTGCATAAAATTAAGTCTGTTCGACAGCAAATTCTCTCAACTAGTGAGAACACTCAAACAACTCTATATGTTCCTCGAATTTAAAGATCGCTTGGCGCTGTATCACCCAGTTTAATCTTGACGGTACTCGTTATAGTATCGTATCGGTAATAGGTTCTTGAAAGTCCTTTTAGAATCGATGGTGAAATGTCTTGGAAGTGTTTCGGTTACAGCGCCGCGTCTGTGAGCCAATTAACAAGCGAGTGCCTCTCTTTCTTCTTCGTAAGTATCGTGTGTTTGATGTTACAAATGTCTATATATATAGATGGTTTATATATATATATATATATCATTACCATCGAATGGTCCGTCTTATTCATCTGTCTTTTTCATGTAATTTGAATTTAAATTAATGACCGTTAGATAATTTTAGTACTCCACAGGTGAAAGACACTTGTAAATTTGTTTTAAGTCTTCCGTAAGTGGATCATTATAAGTCCTCGTTCATGTTTGTGATATAAAATGCATACATTTCATAATTGCATTTTACAAAGATAACACAAGTTATCACAATTTATCTCTTCTCACCGTTACACATATAATAACAGCTGCGTCTGTCAAACTTTTGATAAATCGCAATGATAGAAAAATATTCCAATACTCTTCAATGTAAATAAAGTTATTCATATTTAATACAAATTACGCGTCTAAATATTTTTATCATGGTTACATAATTATTTTAATGCTGTCAGTAGAACAAGGATTGAGTCTCAACGCACAGAATCCTAGTGCGTTAGTGAAAATATGTAAGCGTTTATTTGTGATGAAGAAAAATAAATAACATTTCTTTGTGTTCTGCATCATACTGCTGTCGTCAATGACAAGCTATCGTCGATGGCTACTTCAACTTGTCGCGAAAGGGGGATTTTTTACAGATCTGACAGGTGAGTGAGATATTTCCTCTGATAAGGGTGTAGGCACTGCGATGGAAGAATTTTGGCCGTAATTTATTGAAGTTTCCAAGTTCTTACAGTGTTCGCGACCAAGGCGAACGTCGAAGGCAAATATACACATATGTCACAAAAAATTAATATCAGCAATTATCAATATATTAACATGGAATATGTGAATATAATAAATGTCTAAAAGCCTTTTTTAATTGTAATAGCCAGTAAAGGAAGTAATGGATGACTAAAAGGTGACCAAAGGTGATCAAAAGTCAAAGTCAAGGCCATCATTGAACATGAGCATGTGTCTCTTCCATTCACGAGCTGCAGAAACACTTCCTAACTAGGTCATTATTTTTATAATCGACGTAGGTATAACAAATCCCAGGCCTCTAACTAACTATCAGTAGTATTATTTCTATAAGATTATGTTACGGTTCACAAATTTGCAATGGCGCTTTGATTCTTGGAGTAGCGAAGTTGGGTCTGAGAAATGTCAAACTAAAATTTCGTTCAAAGTTAGTATTATTCGTACAATTAGCGTACAACAGATGATATTAAATGTTTATCGAGTAAATTAAACGTTTGCAGATTCCCGAGAACGCTATAGAAACTTTTAGGAAGATTGTAAGCTCATAATTTATATAACATCGCAGAGGGAATTGACTTTCGACCGAGTTTAAATAAACTTTTTGATTTCGCTGTGGCAATTTAAATATTTAATCTCAGTTATAATTTGATTTTACAATAATTATACAATAATAACAATATAGCACCTTTAAATATATCATTGAAATATTCATGTCGTGACCCTAAGTACTTTACACTAAAGATTATATTAGGTATACATACCTATTTTATTGTATTAAGCCATTTATTACCCACAGGACAATTGCGTTCACCGTGTGTTATCCATTATGAAGGACCTTTTCGTAACGATACTTATGAATAATTGTATGTTTTTGGTTTTTAGACAGTTTGTTCAACTTGTTTGTTCAACCTTTATTGAAAATTGAATAAATGAATGTTGCAATGGGCGGACTTAACGCTTTGAGGATTTTCTACCAGTCAACCTTGGTGATATTGAAAAGTTGTGGTAGGAGTTAAAAACAACTCTGATATATAATATATACATTACATATACATACATACATAATACATACATTTTAAACATATATACTAATATTTAAAATATATTAATAAATAAATACATACATATTGCCATACATATAAATTAATAGAATTTCTTTCATACTTCAGTCGCCGTTGTCTTCAGGAGATGCTCGCGTACTTGAGATTTGAAAGACTGGATATTTGGCGCTTTCGGGTAGGTTGTTCCAGAGCAGTATAGCCTGAACTGTGAATGAGTATTGATAAAAACCAGTCTTCTCTAGTGGAATGTAAGCCTGAAGATTAAATGAGGAGCGCAGTACTCACATACATACAGATGTAAAGTGTATGGATACATAATTAATAAGCAATACTTCGTTCATAATATAAGTCCAATAAATAAAACATTAAAAATACCATTTAGCTTCAAGAGTGTCCAACATTCAGCACCTAGATTCCTACAATTAATTACAAGTGACCTCAAAGTGTACCCCATCAACACTGTCCCAGTGTGAATTGATTTAATATGATATTGTTTTAGGTACTCTAAAGCAAATCAATTTAAGAGACTTTCTATTATACTGTTTTGGTCTGTGAAGTTTTTTGTAAAAGTAAAATAAATCTAATTTGTCTTTTTTTAATATTTCCTTGCTTATAATAAAGAATACGTGAAATAAGTCCATTATTTTTAGGGACGTGTATTTGAATCAAATGTTGTGGAATTAATGCGGTTTTATGCTTTTAAACCTCATTAAAGGAACATAAAGAGCCGAGTTTGGAAATAAAAAAGGATTAATACTTTTAATGACATCTATAGTTCACATTGCCGGTAAAGAAAAAAGTGACTTTACTGAATGAATGAATAAAATAATATTTATTCGAAGTGGATGTGTTGGTGGTTGGATAATAAACAACTGCTGTTAGAATATACTGCACTGCTTGAGATGCCCTCCAAAGCATGCTTTCAGTCATAAAATGCAACAATAGCAGATACTCGTATATCTCGCGACTTATTTTAAATCAGTTAACCACTCAGAATCGACAAATGTTCACAGTACTATTCAAGCTTCGCTCATAGAATACGCTAGGTACACTCGCTAGGTACAAAACACACAACACAAACACACACACCCATTCCCATTGATTTCCAATGTCGTCGGTGAAATGTACATGCACAATTAAAACACTATAACGACCAAAACTCAAACAACAAATATTTATCTGTCACATGAGCAGCCGTGATGAAGAACCGCGTAAAAGACCTTTTCAACAGGCAAGGTCACTTCCACACACACACAGGTCAGGACTGCAGGTACAGGTATCTGGGAATATATTTCAATAACTCCAATTAGCTCAAAAATAAACACATCTATCTGATTCATCTGACTCATCTGGCTCACAAAGTTAAGCTGCTGCAAGTCGGAACAAGACAAGACATTCCAATTACGCGCCGAGAACTGCACCGAGGGCGAACGCAAGACGTTTCACGGAAATTCGGACAATGTAACAAACACCGTCCATTACTTGCACATACACTCTGTGAAGGCTAGGCTTAATTTAGGGAGGATTTCAGTTCGTACTCTCTCCTACTATTGTCATAGTGTAATCGCGTACTATGACCACGTACGTCTATATCATTAATGTCACTGCAAATGAAAATACGAAGACTTCTGCGTGTTCTCTTAGCGTGTGTTTAGTTTAATTTATTATTTAATTGGAATACACCCGTGATCGGAATTGCTCTAACGTGATATTATTTTATAATTAGTGTAGGTGGAAATTTATCATTTATCTGTGTGCGTATGTATAATATGTTCATATTAATACCACCCACACTAATCCAAATTGTAATTGTATCAAAGCTTGTCGATGCCAATAAATTACCATCATATATTGTTTAGTAAGTACTTGTAATTAACAGCTAATTGTAATTAACTTCGATAGATTTGTATTGAACCTTCATATCAAACAGTTCTCCGGTGCCTAACGTCGATTAGTAACTTATTTGATTCCGTGTTTTGATGACTTAGTTCAATCGACAGCAACTTTAGTAGGTATAAAATTTATGGCATGAAACTTTAAACAAAAAAAACATTTGAGAAACAAACACATTTTATTTTATTTTCACTGTACGTTTTATCATCTTAATATATTTAAAAATTATTATACTTTTCCAATTTTACTTATGCTGGAAGAGATTTATTTAAATTATAAGCAAAACAACATAAATTTTGTAAAACAAATAAATAAAATACTTGACATCAACTAGGTAATTGGATTGACTTATTATATTACTACGTATAGTATGCATTACGGCGTACGGTGTTTCGAATTGGAATCGTTAAAGAAATATACATGTCCACACTTAAACAGCACAACTAACAGTTATATTCAACACACACCAGAGTCAGATACACAAAACACCAGAAAGATAATCAGAAGGTAGAAGGAGCACAGTGCAATAAGCGAAGGCAGAGTGAAATATAAGCAAGTGATAGGTAATCTACGGCAGAATACGGATTACAATACAGCGTTAGCGCAAGCAACTAGCCGGGTGCTACGTTGAAGCGAGATCTGTCCATTGACGCTGACCGAGCGGTAGCGGAATAGTCGGGCGCTGCGTATACGCAACGTGAATTTGCACTCGGGTATCTATAGGTATGGTATAAAGGGGCAACGGCCGCATACTAGAGATATTACTCGGGTTTGCCATAGAGTAAACTAAATATTAACACTGTGGAGCTGCCGACATGGTGGAGCTGCCGACGCGGTGGAGCTGCCAAGGTGGTGGAGCTTCCGACGCGGTGGAGCTGTCGGACGGACGGGGTCTGAAGGTATTTTTGTCATGTTTAATTTATTATCATTTTATTTTAATTTAAACTAATAATTATTAACTGAAATAAGACTTATTTTATTTTATTATGTCATTCTTAATTTGTTCTCATTATAAGTTTATATTTCAAGTTCACGTGTGAGAGTGTTGGTTGTAATTGTATCCACCCATTGTTAGCGTTATTTTCCTTGATCTTTTTATAGATCGGTTTTTTATGAAATTGATAACTTTGGTTGTTGATATTTGAAATATATTTGTACGGCAGCATGCCTATTAATTATTATGATCAATTCATAAATTTAATGAAGTTACCCTGTGTTACAAAGTTTGAGAGTACTTTTTTTGCCCTTATTTTCAGTGCTTGGTTAAGCGTTCGATTTATAATAAACTAAATATTTGTAACGGCTGAAACTCTGCATGTGATAAGTATGTGGATCATTCTAAACTATAAGTTAATAACCTTAGCCACTTGACTCAGTGTTCCTGGAATTGACGTCAAAATTTACCCGTTTCTTTGTCTCGGCGTTCGGGTCGCCCTAATGAGTTTTTTGTAAAGCTTATGTTGCGAAAAAAATTTATGACGATATGTGTTGGTTTTTATCCATTAATGTACAATAATGTATATTGATAAAACAAATAAAATAATATTGATAAAATAAAATAAATATAAAACAAACACTTTTGGAAATATGGTTATTTTTTTAAATGATAGCAAATTACAAAAGTAGGGGCAGTAAAAAATCGCTAATGCATATTTCAAATTAGAATTAAGAATACATTACAAAGCAAAACTGGTCTATACCATTTTTTGTCAGCTTGTTTCATAAATATTCCAAAGACAAATAACACGTTTTATATACAGCTTCCATATATAATTTTAGAGATATCTTCGTTTTTAACATACGCACTGTTATCTCGCGGGACCACCCACAAGTAGCTGCACAGAGAACTGTATTTGCGTAAATTGCTTTCACACCGCAACGGATACCCCCTTCAGATTTGCACGCAGGTATTGATCACATCCACCAGCCAGAGTTTCCAGGGACCGACTATTTAGAGGAGCTGGATATATATATGACCCGTTAAGAAACAGCCTGGAGGCTGAAAAGGCTGCAGTTTTACTATCCTTTGAATATAATTCATCAATTTTTTAATTTAATCATCAAACAATGTTACCATCGTGGAACACTTGGCTTAAAATACTAATAAGTAAGACTAAAAATATAAAATATTTTAGTTTTCTTCTCAAAATAAATTAAATAAAACATTTTTAATTAATTGGATTTTCATTTAATTCTGTACTTGGAAATGTAACATTAAAAATATCGTGATATTCGCGTATGTGGACATGAACCTCGAATTATCCGCATCCGCGGATGTCAAAATTTGTGCATCTACAACCATTTGCTTAAAAATCATTACGGCCGCATAATATTACAAAACCATTCATCTTCTTGAGATTGAAACGAGGAACTCTCAACAAAAAAGGACTTTGTTCTCACGGTACACATATTGAAGCAATTACAGGGAAAATATTACTATTGCCACTCAAAAACCGATATCCAGATCACCGGCTAGCATGAGGAAAACGCGTTCCTCGCCCTCAGTAAGATATTTTTCAATTTGGACCAAGTAGGTATACAAGTTCAAATATAATATGTAATTACTATTCTC
Source organism: Megathymus violae (assembly GCA_003671415.1). Classification (NCBI taxonomy): domain Eukaryota; kingdom Metazoa; phylum Arthropoda; class Insecta; order Lepidoptera; family Hesperiidae; genus Megathymus; species Megathymus violae. The sequence continues at coordinate 1,031,822 of PDGT01000043.1, forward strand.
GTACTACTGTATATTAATCGTCTCCAAAACAAGAGCAGGTACTATGTTTGTGTGTGTGTAAGTTTGTTATGTAGGGATGTACAGCTATAACTGAGATACTGATTTCACATTGCAGTATGCAGCGCATTTCATATTTTTACGTAAATTAATGTTAGCTTTTTAGTATCATTTTGTAGCATCCTCTTGACGACAGCTCTTAAAAGAAGCTTTATATTTGCCTTGTAGTCAATGATTAAACGAAGAGAAACATCAGAAAAATACATATCAACTCTTGTACCACTCGAAGGAAATTAAATCGTTCTATCCCTCATGTGTCATACAATCTACTAATGCACTACCTCTATATTCAATGTTGTCGTAGTTACCAACGGCATTCTTTGTATATTATTTAACTCAATCGCCTTTACCCTCCAGTATATTTAATTAGTGCGCAGTGTTAATGGGAAAGAACTGAGGAGAGTAAGTTTCAACTTCAAGATTCCATTTGTATTCCCGATTGATTTACTTTAAACTATTTCGTGCTCCCATCGATGAAATGAACGGCCAGATACGAGTGAAACTTCGCAGACATCTTCCGCCGAGTTCGTTTTTGTGAGAGCATTTGAGATGAACAAACTAAAATCGATTAGTGTGGTAATGCCCGCCGCCATTAAAAGTTCGCTTAGAAATAGTTTAAATGTATTTGTAATATTTATATATAAAATACAGATATCACAGTGTCTATGAACACTTCTAATATCTACAGACTACCAAACGAACACATAAACGAGATGTAATCGAATCAGTGTCTGAAAAGCTTAATTAAACGCGGTAAGCGAAGGCAAAAAAGGACGTGATTTTAATTGCCTTTTCGTTTCTACACAAAAACAGTTAATAAAAATTCTTCTCCAAATGTAACATGTATATAATGTATCTATATGTACAATGTTACTATATGGTGGACATAACTGTTTGTGACAAAATATATGTCCTAACGGCCCGTCTCGACTTAGCTTGGATTGAACACTTACACCAATTTATACATACCTACATATATATTACATATTGGCCTACTTCAGCCAGATTGACGCACCTCACAAATTATTTTCAACATTATTTATTAACATATTTAGACTCTGCCCGAAATTATTCGGAACGTTTTTATCGGATTCGGTTATGGTTTCGGATATATTTTTATTTCGGATATCCGATAGTTGCAGTTACTACGGTTATTACGGTTACGGAGCTCCATAACATTAGGGGTAGGGGAGGGTTAACGATTAATGCAAAAAAAATAGATATACATTCAAAACATTTTTAAGGTTTCCCATACTCGTTGTGTTACGATTATGTAGTTTTCTTCTGAATTGCAATAAGACATGTATGATTCCAGTACAAATATCTAAGGAAAAGTAATAAAGTTTAATTTGGAGAGTCGGTTTGTGCCATATCAAGGATAATCGCCTCGGGACCAATTCGACTGCAGTCCGCTAAAAATAACGTTCCGTTCCGGTCATCGGTCGGCTGCAATGAGAGTTCAGCTATTGGCCGCAACATAAAATCAAGTCGAATATTAATCCTGGGAGAATTTACCTTTATATTATTATATTAAACATTCAAGATATTTATTTAAGCCTCTGCTTTGGAAAATGTATAGATAATTTCATAATTTTAATGACACATCTTTAAAACAAATGTATGCTTAACGAATATTTACTTAATTAATTTTATTAATTAATTTTAGCATACTCGTTAATACATTTTTTGAATAACATATTTTTTAATTTTTGGACTTTTTTACTCCTTAAGAATCGATATAAAGCTACTGTTATGGAAAATTTATGAAGAGTGAAATTTTGTCTGTATTGTACAGCGTCTATCTATACTAATGTTATAAAGAGAAATACAATTTTTAAAATTCTTTCACCATTAGAATGCTACATTATCCTTAAGTAACATATAACATAATTATATTTATTAATAGAAAAAATAAGGGCTCCTTGCTAAACTTCAGTAACGTGAACCAAGGTCTACAAAAATTTGCTTAAAAATTTCTTTCATCGCATACGCTGCGGAAACGATTGATGATAGAACAAATAAATTTTCTACGATATTAGAGAATATCAATATCTACAAATAACTTCGCGATACTATATGTCCAACTATTGTAGTTATGTCACTATAAACACTTTTACCATTGTAAAAGCTGACCAAAATCAGACCATGATAACCATAACTTCGTATTAATCCTTATCCAAATAAATCAATTCATATTCAAAACTGTTTCAATAATATATAGATAATTTTTTGAATCACTCAAATCGGATATTCTCTTCAGAAAATTTTACGAATTTAGGAAAATAAACACCACCGCCGCGCAATGACCAGTGTGGTCCGACGCAAAACAGCCGTATCGTAGGTCGGCGGACAAGGCGACGAGGGAGGGCGCACGAAGTGTTTGGCAGCTGACTCAAACAGGAGGGTGGTAGCTAACCAGGCAGGCTTCACGGAACGAGAATAATATTAATTAATAATGAAATGAAATGAAATAATATTTTACTCGAAGTTGGTTTTACAAACAGTTTTCGAACGTCAAACTACGCCATTGCTTCAACAAATCCCTACCGTGAGTGGTCTCGGAAGAAGAAGCGGCAAGAAACTCGCGAGGAATTTTTTTTCCTACTCACAGTTACAGAACGCACTTAAACTGGCTTAATATTAAACTCATGTCCAAGCGGTCTTATCCTGAAAGTAATCATCAAGTTTGTAATAACCTTTCCGCATAAGAACGCCTTTGACGTGAGTTTTAAATTTACAATATGGTATTTCTGTCAATTTTAATGGAATTTTATTATAAATATTTACACATCTACCTATGAAAGAGCCACCAGTTTTGCTTAGTCTGAAATTTGGAAGAATCAGTTTAGCCTTACTCCTAGTATTAATACTGTGAACATTACTCTTCCTAAGAAAACTATCAGAGTATTTTTTAACGTACATAATATTATCTAAAATATATTGTGATGCTACAGTTAATACATATATCAATTTCTTTAAAGAGATCTCTAAGAGAATCCCTAGGTCTGAGGTTGTAAATGGCGCGTACTGCTCTTTTCTGTAATATAAAAATCGACTTAATATCTGCAGCTGAGCCCCACAACAACAGACCATAAGACATCACACTGTGAAAGTAGCTAAAATAAACTAATCTTGCTGTTTCTACGCCCGTTAAGAGCCTCATTTTCTTAACACCGTAGGCAGCAGAGCTAAGTTTCCCTGACAAGATTTCAATATGAGGACTCCATTGTAGTCGTGAGTCTATAGTGATTCCAAGAAATGTGGTAGAATTCACTAGTTCAAATACTTCCTTATTTAAAACAATATGAGATGGCACTTGCTAACATGTGGTAAAGTGAATTTAATACATTTTATTTTCTTATCGTTTAACACAAGGTAACACACATGTAAACCAGTGTAACACTTGCGAAACAGCATTATTTACATCATCAAAACATTGTTTTCTCCTATCTACTTTAAAAAGTAAGAAGGTTTCATCAGCAAATAATACCGTTTTACACAAGTCGCTAGTGAAATAAGGAAGATCATTGATATATATTAAAAATAGTAGTGGTCCTAATATTGATCCTTGGGGGACCCCCATGGTAATTTTTGCCCCTGGGGATTCTTTCCCATTGATAACTACTTTCTGAATACGCTTAGAAAGATAAGATTTTATAAGGCTAACTGATTGTGTGGAGACACCATAATGCCTAAGTTTATTCATTAATTTATTACGGTCGGCGTAATCGAACGCTTTTGACAGGTCACAGAATATACCAATAGCATCCTGCTTGCACTTCCAAGCATCAAAAATATGTTTAAGGAGTGCTATGCCTGCATCAGTGGTATTTTTTCCTTTAGAAAAACCAAACTGATTAATGTGAAATAATTTGTTTATTGAGAAATGTGATAGTAGCTGATTGTAAATTATTTTTTCAAAGATTTTACTAAGGGCTGGTAAGATGGAAATTGGTCTAAAATTAGTGAGGTCACTATTAACACCAGCTTTACATAGAGGAATTTATTTTATCATGTTTCATTAGATTGGGGAAGCTACCATCTTCAATACTTTTATTAAAAATAATACTGTTGTCGACCCCGTAGCCCAGTTGGTAGTGACCCTGCCTGCCGAGCGTGGGGTCCCGGGTTCGATTCCCGACCGGGGCAGACATTTATGTGACAGATAAATGTTTGTTCTCGGGTCATGGGTGCTTGTGATGTGATAATTGTGTATGTCCATGCCACCCGCAACACAAGGAATCCTAGTGCGGGGGTGTGAGTGTGTAAACGTTTATATTTATATTTATATACTTAAATGAGGCGCAATGGAATAAATTATTGGTTTTATTATAACTGTGGAAAGACCCCAGAGATCACTTGTTTTCTTAATATTGATAGATTTGAAAGTTTTTTATAATTGTATCACAAGTAATGTATTTGAAGCTAAATAAATTGGGGCAATACTTACCACAAGATTCCACGATAGCCATAGCAAGTTGAGTTTTTTGTAATTTTATCTGGTATTTTCGAGAAGAAATCCTCAAATGCGACAGCAACTGCATCATCGGAAGTTACATTCTCATTATTGACATTTAAAGCAAAACTATGATTATTTAATTTTACTTTACCTGTTTCCTTATGAATAACATTCCAGATATAATACTGATAATATACATATTTCTTACGCGAAGCCCTACCATCAAGCAGGCTGGCTTCTTGAACCTCTTATTGTTTCGCGAGCATGGGATTGCGGGGAGTATTCTAGACTGTTATTTTGGAGGATCTAAACGTATTTTAGAAACAATATTACGCATAACAATAGTATCACAGAAACGTTGCGTTGCTGCATTTAATTTTTTCAACATTGCAACCTGTATAGTCCTACTGCCGTCCACCACGCTGGCCAAATGCGGGTCGGCAGACTTAACATACCTTTGAGGACACTACGAAGGAGTCACAGATGTTTTCCTTCAAGCGATATATAATACACATATAATTTTAAAAATTAGAAACACGTGCGGATTGAACTTAATTCTCCCGTGCGAGAGGCCGATGTTGAAGCCAAAAAGCTACCACTGCTTGTTTGATATTTTCAACGTTGTCAATCTCAAAATGTAATGCAGGCGACCTTGTTCACTTCTACTTCTGTGCCGTGAAATATACACCATGTTAATTAAATTTACTTTCACCTTTTACTTTTAAAAATTGTTTAAACTAATTACATTAATTAATACTATGTGTCTACGGAATAAGCTGACTACGACCGCCGCCATACTCATCCCTACGGACAACTTTTTAAAATCTTTGGCCTCTTATTAAAAAAGTATTTTTCACTAACTTCACCCGCCGGGCACAATTATTTGTATTAAGGGGGACTATTCAGCTCATTAATAATTATATTTTCATTACCGAAAAATCATACGTCAACAAATGTTAAGTGTATTGAATTTTAGTAAGTAACAAATATTCTGATTATTTTTTACAAACTTTCGTTTAGAATGTTGTGACCACAAATCTTCACTGATAAAGGATTTTAAATACCAACGCTGTAGATAAATTCAAATGCTCCCACATGCATGGACACATATAACTACACATCAAAGAAACCCTCGACCCGAAAATAAACAATTGTCTGTCACATAAATTGTCTGCCCGAGCCGAAAATCGAACCCGGAACCCCTCGTGCGGCAATCCAAATCACTAGTAACTGATCTAAAATGCCCTCATTATTGATTAGAATACACTTGTTTATTTAAAAATATCATTTAAACTTGAATTGTATTCATCTATTCAAAGATTTATATTTATTTAAGGAAAATATCCAATTATATAGATTATTTTATTAACATATATGAAGTAAATCTCTAAATTTCTGATCTCGCCATCTAGTAAGAATACAATGCTTTTATGAATGATCCACGGGCGGCCCTGTCCACTATTTATCCTGCTTTCCATCTTCACGCCTTTCTCGTCCATTCAACATTTCTTAGAAAACGATAAGACAATCTATGAAGCAGGTATTAAAAACCAAGACGCAATATTAAAAGGAGTAAGAGTCGCGTTATGTGGACGGGCTTTTATGGCACCTATCGTTTTGATCCTATTTTTTTTTTCACTTGATCTTTCGTGTATTTTCGTAACAGTATTTCATCTTATCTTAATACCTGTGTCAGATTATACAATTATCTCAATATTTACTAACAAATTTAAACTAAACACTGCATAAAGAATATCTAGTTTGACTAAACAATACATTACTACGGCGTTTATACCGATCTATATGAATCTATATTAGAAGTACTAGAAGTACTAGGGCCGCACAAAGATAACTCTTCAACTTCTAACTTTCCATAAAACGGGAAATAAGATAATTGAGTGAAATAAGTTCATAAAACAACATTACGCTATGAAATTAAGGAGCCGCAGTAATAGAGGAACTTTGGGAAGCTTTCAACGTTTATGAGAATTACTAGTGTTTTGGCAGGGTTGTCAAACTGTATGAAGATTTTGTTAATCTAATAATTTAATTTAACATAGTAATGGATATATTTCACAAAAATCATTTTTATTACGTATAATTTCGTTAATTATAAACAACATAATACATGCTTATTGTTTTGTTATTTTCATATTTTCAAGCTCGACATATGATACTTGTGACGTTGAACAAGTGGCGTAAAATACCCCAAACTTGGCTGTGTGAACAAAAAAATAAACATAAAAATACAATGGTTATGTTAAAAATGATTTGCTATAAGAATGATTTACACTGAATTACCCCATCAATATCATAAATGTCTTTCTGAAATATAACCGATAACAATTACTTCTGGAATTATAATACATAGATGATGTACTAGAGAATGCTGAGGAGGCCGCCGTTTCAGAAAAATATACGGACGCGTCATCGTATTTGCGCGCGCGCCTCGTGTGTTCTTGTGGAACATAGTAGTAGTAGTAGTATAATCAGTTTGTGATCAGTCAATGTTAATTAATGAACTATTAAAATTGAAATAGTAATGAATTATAAAAAGATTTCCTTCACTTCATAACCCTTGGTCTTCTTGCCTGTTAACCCACACAGGAGCATGATGACTTCCACTAATAATGATGGAGATCCTTTAAAAACATAAATATAAGTTAACTTTCGAAGGTACCAAATAAAACATGATTGACAACTTCAACCACGCAAGAACATGTTTTATGATACAGACGACAGCATAGATTGGATTAGATTAAATGCAGTACGGTATAAGCGTAACCTGTAAAAATGTTTTTTTTAGTTTCTAGAATAGGTGGAGCCAGTCACACTTTATTGATATATATGTATATAAGATTATTATTGTAATTAATTCATATATTTAAGATTCTGCATATCTGATAAAACGACGCTTTTATAGAATCACTCATGTGTCTGTCTGTCATAATGTAAACTTTGTATCTAATTTTATGAGTTAATGACGGACGTATACAGATACCGTAACCATGAAATATCGATTATCTTTGTAGACAAAACATATGAAGTACTTGATAGTATCAGGCGTGATTTTGCGGAAATTCATTGTTATTAAATTATTATTGATTTACTGTGCTTGTGGATTGTTGCAAAGTAAATTAATACTAATTTAAAAACACATGAAGTGTGAACCGTAGATATATTTTTTCAAGCCGTAAATGCAGACTACCTACCTAATATGTGTGTGTGCATATGTGGTCACTGTTGCCGATGGATGAACGCAATACCGGAAGGGTGGCCATAGCAACGCCGGCCCTGAAGGAGAGCTCATTTTATGCCTTTTTTTAAAAACTCCATATCATATTTGGTACGGTCACATATTGCCCTGGCTATTTTATTGCACGAAATCTTATGCCTTTCGAGGCCTGTCTGTCTCACTGTTATTTAAGCATAAACAAATCAACCTAATAACTATTGCTTTGGTATCATATTTCATCTCGGTTTCATCATGTCAGACAGCTTGAATATGAATTTAAGCGAATTAAATCGACAACCCTGCGCCAGAGGTTACTTTAAGAGAAGAACAGTTACCGTAGATAAGCTTTAGAGAAATCTCGTCAAAATGTTTGTGTTGATATTAGTATTTGGTACTTGCTTGTGTTATGGTTATAGTTAAAGCGAGGGTGTGCGATTTTCACCTGTCGATATACCTGCATTTTTGAAACACTACGATATATAAACATCGTGATAATTTACCGGTTTTATGAGTGATTCGAATAGAGAGCATTTCCACGAGATTTCTGCAACGATTGGGAAAGTAAAAATACAAATACATTCAACTATATGACTATTTTAGTACACTTGTGGACGTCATCAGAAGCTTCTACGACCGTTTTGCAATTCTGTTTGATCATGAATAAGGAGGCGAAAGAAATACCCTTGTACTTCTTTGAATATACAATAATCTTCTCAGAAAATAGATAGATAAATAGATAAAGCGAGTAATTATTGCCAAGCAGCTGTTGCAATCTCTATATTATTTCATTTTACAATACTTTTCCATTATGTTTTGACACATACACAGTTGACAACGTCGTTATTCTATAATTTGATACAAATGTATGTGAGAGTGTAGACGGAATTTTATCTTCTGTTTAATACTTCAATAACCTCAATACCGTCCGTAAGGCTTCACTAGAAACAATGTTGCAGCGTCCGCCTACGCTTCAACACGACGCAATCAAATCGATCAACTCGATCGATCAATCGACTCGATTAAAAGATGATTTAACTTAAAAATAAGTGAGTTTTGTACTTCTGTTACGATTATTGGCACTTATTTTCTTTTTCTTCTTAAAAAGACAAGAGTGTATATATAGATACTTAATCCATTATAGGTACGTGGAGTAGCTTCAGATAGGAATCAAAGACGTGACCTAAAACCGAGTCGACAAAGGAGAAGGACGGAGGGATGCGAGCTGACGGCGACATTTTGTGTATAGACGGTTCTTTACAATGCCGAAGCTTGTTCTTATAAGAACAATATCGTGGTAATATAAAAACACGCGGAGTTCATAAATTCCAAAGCATTGACAATACAACAAATAATAATAATAATTTACAAATAACAACAACAACAACAACGTAACAACGGAAATTATTATTTCGCTTTAAAATGTTAATACCTTATTTTGTTAACCAACCAAATATTAAACTTCTAAAGGAACCATTTGTCTAACATGCTATGCTTAAAAGTTTCTATCAATACACAGCCCAATTCAAGAGTTTAATTTTAGAGTACCGAATAGGGTATCAAATTAATAAACCAAATACCCCCAGTAGCAGAACCATTTAACCAAATACGAGTAAAAAGACGAAAATGTTCTAGGTAAAAACTAAAATTATGAAAGGTAATTAATTTCGATACTAATAATATATTTTTACTATAAATTATCACTAGCTCTACCATTGTAACAGTCCAACGAATGTATCATATTTTTCTCAGTAAATAAACAAATCATCACGACACAGCAACTATCGCACGGATGGGATCGGATCTTGTCTCACAACGATAGAGATTGATTAAGAGTAAAGTCCTCGCAGATAAAGTACTAATAGTTCGACGCCATACATCTGTGAGAACAGAAGTAGTCAGCTTAAGATATTTTTTATATCTACAGTTGACGAACCATCAGGGAGTCGTGTTATGAGTATTTGGTCATCGCTGGCCAAAGATATCCGTGACATAAAAGATTATATACATTTTACCATATAAGGCATATGTTTGATTACAAATAATGTTTATTGCGTATTTAAAAAACACAGTTTCCAATAAATTGTACACTATAAGTAAGCGCACTGAAATAGTTATGAACCTCTAAGCGCTTATTACGAAAGAAACTTAATCCGTTAAAAGGTTTCCAAGGAGACGTACAATGGCGGCGGGCATTAACACACTAATCCGTTTCGGTTCGTTTCGGTCCAAACGATTCTGTGTAAGATGAACTTAAATGCTCTTTACGCGATTATTTCTACAATGGAATATCGAATTACTAAACTGGGAAACTGTGAAGGCGCGGTTCCATTGCTCACAGTTTAGCTGCGTGGATCTACTTGCATATCTTTAGTGAAGTATATAACATTAGACATTAATAAATATGACTGGAGTAGAATATAATTTTTTTATCATCTTAAGTTATAAGTGTCCCTCTACTGGGTTTTCTCCCTCAATGAGAGAGATAATTTCTACCACGCTAGGCAAGTGCGAATTTAAAATCTTCATACACATTCGACAACTTAGAAGTATACAGGTTTTGTTACACCGAAGGAGGCGGTGATATTATTTCTAATTCGACTATTACATATTTTTTCCTCGCAGCCTTAAAGACCGTATTACGAAAAACAAAGGTAAGATAATTGAAATTAAAAGTAAAAAATGTGATATTTGACGTTGACAAAATGTCAGGGGTTACGATTACGATGACACACGTTTAGAAGACGTTTAGAAGACGTGATTAAAGTGAAACCTGAATTCCAATCAGAGAACTGTTGGAACTGTCAGACAAGTGCAAATATGATTCACGAGACATATTAGAATATTGTGCGCTTGCGGAATCCGTAATGCGGAACACACATCCGTCACAATGAGTGACGTCACTCGTTGACGATCACTCGTCAAAGATCAACGGAATTCCGACGTATATTTGATGAGGTTTGTATAGAAAGTTTTATTGTATTTTAAGTTTCAATTGAGGAGCCCTCACAATAGTTTGCATGGAAAACGCAACGGTCATTATAATGATATGCAGAAAATTATCGTGCATGTGTAAAAAATGCGAAGTATTATGTATACTAAATATTGTTCTATTTTATTTTAATTTTACAATGTGCCCATTACTATTTTACACGTGAGCGTATGTAAATGTGATATTTACTCAGATTATCGACCCGCCCCGGTTTCCGCGGGTGCAACTTACCAACGAAGAAAATGAAAAGTTCCTAAGAACGTAACGTTTGTATTGAGATTTTCATAGAAAATATCATCCAAATTTTCACCGCCTTCGGTTGATTTTCTAAAAATATTACAAACCTTGTCCTGACAATTAGGAACACGACAAAAAAAGCAATGAAACTGGCCGAGCCGCTATCGAGAATCATCTTTCATATACATACATATGTACATATGCGGCAAATGATTTTTGTTTATATAGATGTGAAGAAATAAGTCAATATAACGCCGTACACACTTATAACAATATCTACATGTATATATATAACATATATATCGTGGATTTTTTACTTGACTGACGACCCTCATGCAAAGCGAAACGAATTTATCGCGAGCAGTCCGCTGTAGTGGATCCGCGCCGATTTGAATTAATTTATTGAACTTTGTTCGTTGACCGTACATATTGAGATAACCTAAAGTTACTGCAGTTACATTTAATTTCATTTCATTAATTTACATCCAATTTAATATATGTAAGTTTAAGTTAATTAATTGTAAAATGAAATGAAATGATTCATTGAGTAAATGTAATATGTTTTACTCAAAATTCTGTACTGAAAATTTAATATAATTTCATGGTGAAAACACTTCAAATGGACGAAACTACATATTTTTCAGTTAGCATACAAAACATTCACGACTATGTACATTACTTCATGACATATTTCTATAGTTTCTTTTCTGCACTAATATTACCAACAGGTAGAGTAACTGGTATGATGGTATGATGGTTTTTAAAAGATTGTGGTAGACCTCCAGGAGGAGGAAAGCATTTCAAAAAATCGTTCACCAGTAAAAAGCTCCATCATTCTTAAACTCCCCGAGAATACGCTATATTTCGTTTTGATAACAAAGATTTTTATATAAAATGAGAATGAAGTCGAAAGAAAGAGCGCTGCTTGGATGCTTTATCGGTGGGCGCCGGCCAAATAATTAGATATATTCGAAAATAATGTTGTTACTTTCGTAATACAAGTCACTGATAAAATAAAGATTTTTATATAAAAAATGAACAGAAAAATGTTGAATGTCTTTTTACTTGAGCTTACCTTGTATTTGATGTTGTAATAGTCATATAAGTGTAAAACAGATACATAAAAAATAAAAAAACAATGATAAATTTATTCATTGCTTTTCTTGTGTAACATAATTCTGGTTTCTAGCTCTCATACTAGGATTCCCTGTATTGTGGGTATCTAGATTCACACCATTCCGCATAAATAAAACAACAAAAAAATATAAAAACTAAAAATTTAGCAAATTTACAAAAGTGTGTGTGCATTCGTGCGTGAGTGTGCAGTCGTGCGTGTTCGTGCGTGTATGCTTGCGTCCGTGTTCGTATGTGTGCGTACGTGTACATGCGCGCGTGTACGTGCGTCTATGCTTGCGCCCGTGTTCGTATGTGTGCGTACGTGTGCATTCGAGCATGCGCGTGCGTATTTGTGTGTGTGTGTGTGCGTACATTTGCTAATTCAAAATGATAAATATTTTAAAGACAACGTGGAACCACTGTGACATCGCCTGTCCTGATCGAACTATATATGTTTATTTCCTATTTACTTTAAAGTTATTGAAACTTAAAGGGAAACATTGTAAAATTTGTTTTAAAAGAGTTGAACCAAAGCTGCATTAAACCCGGATTTGGGCTGTCACACAAAATTTGGTCTCCGATAACGTCGAGGATACCAATGTATCCCTCTATTGTGTTTAAAGCAAATTACAGCTTGCAGCATGTCTCAATTATATGTAGCTGAACACACAAACGTCTCTAACTTGGGTACTGTAGGAAACCTAAAGCGATCTCGGGTTTATCCGGGTCAGCGCCGAGAACTTAATTGGAATGTCTAGTTTCGGCTATTACAACTAAACTGACTCCCGGGTACTAATGTGTGCTGGTAAGAAGCTTAAACTAGTCTCTGGTATTCCAACACTTTAGGGATTATTAAGTTGCGAAACTTGTGTACGGCTCGCTCGGAACGGAGCCACTACAGTTAATGCGGCAAGTTTTACAACGTTTACAAATATATACCAATACCGATCGCCGTGTCCGATGTTCGTAACCCGAACAAACGATCGACACAGACAGGCTACAATTTTTTTTTCACATAATAGACATAACTCTTCAAGACAAACCTAATAAAACTACTTACCTCATAGATATTGCAGTTCCGGATACACATACTTTGCAGAAGGCTATAAAAGAAAAAATAAACAAATATTTAGAAATCAAAGAAGAAATATCAAGAATATGGAAGCAAAATAGAGTATATATAGTGTTGACATTCGTAGTTCTCTCCACTACTAGAGTTATACCCAAGCATCTGCATCATAGCCTCAAAGTTATAGACCTAAAAGAAACTCTCTACTTAACACTTCAAAAAGCTGCCATTTTTAACACTTGTGAGAAAGTTCCTTCAAGTAGACGAAAATGAAACAAACCCCATAGTAGTAATAACCTAACATACTCCGCATTTACCTGGCTCCAGTCCGTTAATGTGGGTAATAAACTAGTCCTGGAAGCTTAGAAAAACGAAAAACAAATAATACAGATAATATTAATAAAACTGCAACGGAACCAAAACTGTACAGTAAAAATTTTGTTGTTGGCATTCACGGTTATAGATATACCAAGCATTTAACAGTTTTTTTTCTTTGTATGTCTGTTTGTCTGTCCGACTACCCATCTGTACGCGTATCTCGTGGATTGACTGAGCAGATTCAAAATGTATACGTATAGTAAAACTCCGTTTCTGTATATAAAGGATATATGAGAAAAAACATTATTACTAGCCTTTATTAACATAATAGAATCCAAAACAATTGTTCTTAGAATTTTTGTCTATTTGTTCGTTTGTCTGTGCGTTTGTGCGCGCTAATCTCAGAAACGGCTTAAGCGATTTCGTTATGGTTTTTACTAACGTATTGCAGTAAGCATACCTTAATATTGAAACTTCGTTTGAATTATGAATATTAATTAAAAAAAGTCATAAAAAACATTTGCTATCTCTAAGCGTACGGTGTTTTTCTGAATAGCGAAGGCGATTTACTAATCTAATTCAATTGAATTGTGTAGATATTTCGAAAACATACTTATGCACGTCATTTTTTACTCTTACTATTAAATGGATAAAGCCCTATCGCTATATCATTGATTAGAAGAAATGGCGAAACAAATTTCACAGAATATAGTTTGATCCAATACACAATAAAATAACAAACTTATTGTTCCTAACCTGTTTGCGGTGTTATTATTTTCAGCCGTCCCAGTCATTGATTTATTCGTGTATGCTATAAGATCCTTTACCTAAACACTGTGCATTCAGACGTCGCTTACAAATTCCAATAGGTTAATTGAATATCAACAATTAGACTTTACTGTAAAATTGTGCATCGAACCCTATAAAAGGTCGCTCAACTTTGCATAGATTATACGAAGTCGTAATTAAATTATCATGTGTATTCCTTTGGTATTTGTTACACTTTCTTGTTTGTACATTTGCAATATTAAAACTTGCAATGTGTGTAATGTGATATATAAAAAAAACTAAATTTAAAAAGGCCAGAAATTAGCTGGCAACTCGTCTGCATTATCTATGTAACGGAAATGTCTGTACGACGATAATAACAGATCACCAGATGGCCCAACTGCTAGTTTGTCGTGAGACATAAAGAAACATTATTCCACCAGAAATGCAAAATATATCTAAATACATATACCTACAGTACCGAGGCCAATGTCGTAAGAATGCGATTCGGACTTGACCAGTATATAAAAGTTATTCTTTAACGGGTTGCTACTTCGTTGAATAAAATAGAGCGCCAAATTTATTCATTAGGTTCATGTTCTTAACATGTTCAATATCTTGATTAGTCTTTACAATTAAGTCAAACCTAGTATGGACATTCTGAATCAAATCGAGTTTCAATACAGTGTATTTTTAAAAGGACAATAGCCGTAAGTGCTCCTGGCTCTCCTCCATTAACATCGGAAATAGGTAAAGAGGGAAAAACGTCCGTGCCGTGGACTCCAACGGGTCCATTATTTCGGCAAAGGGGAAGAAATTGGCGCTTTAATGTGTCCATTGTTCGGTGGCGCTGCCGTCACGACGCCGCCATTTTGTTTCGGGATATGAAGCCCGATCCGCCGTTGATACGGGCTACTAAGAATTACAAACTGCTATGTACGAGACAAACAATGCTTTGTTTTATTTTACAGGACGTAAGGGCCAGCCAGCTCTTACAAACGCAACGTTCCATATCTGCATCTAGAGTTAAAAATACATCTTGATTGATACATTTATAGATGTCACTTTACTTACGATGTGGGAGTCTTCAAGAGGAGAGTGTATAAGCTATTGTAAATTAGTATGCTCATTATCTTAGACTTCATCACCACTTACCATCAGGGAGGATTTTTGTCAATTATTTATTTATTTTATGTAATAAAAAATGTCAAGCTACAGTGATTTTGTTCACGTATCTTTGACCAATATCAATTTTATTACCAATACTATATAATAATAATATAAGGTTTAATCAACCACCTCCTCGTAATTAAAGTATGAAACATATTCTACCACGTTTCTCCAGAACTAATTATGGACACTAATTACTAATTAGGTGTTAGAACGCTTATCACGATTTTGAGGGTAAGGCATGCTCAAGGAATTTTCAGGCTATAGATCGCCTATTCATATCGATCTTCCCGAAATAGCCTGACTCGGTTGATCACTTACAATTGACAAAAGAATTTGGGCTATGATCACTTCGCTAGCAATTTCTCATCGTAACATGTGTTATAGATCCCGTTGTACATACAGTCACTTACATAAAAATGTATTCGATCACCTTCGATGGCTTGAAATGAAACGTTATTTTTCCACTACTGCAAACTAAATTGAAGCAAAACCGATTATGGAGTAAATCCGTATGGAGCAATTTGAGAAGTTCGTTCGGTTTTCAATTTGAAGGCAATCAGGAAACAGCTCAGCTGCCGACAAATTGTGTCCCGTGTGGTATCTCACGGCAGTTGGATTTAAATATGGCTGCCGATAGCGCAGCCGTTCACGACCCCTTAAGCGAATCGTGTATTAACATACATCAATTAAAGCTGAACTCTAGTGTTTTTCTAAAAAATAATTCACCGCAGCATCAAAATAAATAAATTTAGTAGGTAAATTTAACCTATACATATTTTCTGCCAATGATTTTCTTAAAATGGAACGGAAGACGTCGGAATTTTTAAGACATAGAAACGTTGATTTAATTTCGCACTTCAACTGTTATTACAAGAATTTGGAATAGACTGGAGCTAGTGGAAAAAAATATGCGAACTTTTAAATGAAATGATTCGTTATGAAGATCAAAATTCTTTTGTAATTACAAAACGTTTTAAAGAAATGCATGAAAATTGGCATTCATCTCCCTTTATAGCCAAAAGCACTCAGTGTAGAATAAGAAAATAGGTCCCATCACTCACAGAAAAACTTATGAGTAAAAGTGCAAAAAAGACGTTAAATTTACTTTAACTTAATATAGACTGTATCTCGTTACACAATTATGTAGACAGCAACAAAGGGCTATTGTCGGCAAACTAAGAAGTACTTGTAGGTATGTGATTAAGTAAACGACAGACGACATCCTTTGCTGAGGAAAACCCGAACCCTAATTTCCTCTCGAAATAAATATTTGGTCAGTAAATAAGTAACTGCTTATTATGGGAGATACAACAGAACTGAATTTGCCGTTTACTTTATTTACAACATTGGTTACAATCCACTGCGGCGAATACGGTGAGAGAACCGTTAGATTAGGCCCGTGAGTGAGGACGTGGAGTGTACGACGCCATGGGTTTCCATTGTGAATAGATGATCCCAACTTCAACTATTTATATCCTATGATTGAATTTTAAGCTTTTTTATTCTAAACTCCCATTTCAAAGAAATTACCTAACTAACGTTCAAATTAGCATGGCGGGTTAAATCATTAATATATCATAAACATTTAAATTACACAGTGCCACGCTTATAGTAGCGGCATGAAGTTAAAACTCCCGTGATAGTGATTTTGCCCATCTACTGGGCTAGGGACTCCACTCACAACGAGAGGAGCAAAGGCCAACGTTTCGAACCTTTACCCCTTTCATTCCGAGAGAAGAATCTAGTTCAGCAGTGGTACAAGTAATAATGTTTCCTGAATGTTTTTTATTGGTTACACTAAAAGTCGTTAACAGCTACCAAGAAGAAAATTTATTTACAAACAGCAAATAAAAGGGCACTGAACTTTTTGTCTTCACCTGTGTATACTCGTAAACAAATATTTACTAACAAATCAGCAAGATACTACTTAACTTTAAGGAGTTGCAAAGTATATATCACGATATATTTAAATAAAAAGGTGCAGTTATGCAATTCAACGAAATCAATTTTGAACATCTATAAATACTAGATATACTATAAGGCATCAAATTTACGATACTCGATTTTTTATCGATATCGGTACAATCGCTTTAATACTCTCCATTGCAACAATTGTCGATGACTATACGTGGATATAATCGGGTCATCGAGATAAATATTCACGTGTAACAAAACATATCTATAGATCAAGTGATATCATAAATTGCAAGTGCAGTTAATAGATAATATAGATTTTAAAGATAGAGAACTTCAATACTGTTGATGAATTTGGTATAACGATAGATTACCTATACTATAAATTATAGGGGGGGGGGGTT
>PDGT01000043.1:1049572-1163479 GCA_003671415.1 Megathymus violae
TGTCCTTGAAAGCTATAAAAGGCCGTATTGGAGCGGCCTAGAATACTCCCCCCAATCCCATGCTGGCATAACAGGGTGTCGTAAGAGGCGACAGAAGCCAGCCTGCTTGGTGGTAGAGCTTCGCGTAAAGATTATATTATCAGTATTATTATTAAGTCATTAATTTTATTACTGGTATTATTATTATCTTTTCTTGAAGCCTGCCTGGCTAGCTACCACCCTCCTGCTTGAGTCAGCCGCTAAACCACTCGTCATGTTCCGGCTGGGGGCTTGAGAGCCAGTTCGTTCTTTCTTACCTTCTCATTTCCTGGCCGACAACGCATCAGTGATACCATTGGTTTTGCTGATGTCCATGGGCGACGGTGACCACTTACCATCAGGTGGCTTGTCTGCTCATTTGTCGGTTATTAACATAAAAAAAGGACGTAAGGCGTTATAAAACTACTGTTAAGAAGGAAATTCTAATCTTGGTAAGTAAAATACCGTACCAGCATATATACCTACCGTCATAAGTTAAACCAGGAGGTACAAAACGTGGCTACCTCCAGCAGGAGCGACCGTTCATTACGCCTCACAGTTAATTAACAAGGTGCATCACAAGCCAAGATGTACTCGTAACTGGTGGTAGGGTTCTTTACCCGCGTGGATAGTTGCCCCCCTCTGTCTAGAAAACTAACCTTAAAATGAGTTCAATATTCGGTTGCCCTTTAGGTCTCCCGATTCCATGTCGGTCGGAAACAAGCCGGTTACAAATGTCCACGGGTGGCGGAGACCTCTTAACATCAGAGGGCGTCAGCTTGTTTATCGATTATTTACATTAAAAAAATGTAATATTATTATTTCAGAATACAAATATATTATAAACGATATTGGTTAAAAGTTAATATATACACATTTGCAGCGGATATTTTGTCAGTCAATAATAGCCCTAAATTCAATCTTCGAGCGGCGTGAAACGGTACCTAAAAAGCGAAAACTATTTAGACGTAAAGTTAACAATGTCTCTTTATTGTCAGGTGTCACACATGTCAAACATTTCTCCCTGCCACAGTAATCTGACCGTAATTATGATCCATGTATTTCGAATCAAAAAAGTCAATATAAATTACGAAAATGTGCGCTCATTACAGTTAAACAGACGAATTTGTTTTTTACGAAAATGGCGAGTCGAACGTATCATTTAGCCAGTTCGACTTTTCAATCACCAATTATTAAAATGAGCGGCTCCGGGACAATAGATTCATTAATTTTCGTCCGTTGACAAACCAATCGACTTTGTAATTTATTCACTACACATGACACGAAATCAAAGGTAGTACAGAATATTTTATGGAATTCCTCTGTTTTATTCTCTATACATAATAGATAATAAATAAAAATGCATGATTTAATCAGTTTTGCAAACCGCGATCGCCTATTCGACTTCTAACCGCGATTCATATTGTTTCCCTCAGTCGGTTACTATCGTGATATGAACATAGAGGTATGAGTTTAAAAGATTATTACATTATCCTATAGGCCATGTCAATCAAAACAATATTCACATCTCAAAGCCAGTAAACAACAGGCCAGTAATCTAATTACTTGGGGTAAACTGAACTGTATACGGACCATTCCTTGTTCGGAAATTAGATCAATGCAGGATTGGCAAAAATAATAATACTGGAGACATTTTCGTTGTAACTTCTTGCTTTATAAATCCTGAATATGTTTATAAAATTTGTGGAAAATTCCGTGAAGTAGAAGTATCACTTTTCAATATATATAGGTACGGCCGTCGCCATGTAGCGAAATACGAAGGTTGCTTATGCAGTCTTTCTCTTCATACTGTCGTATTTAGGTAAATCTATCTATCTATAGGCCTCCCCTAGTTGACACCACTCCCGCCGATCCTGGGCCCTCTGAATCCAACGGGTTCCAGCAGTTTTCTTCAGGTTACCACTCCACCTGGTCGGGGGGCGTCCTGTACGCCTTTTACCAAGGCGTGGACGCCATTCGAGGACTTTTCTTCCCCATCGGTTGTCAGTCCCTCGAACGACGTGCCCTGCCCACTCCCACTTAAGCCGACTAATCCTGTGAGCTATGTCGTTAACGTTTGTTCGTCTACGGCTTTCATCGTTACGAATTTTGTCTCGTGGCGATATACCTAACATAGCTCTCTCCATGGCTCGCTAAGTAATTTTGAGCTTTCGGATGTGGCCAACGGTAAAAGACCATGTCTCCGATCCGTAGGTTATCACTGACGGCACCACACATTGATAGAATCGATTGATCGAGGTTCTTACCTGCTTTTATATGTAATATTTAGGTATTTCCACGCTTTGTAACCTTTAAAATCTTGTCTTTATCTTGTTAAACGTCTTGTGTCCGGTTATTTTGTGATTTCTTTAACTATTTTGTTGTGATTAAAGTTTTATAATTATTGTCAAGTATTTTTCTGAACTTTGAAAAATGGTTTTTTAGCGTTCAAAAAAAAAAGTATTTATTGTCAGTGTCTTAAGCTTTCGTTGCATGAAATACGGAAATTCCGTTGAAAGTAACATAATAATATCCGCTGCTGAGATAAACAGCCACTCATACTGAATCCTAAAAATTACAGAGGTTACTTCCTAAAACATCAATATATAGGTAATATCAGAAGTATTTAGGGTAGAGCGGGGCTTGAAGGTCCGCGGATAAAGAGGTCAACCATTTAAAATATATATAATTAGTCATGTATCGTTCTTTCTAAATATACTAGAAACGAGAAAAGAGTACGGGAGGCTTAATGAGGCATCGCTGGTTGTCGAGCGACGCCGCGACGCTGGAACGCCGCTAGCAGGAGATCCCCGACCCCGTCTCAAAAGTTTAACGTAAGTAATTTTTTTCATTATTATTCTTTTTAGTTTCGACCAGTGTTATATCGTTTACCATGCCTTAACGTTATTTATTCATACATACGTGATTTTTTTTCACGTTTTATAATTTGTTTTTGTTTAGTTTGAACGGTAATTTTTTGTAACCTGTAAAACTACTCACATATGTTTGGTGTAAAAAGGTCAAATGTGGACCTTTTAACCCAAATTAAAAGATTACCCCATCATAATATATTGGTTATAAAAACCTTGTTTGTTTCAGTATATGCAACGATAAAAGAAAATCTGAGCGTGGCACTTATCTGTAGAGTTGATACAGCGTGTAACTGATTTATTTAGGATTGAAAATAATTCATTGAATGTATTTTTATGAATGTATTGAGTTATTGAGGCATATATATCGGTGCATTGAATTAACTAAACCTTAATTGTCAAGATTCATGAAATAAATGAAGTATGCTCCTGTCAACTTGAGATTTGGATATGGTACTCCAACATATTACACTTGTAATAGCGGTTTCAGCTACAGCTCGTAGATTCACCTTCCAAGGGGTCCATGAAAATTGTATTTCAAACAGAGGTCGCATTTACTTTAACCATAATTGTGATTCAAGAAAAGATTAGTCTGATTTACATATGATATAGATATCAAGAAACGTTACTTAAGTTAACATGTTGTTTGTATTATATTTAAGGAAAAAAATTTTTTGGTTACGTTTTAAAAATATTTTTTACAAAATTTTTAAAGATATGAAATATTTGTTATAAGATTTCAAAGGCGTCTCAGACTAGCAACATTCTAAAGACTAGTGTTGTCTTGTTTAACTATGTAGTTCACTTGGATCTGATCAGTGAATCAACTGTTATAAACTCAATAAGTAAAAAATTATGAATAAAATATAATTTTTTCTGTTGATATGAAAAAAAAGTTGCTTTTAGTTAAAAAAAACTACTGTTATTATTGCATAAAAACCTTTCAAAATTTAATATAAATACTGAACCATTTTGCCTCCTTGCCCTCCCTTTATACCCCCACTTCTGGGGAAAAGGACGACAAAGTTTTGAAAAATTGAAAAATCGTCATATTTCTATTACGGTAATTCAACCAAAAGTTGGGTTAAACGCGGTCAGATAACCCTTTTTTCAATTATTGTATTATATTTTGATTAAGTAAGCTCGATTTTCTCCGTAGAATTCAAAATACTAAAATTGGACCTTACAGCCCCGCCCTACCCTACTTTCCTTTATGCTGGCTCACTTTCGATTGGCACACAATCGAACCCGAGACTCCTACCTCAGCAAGCAGGGTCACTACCAATTAGGCTATGAGGTCGACAATTTCTGTATATCAATACAGGCATACCCACAGATACCCGTTACCTGGTCCTCAGTGAAAAGCCTTCTTAGGCTCAGCTTAAGCCCATACTTATCTTTCAACTCAACCACGACGCGAATGCTCGAACCGACATGAGGGTACCGTTTTCCAGGGACTTGATACCGCTTAGTGCCTATATAAAATATATTCATCTGTAGTAGGTTTGTACAAATGTACTTATAATTATTAAGTCCCAAATTACTAGTCTGACTGCAAAAAATGGTCAACAGTCGTACGTGATCTCGGCTAATAAAAAGGGACTGTAGATAAAAACCTCAAGAACAAACAAGCCTGGAAATAATTACTCCATGCGGTAGTCACAAATATTTAAAATATAATAAATAATAATACATACCTAAATATGTGTTAAATATATGTTACGTACATTATATCTCTTTGAAGATTTTACGACGACAGTATTCATTTGAATACTCACTAATTGCCGCAACAAACACATTTGTTGCCGGATCTTGACATCACTGTACGGGAATGCTTTAACGTGTCAGAGAGAATTCCTAATACATAGGCATGAATATAGGTTTTATATGTATTTCTTTAATTGTGCTGATATTATTACATTATCCTTTCAGTAATTAAGACATCTTGTGCATCCATTCTCAAACACGCTATTACAAGGGAACAAACTTATACCGACACAATAATATCCATAAGCAATCTCCGATGAGAACCTCGCGGCAACCCTGAAATGATTTAAACGCGGCTCATGATATATGAGGGTAGAACACACATACATTATCGCTTGCGTAGTACCTTCGAATTAATACGTTATTATAATTACGATATAACGGGCGATATCTGAGCGGGGTGTTTTAATATATGCTTTGATTTTCTACTATTGACTCCACAAGTAGTCTAGGTCCCCGAGCGATGTATAATGACTCTTAAAGACGCGTAAAATACATATTTCTAGTCCTTAAACTTTATGTGATTTGAATTTTATGGTTTTAGCATGATTTTAAAAAGTAAGAAGTCTATTTCTCTGTAGTTCTTTAAGAACACTTTATACATATAGGTCACACTAAAAGTTTCCGGAATTGGCCACTTACATATATTTAAAAACAATATTAAAAAAGCTATTTATCATTTATGTATTTATTGGAACGAAGTTCCTTACGGCAGGCTTGGAGGAGATAGGGATTTTGCTGCGCGACCAAACTAAAAAAAATGTGATAGTAAAACCGTAAGAAAAAGTCCGTGGAAAAAAATGTGATAGTAAAACCGTAAGAAAAAGTGCGTGGAATAAAACCGTTAAATAGGGATTTTGCTGCGCGACCGAACTAAAAAAAATGTGATAGTAAAACCGTAAGAAAAAGTCCGTGGAATAAAACCGTTAAATAGGGATTTTGCTGCCGCGACAGTCGTATACACAAGCGAGTAGTGTATAATACCTTTCTCTTTCTCAAGCCAATAGTTTCAGCAATAGAATTTAATGACGAGACTGATTAATAAGAATTACTTAAAATAATAATATTTTGTTATTTTAGTTCATAATTTGAATTACGATTTTTTCTTATTTTACGTAATTTATTATTTCCTAAAATACTGAATTTCCTAAATACTTTCCTGTACTTAAATAAAAACTAATCAGCAAAATTTAAGAGACAAATCAAGAAAACCTACATAAAATTGAGCACGATTTTTTTTTTGCAAATTGTGTCGATTCTACATTAGCCGAAGGAACTTCGTTCCTACCCGGTGTCGCACGACACCACATTTTTTATTACTACATTTAAAAATGGAACTCTTTAGCCGTAGCATACGTAGTCATTTTAAAAATTGCGTGATTACAATAAAATGGATTTAGCTCGGGAAAATTTTCGTTGCATGATTTTTCACGATTTTAAGTGTAATTTGACAGCTCAGCAGAGCCTCGTTATGAGTCATCCAGTCATCACCAATCCGAATGATGGAGCCACCCCGGGATTTTTCATAGTTGACGGGGCAGCCTATCGTGGATGCTGTCCCACTACCTAGGCCCCCTACCCAGCGGTGCACCATGGTTCGTATTCCGCTGCCCTCCAGAACTAAGCTCCGATACAATGTACAACCAACTTATTACAACCAGTCTCACTAATGCAATGCAACAAGTTTATACAAGTTTAGTTTACACAAATATATACAAGTAACATAGAATATAATATAATATAATATAACACATTTAAACATGAACGTTTGAGATTTACACGCGGGTATTTTCCGGCCCCTTTGTTTAGTCCGTCGGCTCATCTGTCACTAAACAAATTAATTCGAACGACGCAATGATTTCCCGCTGATAACAACAACAATTGTGTAATTACTTTTGTAATTTGATAATTTATTTAAAATACGTTCACTGATAAACGCTACGGAATATGAAACAAAGTTGCTTTACTACTACTTGCATTATTATTGGAACAGTAGGTACTATTCAAAAGTAAATAAGTCTTAAAATTAAGGTACAACGGCCAAAGTAACACTATGAGAGGTTTTAAATCCAAAACACAGTAAAAGTATTAAAAATATATGCAATAACTAAAACATTACATTACACACACATATGTATGTTATACATATTAAAAAGCAAATTTAAAATATACATTTAGGGTCGTTGATGACTTACCATCGGGTGCTACATCTGCTCGTTTTGCCGATGTCATTTTGTATTAATATAAAAAAACATATGCGACGACGATCTGTCTTCCAACGCGCCCGCCCGCTTGAGGGCGGGTGCGTGGGCTTTTCGGGTCCCAAGGATCACCCTTTTTACCCGGATTGAAGCTCGGGAGAACCAGAGTCTCCCGGAGTACGAGGGGAGGACCCCGCCGTTGGGGAGGCATCCCAAACATATGCGGCACGTTTGGCAGATCGATTAGTTTAGCGGCAATACTATTTCCTAAATAAATATGGCGATATACACTCCATTTCTCATGTTAAAGCCACAGAAGTTAAATAGGTACGTGTCCCAGAACCTGTCAAATAACTGCTTTTGCTGTTCATGACTAAGTTTGTATTGGATAACTTCAACATGCTAATGGAAAAAGGAACTCGGAAAATAGTTGTTGGTAAGACGAATAGAACCGTTAGATGTTTTGAGTCCGAGTTGCATCGCAACTTTATAATTGAATGATTATCCGTTTTAATTGTGACGGGTACTCATAATTTTTGTTTTTTTTTTTACGGTTTTACTGATGTTTTGATTCATTTACATGGATCGTGGTCTCGACGTGACTTCATAGTATATGTATGTATGTGATATACACTTAAAATTCACTCGTGAAGCTTTTTATAAAAACCGCATAGTAAATCCCTGCAATAGTTTTTGAGAGTACCGCGCTCAGAGAGAGAAACAAGATTCATTATCTAATTATTACATTATTTGACATCGGAACACTAAACTTCACGTCATGCTAACAATTACAAGAAGATTTAAAAATTGAAGAATAACTATCATGTAATGGGAAAAGATTACTAAAGGACTTTAGACACAACAAATATGTTGTTTGGACACATACTTAAATGATAAGCTGAATTGTGCAAATTGTGATCTCTCGAGAAAAATCACAAATGCTTAATTAATGTTTCGACAAACTGTTTTGTGTTTATTGTATGTAATATTCGGGCAACGCCAAAAACAAAAATAAATGGAAACACATTACGTAAGCCGGAGCATGCACTGATGATCCATCTCCTGCAGCATCATAAAAATACCACAACCATATTGTCAAGGCTTAGGCAGAAGACAGAGGCGATAAATAAATATAAACCTTTCATCTTAATCTGTTCTGTGGTTTTATCGTGATGTGATGAAAAAAAAATAGTTTTGATCACTAACTATATCGTCAACAAATTTCACTTACATAAAAATTTCCAAAAAAGAAATTCTATGTACATACCCCGCTATAGTTTTATTATTAGCATAGATTATTAAATATTATTTGTTCAAATTCAATTTTGCAGTACTTACTCTGCAGGAGTTAATTATGTCCAGTTCATAAGCTTTAACGTAATTACCGTTCTAATTAGTCATTGGACGGTTACGGCTCGTTCATTAGTTTATGGTTGAATAATTCAGTGCCAACCGAAATATCGGAGTGGCATCTATCGTCACGTTACTGCCTCTCACAATTGAAGGGTAAAGGTCGTTGTGGTCACCCTACCAAGTGCCGATACACAGTATCCATAATTTTACGAATTTTTGAGAATATTATACGGTACTCAGAGGTGTAAGGTGATTTTTTATTTTTCCCAAAGTAAACCAATATATCAAAAAATTGTAATCTGAAACGCATAGATCCAGAGAATAAATCTGATATCTATTGATTCAAAAATCATTTTTGGGCCTGATGGTAAGTGGTGATGGGGTCTAAGATATTGAATGTATTAAGGACTAAAATGTTGCGTCTGAGGTAGCGCAGGGGAGCATTGAATTCACATTAGTTCACTAGATTGGCATCGCCCCTTTCGGACACTGCCCGCAGGGTCAAATTCATACGTTCCACAATGGCCTCTCTTTCGGACTGTATTTTATCCCTACTATCCCGAGCCCTCGACAGGTATCTCCCCACTACTGTGCTGTCATCTGTATACTCATAGATATCCAGCTTGAACAGATCATTAATGTGCCACCACAACTCGGAGAGACCGATCGCTCAAAAAGCCCTTTACCCAGCCGATAAGGCCAGAGAAAATATCATGACCTGGAAGTCTGCTTAATAAGTGAGCGTACTAAACCCTGACGAAGACGGCAAGCTCCTCCCCATTTTTCTCGAGGGTCTCATCCTATAAGTGAGTGGCATACACTAGATACATATGTACATACATACATATTTACATGTCATCTAGTGTCTGCAGTTATTTTTAACGTTCGATCAAATGAGATCACATGCTTTTGTCGTCTCTCTTATTGGTAATCGCTGAACCTCGGTTCTATTCCGATGGATACCCGTGAATGGTGGTGGAGTACGGTACCAACCTAGCGAGGTACTATTTTCCTTTTCATCGAAAGTGAAATATTTTTACGTACATATGTCGATTGCATTGTCGACGAACCAGTAAAAAGGGGTCGTCCACTTGTTTTTTGGTCAGCAACTCGTCAGCGGGCAGCAACTTGGCCAGCGGTGAACACTTTCCATCCACTACGTCTACTGTTTCGTTTTCGGCTACTAACAGCAGAAACTTGGGGACTGCAACAACACCATGTTATCTACGAAACTCTTGGCCGCAGTGATCATTAAAAACATACCCATTAACATTAACATAAATGACATAAATAATACTGCATACTTATAAAAATCACAGTCGTTTATTAATTAATAAATACAGGTCATTAGGATAGACATAGAGAATTACCAAACCTTTTAGCTTAATGAAAGATATTTAACAACTAGTTTAAAACTATAATCTATGGATAATTGAGTAGATATGCGCGCTCGTGGCTCGTTGTCTGACAAATTACGCTCTTCGTGACTAAATTACATCAAATTAACAACAGGAGCTGCCGTTCATACGAACGTTCAAGGCATAACCGCTTAACATAATGATATGGAGAATAATTGTATAATGCTATTATTTTGCAATTAAACCTAGTGAGAATTAAACCGATGCTTAAGAGCAGACGCTTCTACTCTTTCTTCTCATACCCTGACCGACAACGTATCGGTGATACGTTGAGTCTTATTGACTAAACGTGGGCGACGGCGACCACTTACCATCAGGTGGCTCGTGTGCTCGTCTGTCGGCCGTTCACACAAAAGACACCTAAAGAATGGACAGCCAAAACTATATGTCGAGCACGTCAAACTGCTATTATATACGCACGCTAACACCCACATAGCCCTCCTCCCCGAATTCCTTGTGTGGGAGATCCGAACATCACAAATCCCGACATCCCGAAAATCATTTGTCTGTCGTAAAATATTTAAAATCGACCGAGATATAATCTGGAACGTCTCGATCGTCAGATGGCGTCACTACCGATCGCACGATGAGATAAAAAAACAAGGCTGGGGGTTAATAACTACTGTCAATAAATACAAATTGTATGAGGATTTGTTTTATTGTAAGAACATAATATTCTCTTTGCCGCAACGCTTTTATTAACGAGAGAACTCGGCAGCTATGTTTTTGTACGTATATGTGTAAGTATGTTCAAGTTTCCATTACGTTAACTTGATGCACAACAAAAATTAAATCAATGTACAATTGCATTGTACCCAATTCAGATCAGCGCTGTATTCCCGAAAACAACACAGACTGTACTTACTGCTCTGTGTGTGCAGTTGCTTAGGTTATGTCGGATGTCGGAATATATCCTGAGTTTCTTATTCTTAACACATATAACGTTGATTGGTTTATTACGGAATGGAATAACATGTTACTAACGCAAAACTCTAAAGGATTTTCAACTTAAACAAAAACCACACAAGTAAATTTGAAAATATAAAGTTTCGGAATCCATAAATCGACCATATTTAATATTTGGTCTTGAAAAGTCTAGCTTCTAATAACTAATACAAACGATGTATCGCACGCGGACACCTACATCAGACACATTGGTGGTAAAAATAAAAATAATAAGGGAATAATTTTTTAACGATAGTATTCCAAACTATCTATTTTATAAGTATTGTGCCATTATTTAAGTGTTTTTAAATCAAACTTTAAAACGCGAAGAGGCACAGTTCTTGTGTCCGG
Source organism: Megathymus violae (assembly GCA_003671415.1). Lineage (NCBI taxonomy): Eukaryota > Metazoa > Arthropoda > Insecta > Lepidoptera > Hesperiidae > Megathymus > Megathymus violae. Next base: position 1,060,496 of record PDGT01000043.1, read on the forward strand.
GACTATATTATCATAAAACAATAATATTAATAATACTTAAAATAAATCACATTAAAAGTACTTTTGTTTAAATACGATGAAATTATGGCAAAATATTATAACACATAATATCACTACCTAGTTATTGTAAACGGTGTACACCCAACGAGAACTATTTTAATTTAACTTTTGTGAAATGAAAGGAAACGCAACCCGGTAATGGAACCACATTCACTGTCACAGCCAATAATGAATATTCCATTCAACTATTAAATATTTTTTTATTAAAAATCTTTTAATAGTTTTATAAGGTGCAATATTAATTGATAAAGAGTGAAAATTATGCGAGAGAAATTTAAAATATCTAAACGCAAGCCATTGGCTAGATAGAGAGAAACCCGCCGACATTGCCCGCGACTTCACGTCAAGAAAGTATGGGAGGTTGGTTTTTTTTAATAATTACTGCTTGTTTTTACGATTGGTCAAATTGAATTCATAATCTAATTAATGCAATATTTTCTTTCTGCGAACTCAATGGACACAAGACCCTACTGCCAAAATGGTTTCATGATTATCTCCAGGCTTTTAAAAATTTCAAAATTGATACAATATTGTTTCGCACTAAATATAAACGGAACATTCTATCTGGCCGCGGCCGCTGACGTCGTTGACGAACTGCGCCAAAATGGCGGCGTTTATAAGACCCAAACAATATTGCAATTAAAAAAATAATACAAAATAAATATTGACTTTTCTACAATGACAATATTTATTAGCAAAATGATATTAATATAAATAATCAGTAGAAATCATAAAAACTATTACATATAGAACCAACTTCGAACTGCAACGCAGCACTGGATGTTTCTACTTTTGATCAATATTGTCAATATGACTGATGTTTTATGACTGATTTTAGCGCGAGATACGAACAGAAGAAAATTATACCCCTACATCTTAGGAGAATGAAGTACCAAAACATAATATCACCCGGTGCTTAAATAAATACCGCACACACAATCAATAGCTCCCGAGGGTAGCACAAGCGACTACTAAATAAGCACTATTCATTCACTTATCGGTTTTATAGCGTAATTTTGACAGACAACGTTATTATTAAAAAATCCAAGCGCACTCGCAGAAAGGGGTGTACGTTCCATACGTTCAATTGGAAAAATATTATTAAGTAACTTAAAATTAAGTCATGGGCCCGACGTTCTGTAAAACCTTAACGATTAACCGCTATGTTTACATATAAACAAATTAAACCGAGCTTGCACCCTAAAGCTATACGTTCGAAATCTATTACATCCTACGGTAACGACTCGTTGCGCCAGCGCGTCCGGTACCGTTGCCGCGAGCGTCACACTGACGGCTGACAGCTGTCAAACGACGCTCGTTCGTAATAGAACCGCAATTGCGTCACGTCAACTTTACGCAACTACGCCAAGCATCGCGCACGCGAGCGCGTATCGGTATCCGGGGTTGATATCGAAAGTGGGATAGTATCACCGTTGAACGAAGCCTTTGTGCTACCCTACTGCATCATCTTCAACTTGAACCTTAGGACTAGGTAGGAGATTACTCTAATAAATACAAAGAACGCGCTCAGTGCGCCGACGTCCACCCAAAAGTTGGCCTGATCCATCGTCATCTCCTTCAGGAACAAGCTCGGGGTTCTGAAATGGCAATACGCTTCGGAGCAGTGAAGCTTTTCCCTTCCGAACCCGTAAACCGACAGCATGGCCCCTTCGAACCCGTACCTGACGTAGCTGAGGTACGTCAGCCACTGCAGGTAGCCGGGGATCGCGTTGAAGTTGACGAAGAACCCGGAGAACAGCACCACCGGTATGGTGGTGACGGGGCCGAGGTACACGCCGGTCTCGATCTTCATGCCGGCGCCGATGAGCAGCCCCAGCGACTGCGCGACCAGCGCGGTCAGGATGTTGATGGTGGTGAACATCAGCACCCGGTCCGTCTGCATCGGCTGGCCCGTCATGAAGTACACTATTATCACGTAAACGCCGCTGAACACGATCTGAATGGGAGAAAAGTAATTATGTTTTATTATAACTCTTGAAAACGTTACCTAATCCTGTAATTTAAAAAAAAAACCTCTTATGTATGGAGCCTGTCATCGAATACCCTCAATCCGTTCGTTGATATTACTTCGGTTTTTACTTTTTTATACCTCCTCAATAAATATGTAATTTTACTCAAAAAAAAAACAGTTGTCACTTATGGTTCACTTCGTGGTTGGATGTTGGAGGGTTAGTTGACAGGAGCATTTACCTCTTGCTTCGAGACCGGCGAGGTCGAAATGTACGCTCATGTCGTAAATAAATCTTTTAAAACGTTTAAACTGAAAAAGCATTTCAAATTATACCTCACCAATGATTTTATATTAGGCACATGAATGAAATTTCCTGTGAAATTTCCGATTGTCAATACACACGACTTTGAATCCAAATGATATTAAATTAGTATTACTTTACTTTGCAACAATGAATTTCCGCAAATACTATTCTGCTATGCCCGATACTGTCCCCCTGATACTACCAACTATATCCATATGATAATAATAATTAAATTCTGCAAAGTTATTCAGAATAAGTCCCTGGAGAAATCAATGATGTATTTAAACTATCCATCACACAACACACGGTGCGTTTATAGTGCCAACAATTTCATTCCGAAAATTTTATTTCAAAAGATGAGCCCGAAGATGGCCGTATACATAAGTCGCCATCACAAACTACGTCAAAAATAGCAGACGGATTCAGTATAAAAGAAATACCGATTTACTTTGACTCAAATTGGAATCGAAAGTGAAAAACTCGAAAAATAGGTTCGAGATGAACTAAGCAAAGCTCGAGTATTGCATTACTCATTCATACGAGGCCGTCAAAAAAGTCCATAATGAATTTATACATAATATGTATAATTTTTTGCATATAAATCCGTGAACTTGCCACAAAATGAAAAAAATCAATCGCTAAATGTGGTGCTGCTTTCGGTTGAATATAATTAAAGAAAAAACAACACTTTTTGATATTGAACGGAAGTTTCATAAAATTTGGGCCTCGTTCCATCTTCGTAACAGACAGATGTTAACTTTGTCGATAACTTAGGGCGAACACGGCGCGTCAGATTACATGCGTTAATGAACTAGAGTCAATTCTTCCCATCTACATACATTTACATTTTCTTCGTGTGTTTGTTGGCATCATATTGATGTAAATATAAGGAAATATAAAACTTGCAAAAAGATATTATTATTATTAATATCTGTCCATTGTTGAAAATTTCAGGTGGTAGAACCAACTCTATTCTTAGGGTACTGATATTAAGACTAATACGCGAATACGCTAATACGCGAGTTGCCCATTGGAACTGTTAAGCGACGCATTAAAATACAACTTATAGGCATAGGATATTATATTATAGATGAGTACATTAATGACAAGGACGCCTGGAAATAATAGTGTTGTAACCATTTCCGCACAGGTTTAAACTTTTGTAATTACCATGTGTTGTTTAAAAGATGTGCTGAGGAGTTTCTTTCGCCGTTTCTTCTCCACATTGTTAAAGCACCTTTTCGAAACGGTGGTAGAAGCAAAAAATGACGTTCATAAGTGTATTTACAGAATACCTATATGATTAAATGATTTTGAATTTGATTCAAACTTAATATTTATTAGTTTTTGCTCTACGGTCAACCTAGCATTATTTGTAGTTGGTTAAAAATATCTATGGACCGTCTCTGGCTGGCAATAGCGCTTTATGTTAGTAATTTTATTTTAAAAATACTTTGTATTCACCTGAAACGGCAGGTCCGCTATAGTCTTCGCGAAGTAGAAGGCTTTCAAGGAATACCAGTAATTCAAATGCTCTCTCACAAACACACTCATTTCTGTAGGGACTGAAAAAAATATATGATATTAACGTTAAACATGTTATAAAACAGTATCTATTCGTATCGACGCGATATTCAAACTACTACACGATTTTTCAGGCTGTTTTTACCAATGGATAGTGATTTATGCAGAATGTTTTGGTGAATGAATAATTTAACTATCTTTATAGCAGAATTTAAAATGTCTAACACCTTAATTACATATCATATCATATTGAATTATGAATAATAAACATCCTTTGTATAACTTTTAACTATCTTATCGGAGTCTTCAAGGGGAGAGCGAATAGGCTTTTATAAGTTAATGCGTTCAACATCTTAGACTCCATCACCACTCACCGTCACGTGGGGTTGTTGTCAATCATCAATTTATTCTATATAAAAAAATATATATTACCAGTTCAAAACTTTGCCATTCGTTCAATTAGTTATACCACTATTTAACATTTCAATTTGGTCGACGTTAAGTATGGTGATAATTTCCAATTGGAATATGATTGACGACCGCATAGGCCAGTTGGTAGTGACCCTACCTGCCGAGCTAGGGGTCCTATATTCGATTCCCGGCCGGGGCAGACATTTATATGACAGATAAATGTTTTTTCTCGGGACATCGGTGTTAGTAATGTCATATTTGTGTATATCCATGCCACCCGCAACACAGGGAAACCTAGTGCGGGGGTGTGAGGGTGTAAACGATTATTTATTTATTATACAGAACGTCAATATTCTACTTACATGTTAAAATAGTAGGCATCATGGCCGTAAACATAGTAAACATCACAGTGAAGAATATGCAACCGGCGTTGCTCATAACCTTGGCTGCGTCCTGACCGATATCATAGTACAAAAATCCGATGAGCAGCCCGACCACCGTGTGCGAGCATAGCCTCAAATGCGTCAACATCTGATCCCTGAGAATAGACCGGAACGTCCTCTTCAATAGGATCCAGAACTGCTTCCACCCCGAGGTAGGGAAGCCGGCCTTGATCGGTTTCTTGGTGAAGCTCTCGCTGGAGTCGAGCAGCGAGGTGGTACACGTGGCCGGCGCGAGGTTCGAGTTCGGGACTAAAGCATTTTGTTTGTCGGCGTTTAGCGTCGGTTCAGACATGTCTATCACAGTGCAGGTCGGTTTGTCTGGAACAGAAACCGTTGAGATCGCTACCAGTGAAACTCATAAGATCGCCTCAAGGGTGGAGACGCCTAAACTTAATAACACGTATGAAAATTGTTTGAAGGGATTTAAGCAAAAGATGGTAATAAAGAAACCCTGACATGGTTCCAACCCATTAACGGTCAAGTGCAAGGAATGTGCCTCTCGTAATAGAAGATGTCTGAAGTACAACCTGGTGTTCTGGTTGGTGATCAATCCCACTGTCGGACGATATTTTTCTTTTTACCACTCGTAAGCTTTCGACAGGGCTTAACGATTGCTACTGACGAAAACAAGAGGGACTGACAGCTTACTGTGTCCTCCGAGGCACGGAACCACTGAAGAAAACTTTACCACTGGCGATCACCCATCACGATACCGGCCGCGCGCCATGTTTAACTCCGTCACTTGAGATCATATTGAGTAAATTACATTTACTGTTTTGCAATCGACTTGTTTTGTATCAATCAATCAAAAATTGTATTTTATACCGACTGTTCCATATGTACCGATTCTTTTTATTATAAAAATAATCTTCTAACCTATAACAATATCCAGCGCCTCCTTCTTAATGTTGTTCTTGCTGTTATTAAAGTTGCAGTTCTGCGGCACGGATGCACTCGATGACGACGAAGACGAAGATTGCCCTCGACCGCAATTCCCCTTGTTCACCGCCATCACCAGCTTATGCACCCAGTCACCGTGTTCACCCGTTGCCACTTCCATCACTGAAATGATAATAAATTGTTGGCAATATTCAGTATCTTTCTTTGTATTAATGTATCCCTGCCATGGGCATAATTTTAAAGCACTACTAAAATGAAATGTGACAAGGACAATCTGACAATCTCAAATCCATAGTAAATTATCCGGAATTTTCTACATGCCAAAATCATACCATTATCAATGATTACTTAAATATTACAAACAGTGGGATTGTTACTGCGCCGTTGGACACCATATACGAGGTACGTGTTTCAATGACAGTACCAAATTTAACGTCGAAGCATTAAACTATTTATAAAATAATATATTTTAATGTTATATTCAGCAAACATTTCCAAGCAAGTGTTCCAAAATTACGATTCCATTCCAAACACCTTCTCTGACTGTACGAGTTACAGCAAGTATCAGTGGTTTTACAGCCATAAACGTGGCAGTATCTTTATGTTATAGACGACTAATTCTTGAAACCAACTGGTTATCTGCCGGAGTTTATCACCTACGTGTAGCTACTGAAATGTTACAAACTCACCATAATCAGCCGGATTGTGGTAACTCGGACAATGGAGATTCATAGATGAGAGGAACGGCACAAGGCCGCTCACTTTCCCCTGGTATATACACTGTCCTTCTGTCAACGTGTACAAAAAATCGAACATCTCGAACAATCTCGCGGACGGTTGATGTATGGTGCAGATTATCGTTCTACCGCCTCTAGCTAAAGACTTGAGCAGTGATATGCATTGGAAACAGGACGAGCTATCCAGCCCAGAGGTAGGCTCGTCGAAGAACATCACAGGCGGATTATTAACTAACTCTAAAGCTATCGACAGCCGCTTCTTCTGGCCACCGGAGAGGTTTATCGTCCTAGTGTCGCTGGCTTCTGATAAGGACAACATTTCCAAAATCTCATCGATGACTATTTTCTTCGCAGCGACGGTCATATCTTTTCCCAGTTTCAGATTGGCCGACACGTTCATGGCTTCCTTGACGGTGAGATGTGGTAAGAGGCAGTCGTCTTGCATGATGTAGCAGGAGAGTTTGCGAAACCGGCGCAAATTTCTCTCCTTGCCATTGATGAGAATGGATCCGCTTACGTTGGACGTTCTAGAACCAGAAGTAAAAAGTAATTTCGTGGTAGATAATTTAGTGATGTATGTAATTACCATATTTCATTGCGCTTTTAACTTTGCGACTTATGTCAGTTGTTAATGTTTGACCGCAGCAAGCAACATCGTGAAGTTCATAAGGGTTTTTGAGGTGTTGGCGGAGGCCTTCGGACGGCATTAAAATCCAGCACTCGGAATGTCTACTAATTCATCTACCAATTCGCACTGAAAGTGCTAGATCACGTTGCAGGCATCGACAAGTATGAGGAATACTCATGCCCTGGTTGATTGTGTAATTCTAGTAATTGGATCCAGACATTGAGGCTGATAAAAATTCTTCACCCAATGTTTCGAAAATACAAAAGGTTTTAAAGTAAATTTAGTATTGATTACCCAATCGTATTTCATATAACTTAAAATGCATAAAATATATATGTGCAATATTTCACCACGTGTTAGCTAAGTAGAATTCGTGACGCTTATTCCTTTTTTTATGTAAATAGTCAACAAAGAGCAGGTATGCGGTCACCATCGGCAATACACTTCAGTAACACCAAAGGCACCAGTAATGCCGATCGAAAAGAAAGCAAAGAACCGGTTTATTATCCACATTTTATTTTAAATAATGATAATGTTTCAGAAACTCTTACATTGTCTTGCCGTATTTTGTAGGAAAAAAACGAAAAAAACAAATTCCACGCCTCGTCTTTCAAACAATATGCAACACACATGTTTATTACAGTAATATTTCTTAAACTGAGCGGAGCTGGTTTAATAGCTGGTGGTACTTCTAAACGTTTCTAATCATTTATACCAGCTTTATTATAGAATTGTACACTATGTCATAAAACACCACTAAAGTGCAGCAAAGTTTTATGGTGCTTAATTTACTGTTGTGTACTTTTAATTACTTTTAATAATATCACTGTTGTAATTTGACGCGCTTATACTTATTTCTTCTAACTCTACGCGAGGACTCCAGTGGTTTTAGTTTCTAAATAGTTCTAATACAAATAGGTATTTTCTACAACATAAACATTTATTTCATAGCATCTGTTTCACTCCGCGACGAACAGCCGTAAGTCGTAACACGGTAAAAATAAACAAGTTTAGCAGTTTCGACACCAGTGAATTGTTTTAACTTTCTAACGGTATAAAAAGTTCTACTAAATTCAATCGCAAGAGTCAATTAATGTTGCACAGAAGTTTACTATTAGAAACTAACTTAAGGTAGTGACGTCTAGACGCTTAAATATATACAAATCGATTTGACAATTCTTGCCAAGACCTCGCCCTACGAGAATGAGCTAGTTGCAGAAGAAACTACTCGACGCGAGAACCTAGGCCACGCTCAATATAATCATCAATAGATATTTACACGACGAATTATCGTCTGAGTCGCCAACTAAACTAATTTTACCAGGTCATTTTAGTACACTCAACATATATATTATTTTGGCAAACATACCTACCTAGCTAGGTACGATGAACTGTCGCGCATTCCATACATAAACATAGTTATATTTCATCTAAATCATGCTCCAACTGACTTGGCAAACGTCCAAATATTTTAGATTCCTAAATCGTTAAGCTCACCAAAACTGCCCGGGTAATTTAAATATTTTCTAAGACGATAGCGTTAAAACAGTTTTGACGAAGTCACCTTATTGAAGCTTGTGCGAATCTAGAAAGTGTTCCTGTATTCTATGGAACGACTGCTTATATGAGACTCCTTAGGGCGTAACGCGGAAATACGTATATGGTATGATTCAGCAGATGCTGAATATTGCTTAGCGTAATTATGGAATGACTTTGGTTTCAAAACATGGAGCTGTTGGCTGCGAAATTGACTGCGAGGTCAAGACTAATCGTGGCCTTTAAATTTCAAGCTAGATTAGGATTACAGTTTCAAAGGCTACCATATTTTCGGAATATTGAGTTAATACAATTATGTCATATTAGACATTTTCCAACTCTAAGCTAATTGGCTTGAGAGCCAGTACTTGCTTTCTAGCCTTCTTCTCATTTCCTGGCCGACAACGCATCAGTGATACCTTTGGTCTCGCTGATGTCCATGGGCGACGGTGACCACTTACCATCAGGTGGCTCGTCTGCTCGGTTGTCGGCTATTAAAATAAAAAAAATTAAATTAGAATAATAATTAAAAAGAAATCAATTTATGTTACCAAATGTAAGACAGATTCCAACTCAAATTGTTTTGAATAAATAAGTGCTTGAACTGGTAAATTCAGCCGCAATCCTTGGCCTTTTGTACTATAACTGACGTAGAAACAGCAAGATTAGTTTAATTTAGCTAGATTCACAGCGAATGTCCTATGACGTGTTACTGTGGGGCTCAGTTGCTGATATTGATTCGATTTTTAAATAACAGAAAATAGCAGTACGCGTCATTTACAGATACAGGCTAAGAGACTCACGTAGAAATCTATTTAAAGCAATCAATACATTAACTGTTGTGTTACTATATATTTTATAAAATATTATGTACTTTAAAAATAATCTAATTTTTTAAAGAAAAGTAAAGTTTACAGTCAGACAGCCTTATTCTTAGTATACATTAATACTAGGAATAAGGCTAACCTGAGTACTATAATCCATATGTAACAAAACTGGTGACTTTTGCGTGGATAGATGTGTAAAAATTTATAATAAAATTCCGTTATAAATGACGAAACTGCCATAATGTAAATTAAAAACTTACGTCAAAAGCATAATTATGAAGAAAGATTATTACAAAGAAAAAAGTGATTATTACTTTAAGGAAAAGATTGCTTTTTTAAATTTAGTATAGTCATAGCGAACTGTAACAGCGAAAAGGAAAAATTCCCGTTGGAAGTTTATCCGCGAATTTAGTAAAATTATTTACGCGTGTTTGACACACGAGCAGACTGATGAAAACAGTCACAGCCCATGAACGTCTGTATGATTAAAGACAAACGCATCGCCGGCCAAAATGAAAACCTGCGACCTGCTTATTATTGGCTCTCCGACACTGCAATCCAAACTTGTTCCCATGTCAGCTAGCCAGGCGGGTAAAGAACTCTACCATCACACCCCAGTACCGCCGGGATTTAATTGGGAGGGTGAGCGGTATTTAACCGGTGCTCTCCGAAACGAGAGACCATTACCCATAGCGTCGTTCATTGTTCAGCAGCGTGTCGCCACGAGAAAAGGGAGGTCGTATAAGGCTCGAGGGTTGATTGACTCCCATACATTTCTAAAGTTCTAATCCAATCAGGCGTGAAACTTTCAAAGTGTACTTCCCAGAAGAGTCGCAAAATTCGATCGTACGGTTTTGTTACCTAAATACTAACACAATAACTTAACAAAATAGTTCACGTTTCAAGGATACACGAATAAAACTTGTCTCACAAAAGCCTAATTCAATACGCGGCCGACACTTTGTATGAGAAAATAACCCTGAACGATGTTTCTAAGAAAATTTATCGTTTGTTAAACCTCCTTTGTATATAAAAGTTATTGAATCACGTCTCATGATTATAAATCAGTGCGCAAATACTTTAATATAACTTTACAACAATTTTATACCAAACGTTACCAATATAAACAGACACATAACAAAGAAAGAACATGTACTATAAACAAAAAACGAATTGCGTTTTAATCTATTATTTAAACGTGCTATTTTAAAAATGTAGTTTGGTTTTCGCATGTTGATATCTTCAGATATTTCGATATTAAACAGTCTATAATCGTTGCCTATTGGATAACATAAAACATGGCTACAACCTAATACCATTTCATAGCAGGGCACAAATTTTTCGTCGTTCTGATGAAATGTGATCGGAACGCACTGTGCGGCGGAAAATAACATGTATCAACATGACTCGTAATATTGGGTGTTCTTAAACTATTCCATAAAAGCTCTCATGTAGGATAATGACTTAATAGTAAGCGATATATACCTATTAGGTATTTGTTTTTACTTGGTGTATATATAACGCAGTGTATGTGAATAACATAGATTAAATTCCTTAAAAAATTAATATAAAATCTTTCCGTACAGAAAGGAAGGCTGAAAACCGTTGCCTCACGCTATTGCAGTGTGTACTGTGAGACGAGTCGACGACCAATCTATGCAAAGTTCTTAAATCACACAAGGCCGTCCGACAAACAAGGACGTCACGCATAATGTCTACTATGCGGCCGGGAATCGCTTAAGAAATTTTGATACTATCAGCCACCTATTTAAAATGCTCAACAATCACAATAAAAACTTTGTTTGAAAAATACTCAAAATTGTATGCCAATGGGTCACAAAGTCACAGCAGTCATTTTCAATAAGGTCAGATCTGAATTCAACAGAATAATGACTATTTCAGGTTAGAAGCCCTACTACATCAAATTACTGATTTACATAATCGTTATGCATCGTAAAACTTATCACATTTCACAACAGAACTCACTCATACGATTTCCGCATAACAGTACCGTGTACAGACAAATTAAATGTTGCCCTTGTTTGCACTTAATGAATACAATTCGGTGTCAATTGGCGCTCGCATCGTAATGTAAATATATAATACCCAATTCGAACTCACTTGTAGCCAGCTAATATATTCATGAGAGTACTCTTCCCCGCCCCCGAGGGGCCCATTATGGCTGTCAGCTCGCCCGATCTGAATGTTCCATTGATACATTTGAGTAAGGCTTTGTATCCTCGTTTTCTGCCTTCGCTGACTGAGTACGAGAGCTCTGAGAATTCGATGTCGACTGGTGGACGTTTGGGAAGGTGAGTGAGCGCAGCCATGGGCTTTTTCTGGTCTCCGTAGCCATTGGGGATCTTCGGCACCAAACCAGTGATTGTAGCGGTGCCAGCGGGACCATTGCATAAATTCATTTGCGAGCCTCTGAAAAAAAAGAATAAAAGGAATTTAGCACAGGTTAAAACAGTATAAAACTCCCAAAAATGTCTCAACAATGACGGAAACCTAAAGCGTTCCATAAAAATAACATTGCGTAACTTAAAATATAAAAACACTCTGTTTGAGAAAAAGATGTTCACCCACACAAAATTTAGAATACGACAAAATGTATTATTACTGTTTCCACTAGAGAACTATTAACTTTTAACTGCAGTCCGTAATGGCTTAGTATTATCAAGACGTTCAATGAATAGGGCCGGAAAATTTACTATGCTACTATACGACAGCGAAACAAAAGATTAAGATCCATCTAAGATTTAAATTGCATGGTGTTGTTAAATCTCCTCGTGGATGAATTCACATTAAAACTACCTACGTTTTGATGCGCAGCTGACAATAACTTGCTCACACCACTTGTCTAAATTATGTTTAGAAAGTGAAACGAGGAAAAACGTTTTGTGGTTTCATATCTCAAATTTTAAAACGAACACCTGTTTGATAAAATAATAAGTTGCGATCAGTTAAGAACCGAAAATGTGACAAGAAGAAACCGATAACAATTCATTATATGTGGAATTTATGTTTATTCTTTACCACACGCGCTCAGGGGTACGCCAAGGGTCGATACTCAGCCCGTTGAGATTTCTTCTCATTGTGAATAACATCCACAATTATTTCTGGGTTTATGTTTACCTTATGTGTACGATTTATAACTATTAACAGCTTAACCACTTAATTCCGAAACATGAAAAGATTGCCAAGGTCGTTCTTTAGTATGCCTCCTTAGTCGTAGTGAACTTATGAAAAATTTGCAACGTGCTCTTTTATCTTTTGAACTTGGAAAATATTTCCCAGCGTGCTCAGAGGATTGACTACATGATTGTTTAAATTAAAACGAAAATATATTTTTACTTCAAAAGAGAGTCTGTCTTCTTTTGAACAACAAAATTACAAAACTTCGAATGTTTTATCTATAAGGCCCTTAGCGTATGGCATAACATTATAGTTTTAAAATCATGATTATGTGTAAAATATATATATCGTTGCACATTACAGCTCCAACTAAAATATATGGTATTTATACGTGGTAGAAGATACACGTAAAATAATGTTTTTCGGTGAACTTTACCTGAATAAGACCGCTATTACTCAAAAATTTGCACATACGAGATGTTCTAATAGGATTATATATAAAATTAAGATAAGGTTTTCACATGGATTTCCTATGTATATGTAAATGCTATAATATTCTTTCAACGGCACAAAAATGTTCGACATGTTTGGCCGCCGACCTCTCCACCGATCTGCACTTGAGGAACATGATGTTTTATGCCCTGGCCCTCAAAAGTTACCACGCTAGCCTATGATGATTTAAAAGACAGTTTTCTGTATGCTTCAGCATTCGAAACAAAATTTGTGATTCATTTATCGTTCCCTCTTGAACTTCTCTCTTAACTGTCACATTTCAACACTGGTGTTCCCGTTAGAATCCAACCGATGAATATTTGAATAATTTTCTGATATGCCGGTGTTATGTATATTGCGATATTATTCGTGTTTTTCAACATCATTTACAATTCTTCAGTGTATGTAAGTAAGTATTTACGTCACTTGAAACATTTAATCCATTGTATTAGGCTTTCAAAACAAATGCGATCTCCGTTTTACAAAGAATATTTATGACTTCAGACCAAAAGCATCATAGTGCACTAATCTATCATGTCACTTCCAATATTTGACTGAGATGATTTTGAACTAATTTTCTTCAATATAATTTGAATTTTCTCATTGTAGACACAGAATTTCAGGATACCGTATTAAACAAATTTCACAGAGTCACACACTTTATATTTCACGTGAACAAATTTATTATTCAGTTGTCCCCGTTTTTGATTAATGGAGAATGATTTTTGGTTTTAGTTTATTTACTGTATTTTGATTTTGTGATAGAACTGTACTGTGAATCAAGTTCCAAATCGACTTCCCGCCACTTTGTCTACGTCAACTTGTAATTTTTTTTTTCAATCAAAATTACACTTGTTACTAGCCCACCATAGATTTGAATAAAGTTATTTTAGGCTAAATCGGCATAAAAATAGTAAAACACATTAGGAAAGGTGATCGTGATAACCATGAAATAGTTTTATATTCATTTATAAAATTCATATTATTTACCGTTGTGTATCATTTTGCGCATCAGTTTTTTTATCATTCAGTAAATAATTGAGGCATACATTAATTGAGACGAAGAATTACAAATTGGCTACGTTACATCAAATCCGATTTCAAACATAACCCAAATATAATTTTTTGTATATTTTCCAGATAGTGAGTTTGTTTTATATATAATGATATATATTTAAATAACTTAAACAGTCACATTTAAACTTCCAAAATAGATTTGTGGAAGTAGTAAATTAAAATAAGCGCTTAACTTTTATTCTTTATTGACCGACTTTCTATTTTCGTTTGTATTCTTTTAATGTTTGTTACTTATTCATTTATTCACTGATTTGGATTTTTTTTGTTTAACTGACTTGCGGGTAAACTTCGTGATTGGCCCCACTTAAATTTACGGAAAAAATAGCACCTCTGAGGGTAAAAAATAGGAGATGAAACCATTTCTTGGTTTCATCTTTTCACGTTTCAATTTCTTCAAATTGAAGTCGATTTATTATTGCTAAAACATTTTTCTTAAATCACGAGCTCGCTATTACCACCGTAATGAAATTGTACTAATAATATTTTCTATAAATATTCTAAACTAATAAAATGCTTTAAATTTAAAACACATTCTAATAGAATATGGCTCCTTATACGATCGACTTACCCAAGCAACTGTCCATTATTGAGCTGTTCCGGGGACTTGACAGTTGAGAAGGTGACCTTTTCGTTGAGCTCACCTCGACTGCCGCGCCCCATGAGCGGCAGGTGGATCTGAGTGCCCTTCGACTCCATCTTCCTGCTGGGTGTCATCGTGATGTGACCATCCTGTATGATGTTACCCTGGAATGAAAAGAAACAGAAACCTGAAAGATCTACAACAATGGCGCCATGGGTAACTGATAGAGAATATTATGGGCTCCAAACGCCTTTGAAACTCAGCCGCCTGCTATGATCCACCGTCTTAACAACGGACGAGGCAATTACACCTGGTCAGGTCTGGTGAAGAACACTAGACTCTATACATGTGGTTAGACTAGACTAGCTAACTCACCCTACTTCTACAATCAACCCTATCGAAGAGTCAATTATAAAACGAATAATAAAACGAAAATCTTCAGTAATGACTGCAATGTTACAAATATCATAAATATAACATAAGATACATATTGGGTATTAAATCCTCCACCACTGCAATACACGCAATGGAGCAGTGTTGTATATGTGAATATACTCCAGGCCTCCACAGTAGTGGACAGCTGTTGATTTAAACTTTTAAAGGCATGCCATTTTACGTTATTACGAGATATACATATATTTCCTTTCTGTCGCTCCAGTCTAGATCGGTTGACGCAGCGAATAAAATAACACGGCTTTCCTACACTTACAGTCAGCATGCATTTTACACCCTTTTCAGAAGGGAGAGAAACGATTCTGAGCCCTCGCCAGTTGCACTCGGGCGTTATGACGTAGGTAGTACGCTACCCACACGGCGCATCTACACATATGTAAGTCGTTGCCCAAACATTAGCCACTAGCAGAATTCGCCGAAAACAGGAAAGAAAAGCGAACAGTTTCCAGATGCTGTGTTGCAGCTAGTGCCATGCTTAAACACTTTGAAAAGTAACCCGAAAATGTGTTGGATCTTAAAATATGGAAATGGTAACCAATTGTAGCTGAACTTTTCTATTTTATTAATATGGATACAGCAGATTTCGAAATTCAACAATTAGGGCTTCCTTCCGCAACGTAATTTGATGTTTATCATTATGTCTTCCATAAAAATCTAAACGCTCATACACATATATCACCGCATAAAAGTTCATATACGGATATTATAAAAAAAAATTAAATATCACAATGAACGGAGTAGAAATATTTATCAGTCACTTAAATTCCATTATAACTTGAAGTTAATATAAATTTTCCATGTTTACCTATATAACCAAATGTGGAAATGTTGGAAAAATATACAAAAGGCCTAGAAACGTAATGTGTCTTTTTTTTTAATTAATTATCCCAGCATCATGGAATTGATCTTGGGAGAGAATTACATCGCATATTGACTGTACAATGTCTTTTACAAGAACTAATTTCTGAGGGGGTAATGACACGGAAAACTTAAGGTATTTTAAAAAGTACTCATAAAAATAAGATATCGTAAAAATATATTAATTTTTTTTATTTTTCGAAATCAATTGGTTTGATTATAGCTAAGAAAAATATTTATCAACATCTAACAAATGTTTTTAGTATTCATCAAAGTCGACCCCGAAACTCCTTATGAAAATATCCAATCCACTATCCACTCTCCACTATATTTACCTATCCACTCTCTAATAAAAAAATCACCCGATAAGCAGTATTAAACATTGTTAAACTGTGAATTAACTCAAACCAGAATCATCTGCAAATTTTTTTTCTATTTCGATTGCATTATCGAAATACAAATTCAAAGGGATTCTCGCTTTCTCGTTGGCTTTCAACGCGTCGGTGATGACTTCGATGTTTTAGACATCCACCGATGGCAGTCACAACTTACCATCGAGCGGCCCGTGTGCTCTTTTGTCGCGCTACCGATATAAAAATTTGCATCTCGAGTTAAGGAACCGGTACAGGTCACACCACAAATAGAACGATAAACCTATTTAATGTCGGTCCTTGGCGTATTGCTTTCTGGACGATTGTAAGTCAAACTGTAACAAAGTGTCGACTTGTTTCATAGTATTGTTCAATACGTTATATTTTGACTACACGAGGAGTAAGAAACAAGATCCAATTTAACTTTGTACCTAGTTAAATGAAATGCATTTATATGTATTCTGATATAAATCACAATATAAAGTGCTTTGTTTTCCTACCCACTCTGTGTAATGCCTGTACTATTAGGGTTGCCACGCTGTAATATTGAAGATATTTTATAGTAATAAAGGAACTTAAAGAGTTATTTATTGGTTTCAAATATATTAGTATTATAACTATCGCATTTTTTTTTAATTGCAGTATTTGACGACCCCGTAGCCCAGTTGGTAGAGACCCTGCCTGCCGAGCGTGGGGTCCCGGGTTCGATTCCCGGCCGGGGCAGATATTTATGTGACAGATAAATGTTTGTTCTCGGGTCATGGGTGTTTGTGATGTGATAATTGTGTATGTCCATGCCACCCGCAACACAGGGAATCCTAGTGCGGGGGTGTGAGTGTGTAATCGTTTATTATTATTATTTTATTTATTTATTAATTTTTCAAGTAAATGATTATTCTATTGTATTTTAAAATCGTGTAATGATAAGTGGCTGGTAGGAGTAACATTTAATGTCTGTCTCAGTGTTCTGGAGAGAAAGTTATATGATTATATATTTGTTACAGGTTTTAGAAATAGACCGGATTCTCTGAGATAACCTGCGACCGCAACATTACTCTTTCTCTCTTCCTCTCTCACCCTTACATTAACACCCACACTATACAATCATTACAGTCTATTTATTTATTACTTTTTACTATTTTCATGTTCAAAAACTTTTCTTTCACATTCTGAAGATGTCAACCCTAAGCACGAATCCGTGGGTGTTCTTATGTCAGCTGTTGTACCTATCCTATTTTTAGGGTATACTTAGTAAAATTGGTCCCGAGCAGCGACCGCACGCGTCGCCTATTCAACCTACGTTTCGTTTTCAGTGAGAGTTCTTTAGGAGTTCTAACTGAAAACCTTTGGTTCAGCGATGTTGGGTAATGTGAACGGTTGAACGTCGTGTTAAAGTAGTTGAAAAACTATTAATTTAATTTTTTATTTCTCAAGGATAAAAACTAAACAAAGAAAATAATTTTACCCGCAACAACTGTTGTGCAGGGCCCCGAGTAAAAAAAATATATGTTAAGTAACTCAGAGTCACTCAATAGAAGAGTCAAACACCAAAATCCTTGCATTGTTTAAAAGGCCACCAAGTATACCATCAGAAAGTGGTCATTGTCAGTAAGCCGTCGCCGTCAGCAAACAGCCACCGGCAGTCAGGCTTCACATAAATCTATAGATGAGATATTTCTTTATCTTTAAAACAATAATAAATCTTCATTTGCTTAAAACTTCAAATACATCCATGAATGGCCTGTGTGGCAGTAAAAGTTATACTCACTCCTATCGTAGTATTGTTACTTTCAGTGCTTTTACGATAATCGCAGGCAAACAAGCAAACGGGTCACGTAATGGTGAGTGGTCATCGCCACCCATGCACATCTGTAACACTACAGGCGTCATGTATTTTCTGTGTATATTTCGAAACGATAGTATTTAATAGTAGATTGAGTCACACGGGAATCCAGATCGAAGCGTAGGATTCTAGAATAGAATCCTAAGCGTAGCGAGGGATTCAAAGAACGGCGCTCGAGGTTAAATAATTTTGGTAGCGTGTGGTACATTCAGCTTTTCATCCCCCTCTATGAGAAAAGTAAATGAGAGATGCTTTTAGTAGTGACGTAAATTTATATTTACATAACCCAATTATAAATTAAAATTGTCTGTAATATTTTGATAAAAAGTAATTAAGAAACGAATAAAAAGTTCCCGCGTTTTTTTTTTAATTTGGTTACTCAATGCTGTGTCGGCAGACTCGCTTTTTTTAATTACCGGCCAGGACATTATCGAACCGAATTGCGTTCAAACCATTAGAGGAACACTCAGCTCAAAATCGCGTCACCAAAACATAAATGTGCATGTGTGTGAAAAATACATTGAGGTGCGTGACTTTTAGTGATGTCAAAGTCACTTCCATGCATTATCGACATGAACGTCGACTATTCCATCCCAGGTTTTTTTGCTGTATTTAATTCATTCTCTTAATTCTCATTACATGTTAAATTAATAACACCATGCTAATCCTAGTAACTTCTCTTTACTTCGCTTCTTCTAAACTTAACCTTATTTGACAGGATAAAACAAAACGTGATTACACAGTACTAAAGAAAACAATAATAATAATAATAATGCTTATTGGTTTTAATTAATTCTTTCATGTAAATCGATATAACTTATTTCCCTCAGAATGGAAATAACCAACAAATTTTGGAGGTATAGATTCTCCATTAATATGTCCGTGATTTCGTAGAACAAAATAGTTGCCCTTAAAATATCTACTGTAAACTTTGTAAGGAACCCTACTTATCTGATGTAACATTCGAATCGATTTTTCTTTTTGAACTGCATTTACAGGAAACCTTGAAGAAGTAAAATTTGTCAATAAATATAAAATCACATTCGCCGTTTATTGTCATTTCATAATAATAACAAACTTAAAATTCGGCAAATTTTATCAATTTAAGGAGCTAATACTATTCAAAAGCCAAAGATGCACCTATATATCAGTTTATCTACTTTCTGTCCAATGTGTTTACAAGCTGTAACCGAAACTAAAAAGATAATATATGAACAAATCTAAGTAAAACAAAAAATATTTATTTATACCTATTTAAAAATTGACCACTTATCGATAGATTTTGTACAAGTCCTACACGAAACGGTATCATTTTCACGTACACAATATATTTTTATCTTACACATAATTATGAAAAATAAATTATTATTCATAAAATGGAGTTATTAATCTTAATTTATATAATTTAAAAATCAACGTCTATGAAAATAAGCATCGTGAAAGTAGTATTGCTCTATCAGTACTTACCTGTGTATTGCCTCTTTGTTTGGGTTATTGCTATGAATAACCCTACAATTTAATACTGAACACGACACCGTTATGTTTACTATTTTTAGTCTGATAAAATATAGAAATATTGTTTTATCTATCAAGAAAAATATTTTCTCTTATTGTTTTGCTCATATACAGGAAAAATAAGTGTTTATATATTCATGACTCACACCAGAATTTGATAGCAAGTAGCTGCGTAAATAATTTGAAAAAATATGTAATTAAATTTCTATAATTTTTACTCCTCATATATTTCGACCCACAAAAAATATTACTTACGCTGATTTGCCTTGTTGGTGATCTAACTATATTAATATTATAAAGAGGAAACCTTTGTATTTTTGTATGTTTGTAACGAATAATCTCAATAACTACTGAATGGATTTTAAAAATTATTTCACATTATCCCTAATACTACATTATCCCTGAGTAACGTAAGCTATATTTTTTAATAGAAAAAATTAGGGATATTTGCCAAAACTTCAGTAACGTGAACCAAGGTGTAAAAATGTAAATAGAGGAATGTAAAAAAATAAGTTTAAGACAAAAAAAACATTAGAAATAAACTACTTGAGTAGATAAAACAAAAAAAAGCAATTTTGATGAAAATGTATATGTTATAAAAAAAGAATAAAAATAGGTGGCAAGTACAAATTTAAAATTTAAAGAAAAACAATACATACGTATGTCCTTTATAAAGATAAAATTATAAATATATCTCAAAACGTTTAAAATAAAAGTACACCCGTGTGAAGCCGGGGCGGGCCGCTAGTAACTAATATATTCCTCTTAGTCTTTACCTGTGCTTTTACCTTTAAGGTAAGCTTTAACGCGCCGCTTAAAAGTTCCAATAGGTAATGCACGTATCAACTTTGGAATCTTATTATAAAACTTTATTTAAAAAAAACATTACATCAACTCAGGGTTCGAGGATATATATCATGATATAAATCCGATATACATATATCAAATGTTTTTTTATGATATACATCAAATTTTTTTTATTGAGTAATTTTTGGCGTTTGTTACCGTATTTCTACTTCCCAAATGTAGATGAGTTTGTAGTAGAGTTAAAACATACTGCCTATTATGTTCTAATCCATAAATGGCAACACTTCCGCCGGTATTAATGCCGTCTGTAGTGTCAGAAAAAATCTGCTTTTTAGTTTTATATATATTTATGTAATATATGTTTCTTAGTTGATTTTGCCTGATATAATTGATTGATGATTGAAGATTTTATGTTTTGTTTTTATTTGTCTGATTCTAAGTACCGAAATAAATAACACATTAAAAACATTTTAGTTTTCTTTTTAAATTATTTATTATGTTTATGTAACACATATGCAAATAGTATAAATAAATAATATAATACAATAATAATATTGCTTTCATACGAAATGGATATAAGTATATAAAACTTTTGATATACATCGGATATATATCATAAATATCCGATATTTTGATATTTATAATAAATATCCGATATTTTCACCCTGCATCAACTACTTGCGAGTACAGTATAAATTATCTCGATGAAACATTGTTTTTAAATTTTTTGTACCATAAGGTCAAACTATCTTGCAGTATTATGAAATATAAACTTTAAAAAAAAAATATATTATTATAACCGTGAGCTTCCGAAAACTCAATAAACTAAAACTATAATTTCATGTAGTAGTTTCTTTCTTGTTCTCTTCCTTTCGTCACGGAATCCTTTCGTAACTTGGCTCTCGTTTCGATCGCCTTGTCACTCACAATTCAATTCATTACGAGATCACAGGCTATTTTGCGGGTGTTATTGAAAGAAATATCAAAAAAATACATGGAAGGAAGATAGTTTTTTATTATACTGATAGAAGTATTTACGTGTTCATATTTACATATTTTTTATTACGTTAGATAAAATTTTGAATGAATGATAAAATGAATTTCTTGATCGATGTATGAATACATAATGTGTCACATTACATTATACATGTTTGGACATCGTACCTACTTTAATATCTCACCATAAAAAGGTTAACTTTTTCTTAAATTTGAAAGTTATTATTTAAAAAAAAATTACGAGAATTTGAATTAAAGAAAGGAAATTAATTTTTTTTATATACATCATAAACTACTTTTTTTCGATTTTATTTACTTTTATTGCAATTTTATAGAATTTTTTAGGTTTTTTTTTTAATTTTTTTAGAATTATATTAACGGTATTTTTTTTTTAATTGCTTTATACACTGCATCAAATCGAAGGATCATCTAACCGTTCACCCATTTTTCCCATATTTACTTGTCATGATGCAAATATAATGATGGCAAAACATTTATCTTCCAATACAGTCATCTTTTCGCTGTCGGATTCTGAAACGTCTCGTCGTTGCGCGGAATTTGCTTCATTATGAGATTTTTGTCGGTTTTCCGGGAGTTATTGGACACGAAATGAAAACGGAGTTTTTCTTTGAATACGCATGAATGTTTCTAGTACTTTATTCTAAGTCTCATTGCTTAGTTATTTGTCATTCTAACGATCCTGGTTCGCAGGTCATTTTTTTTTTCATTTTGACCGTAACGGGTACTCACGATTTTTGTATTTTTTACCCATATGCGACCAAATTACATGGATTGTGGTCGCTCTGAAACTGAGGTGGTAGGCAAGTACACTCGACAGTCAGTTAAATAAGGAAATTTTAAGGTGGGTAGAATAACAAAACATATTTTCTTGAAATTTTTGTTTGTCAGTCTGACAACATACACTGAAGCCACTGACTAGATTTGTATGATACTTGGCTTATTAGTAGTTACATTATGGGTAATATAATCTAGGATAATTTTTATCCCGGGAAAATGTATATGTTCCCGCGTGATCATAAATAACAGTTAGTATTGATATCCTATTGAGAAGGTAGTAAACAGGTTTCGGTTTTCAAAGTCAAGTCAAGTAAGTAAAGAGCCATCCATGCCGTAAAATTACTCCGACGATGATATATTTGGGTTGTCTTATCGCATTATTATTTCATTGGGTATATATAAAACGTAAATATTTTATTCGAGTTTACTCAGAAATAGTACTTAATTTCATTTGAAACGCCTTCAAATTCCTCTAAATTGGATAAATCTAATATATTGGACATGTCATAGATAGACCTTATAAATTAAAAGTTTGGGTTTTAATAAAACTTCTACCTTGTTAGTATGTTGTTTAGCTTTAAGTTGCCTAATGAATTTCGTTTTTCATAACCGTAACATTAATACGATTAGGCATATTATATGATATACCATAGTCATACTGCACGTATTGCGCAAATAAATCTATACACATAATAAAACTGATCGCTTTCTGTACATGAAGGATATATAATAAAAACTATTAGGGCCTGTATTAACCCAATAGAACTCAAAACAATACTTGTTAGAATTTTTGTCCGTTTGTCTGTGCGTTTGTTCGCTAATCTTGGAAACGGCTTAACCGGTTTCGTTCTGGTTTTCACGAATGCATTGCAGTAAGCAGCACTTAATACTTCAAGTTTGTTTCATTGCATCCGTCCATAAAAGAAAATATTATAAATCAATATTGTAATATCTAATTGACGGAACAAGAAAATCCCACCCCCAAAACTGCTATTTCTAAGCGGTTCTAAGCTGGTGCTATTTCTAAGCGTAAGGCGTAGTTTCTCTGAAGCGGAGCGAGGGCTGTTTGCTAGTACATATAATATAATTCTAACTGATCGATGTCTGTACAAGAACGATGTATGACAAAAACGATTATTAGAGGCCTTTATTAACGCAATAGAACACAAAAAAAATAGTTATTAGATTCTTTATCTGTATGTCTGTTTGTCTGTGGCTGCATGGCAGTTTGCTAGTTGTACCTAAATACATATATTTGCTAGACGGTGTTGTCAACATATATTAAATTTTAATTTAATTGAAAGTAAGATAATCTTTCTTCATAATGGTGCACCCTGCTGAACCGATCAGGCAACAGAGCAGTTAGCATTACATTCCTTCTTTTGAAGTTAGTTGAGATCTAGTATCCAGCACAATGCTGTCAGTGAAACATGGTAATATAATAAATACATGGTGAGGTGAAGAAGCCAGTTAAAAAGAGGATCTAGCAGCTACCTTCTTGCCCGGTGGTTAACCCTTCGGTCCGTTTGCTCGTTTTTCAGCTATCAATACACAATAGAAAAGTTATAATCAGAATTACGCAGAAAAGGCGGCAGTCGTTATATTTCCACCCTGCGCTTGTTTCCTGCGTGACGCGAATTACGCGAGATCGATACCGGCATTCCTGAACTGCGGTATACCGACTTGTATGAATCCCGACACGGATCGCACATTCGTTTTAGTTTGTACTTTCGTTACGGTTGAAATAGGTAATAAGTTTACTACGAGTACCTAGAGCACCTATTCATGTGGAGTCGTCAATCCATGTTCAAACCGAGTAGCAATGGAGGAGTATCAGCTTCACATCCTTAATACGAGTACACGTCTGATTAACAGCATCTTCGTAAACGTTACAGTTTGTTTAACGTTATTTTACGTTATGGTAAAAGGCTACCTAATATTATATAAATGATCACCCGGGAGATAATTAATACCCTATATCCTACTGGCCCTAGACATCTATAAATTATGGAAGGTTGTCGGTAAAGAAATATCTTTAAAGTCCTCGATGTGCCGAAAAACTTTATAACATTCAATTGTTCATTCAAATATCTTTGGAATTCTTCATAAAAATATTTTTCTTTCTTTAACGTTTCTTGTTGCCGTTCTGTATCATTTCCAGGTCGTTTTATTTGTACATATTATGTTTTTACTCATTATGTTAATTATTAACCTTTTAATTGGCATTTATTTGTACGCCCTGCACTAGATCCATTCATTCCCTTGGATAAAGCTCATAAGCAATTAGGCCGCCCGGTGTACCGTACGTACCAAGCAGAATGTAACGCACCTATTTAAAATGCGACAATTTCAGGATGGTAACAATGCTAATATTGATAACAATGGTGACCGTGACTGCGACCGCTATAATATACGACGTTGGCCGATATCTTATCAAATAATTATTTTTATATCGTAGTAATTAAGATCGTCAAATCTTGACGGTTTCCTGCTAAAAATTTAAGTTCATGGTCAAATGTATTTAGCTTGGTTCAATGGACGGCGCAGAAAGTTGGTGTAAATTACACCCCTCGATCGCGCACATTAAAGCCTATAATATCAAATCTTTTAAGATGTCAAAATGAAGGAAAGCCTATATTCAATGTTAGAAAACTAACTGAAATCTCTGATAATTATACCTAAATCCATCCTATTCCTATGGTTCGGAGGCAAATTGGGACATGGAACCGCAGACAGAGAGACAGTAAGCAGATAGACAATTAATGCAAAACCCTTGATAATGCTTTGCTAACATGTAAATAGCATATTCCATGTAGTTATTGATCTTAAAATTTGAAATTACAGAGATGAACCAATTTTATTTCTTATTAGATAAGATAAGATTTACGAGTTAATTGTGTACGGCTAAATTGCGAAAATAACACTTTTATGTACTAAAATACTAAGTAGACATCAAATACTTATTAAATAGCTAAATTACCGTTATATTTTACGGTCAAATATTAGACTTACTTATTTAAATACCAATAATTATTGTAATATATGTATATATGCGTAATATACGTATTATGTAAAAAACCTTCATTCACATGTTCGTTTTACGTTTACATTATTTTATTTTAGTATTTAAAGTTCAAAAGACGCAGGGCTAGTTAAAATAAATAAACTCTTTTGAATCTTTACTGCGTGAGTAGTGCGTCTTTTGGCGTTATAAATAGTAGCCATGTACTCTTATTTATAATAGCATTCAACCTTCAGAGAACCATTTAGTTTAGTTGGGCAACTTGTAAATATCAATTGAATTAATTTAAGTATATTTTACACCAATTTAGAACTCCTTGTCAGCCGTAATTAATCGACCAAGCAATGTTGGGCGCACTAAAAAGTTGACTATTGTGACAAAATATAATTCAATAAAAGGGTACAACTTCGACTTATTTCTAAGCTTTTACGTTTGGATTTGAAATAAGTGGGCTGTGAGAGGGGTTGGCCTCAGTTCACAGCATAATAAAATTATTCCTTCTTTTACATTTATACTTTTACTTTCATAGCTCTACCAACGCGTTGTTGACTAAGAATAAAGTTATAAAATTACTTGATAACTACCACCGAGTTCCGTTAAAAATCATTTGACGGTTGATTCTAGAAAGCGGATGGTAAGTAACCAGGTCGAAAAGAACTCTAATATCAAAAACAAGACTAAAATTACTGGTACATAGGCCAGCGAACACCGGACAAGAACAAACTAGAATTATTGGCTCGTTCGTCGAGCAAGACGAACAGGTTATTGGCTTCGTCAAGAGAATGAAGAATAAATCACTATAATTAAATCAAACCTTGACTGAGAGACGTTTCTAGTGTCCTTGTCTGGACAAAGTTATACTGACAATCTCAGCAACGGATCTAGAAATTCGTTTCTTTGAAAATTAAAAAATGTATATATTTCAACCGAAGATTACGTTAAAGTATTATGATAAACCGAACAGTATTATTTTGGCGTCTTAAAATTGATTTAAACTATTATCTTTTTAAGTGATTGCGACAATTACAATGTAAATAATCTACACCAGATTATTGACTGTCATTGTTTCATTTCGATGGCAATGAAATATTTTATGATTACGGTCTGAATGATATGGCCCGAAACAAAGTTATAGGATTTAACATCTGTATTGTTTCATTCCGGTGCCATCCCTAGATTTTACAGTAAATAATGGTTAAAAAATGAGGTTTTCCGACCAATTTGAAACGTAGTTCTATTTATGGTTGGACATAAATGTTCCTACGATGCATTCTGAAGTTACCATCAGATAAGCAGACAAGCCCGCTTTCCACCAGTGGTAATAAGAACCTTTATTTATCAAAAAAAATATTATTATGAATCGACGCAAAAGTCACACATGTCATACATAAAATAATGTATACAAATCCATTATTGACATGCAAAGTAGGCAGAAAAATATTTGAAAATCCATTGTTTGACGTCATTGCCGAATTTAAAATAATTTATCAGTTACCTATCTTGTATTTATTTGTATTTCCTTGTATTACAAAGCACTACGGGTCACAAGACAGAAATTACAGTATTTGTATGTATACAAAATTATTTTACATGTATTTATATGTTTACAAAAATTACAATTCAGGCTCACCGCGGGTATGCCTTGAGTCTCTACCTACATCCTCGTTGCTTATCGATCAGTTACTTCCCTCGGCGATACAATATTTAAATGAAGGTTCGAAAATATCCGATATTTATTATAAATATCAAAATATCGGATATTTATGATATATATCCGATATATATCAAAATTTTGATATATATCCATTTTGTATAAATGCCATATTATTATTTTATGGTATTATTCATGTATACTATTTGCATATGTGTTAAAGAACAGAAATTTTTCTGACACGACAGACGGCATTAATACCGGCAGAAGTGTTGCCATTTATGGATTAGAACTTACATATATTAGGCAGTATGTTTTAACTCTACTCCAACGGCATCTACATTTGGGAAGCAGAAATACAGTAACTAACGTCAAAAATTACTCAATAATATAAAATTTGATATATATCATAAAAAATCATTTGATATAATTCGGATATATATCGGATATATATCATGATATATATCCTCGAACCCTGATTTAAATTGCTTAAATAATTAAGATTGTACAACACAAGTCTTAAAAATAAATATGTCCCTAACCCCAAAACATAAGTTTCATCAATAACGATGACAACTTTTGATTATTATGTATCCCAGCCTTTTTATTATATACGTTATGTATGCCAGTTATGTATCCCAGCCTTTTTATAGTATACGTTATGTATGCCAGTTATGTATCCCAGCCTTTTTATAGTATACGTTATGTATGCCAGTTATGTATCCCAGCCTTTTTATAGTATACGTTATGTATGCCAGTTACGTATCCCAGCCATTTTATAGTATACGTTATGTATGCAAGTCATCGCTCTGTTTAAAAAACAAAAAAACGTATGAGTACACACCTAATATTTGACTTATAAAGACAGTCCTTTAGAAGTCCTTGTTATCAAGAACATTTGTAAATAAATATTAATTATTGTGCTTGTACATCTTTACCTGTATAAAGACCTCTGATATTGTGTCTAACAATAAAACTTTGGGAGATGTCAAATTTGCTGCTACCGCCTTGAGACATTGTATATTACGTAAACGAAGTCATATAAAATAACTAGCAAAATTAGTTGTTCTGAAAAAATCTTTAGATAATTTAACAGTCAGAATAATTCATTGCGTTAACATATAAAAAGTCGTTACGGCGATACACATCTAGAAAATGAATAGATCGTATAACGAAAAAAACATTTTTTTGTAAAATAAAACAGATAATGACACAAAACATTTCTACATAAATTTACGCGTAAGCATAAACCACAATAAAATTCTTCTGAACCCGGCGCTGCGCCGGTTTTCAGTCTCGACCTCCATTACAGTACATACTTCAGTCGATCGTGCGTGTGTATGTGTAATAAAAATTAAAAGAAAGAAAAGGGAGAACCTTCCCTGTTTTAACTTATATTTACGGTTACTTGTCGACGTTACATTGTTTTTATATAAGTTTTTAAAACAACGATGAAATCAGAAAATAATAGTATCTCCAACTATAGAAACATTTAAATTTAGTAATATAATATTTTTATTGTGGTCTGCAAATTATATAAATTATAATTCCAAGTTAATGTTATCTTTTGAAAATGATGTGCTGAGGAGTTTCTTTTGCCGTTTCTTCCCCTCGATGTTAAAGCACCTTTTCCAAACGGTAGTAGAAGCAAAAAATGACGTTCGCATGTGTATTAATATAATACCTAAATACTTAAATGATTAGGAATTTGAATTTAAAATTTTAGTCATCTGGCATAAATTAATCGGCACTCAAGTGATCATTGTAAAATCGTTGGCCACCGGATATTGCCAACATTATCAGATATGATACAATGTAGATAGACTCGGTTCAGACAAATAGCATGGTTTGGGTTTTTGGCTCATATGATCAAATCACTATTGAAATTTTAACCACTAGCTATTATCACCGCTGTCAAAAGAGGATACGAAAATTGCTGATTCCATTGCGTATTTTGTTTAACAGTACGAACTTTGGTTGACAAGCAGCCGACTTTAAAAAATTTGAAAATAACAAACAAATTTAATTATGGCCTACCTGCGCCCATGTCGAGCTTTTATTCCCCAACATTACCTTACAGACACTAACAACTTTTCAAGCGACCACTGAGGACCTAGGAAGGATGAATACTGATATGAAATCTTCTGATTATCAAATTCGACTATCAGAAGCGGCAGAACGACTTAACAACTGTTGCATTAATGATATGAACAATCTGATTATGGTTGATAGTTAATTAGAAAAATAATTGTAAATTGATTGGAAATAAGAATTATTTTTCTGCCACTACAAAATATCTGTATTATTGCCGGATATAACTACAAGAAGGGCTCCGGGTCGCGAAATAACCCTGATGACGTCACAATAAACAGCTAAAACGAGCAATACCACCGATCCACCAATTAGAAATAAGCTCGTCATGCCAATGCAGGAAGTAGTGGTCTTATCAAATAGACAAAGCTCAATGTTGTTGCACTAGAAAATGATAATGAATATACAACCATATTTTAATGAATAATCACTTAAATAAGACTTACGAGAATTGAAAGCGTCATGGTTCTTAAAAGTACTCTACTACTGACCGAGAGAAATATAAAAGTACCGTCGAAATACATAATAAAAATGTAACGAAGTCGAATGGGCACAAAATTATTTTTTGAAAATATAAGACTAAGCTCTCGAAGCAAAAACACACTTTTGTGGATTTTTCGTCTGTCGATTTAATCAGACACTAAACGACTAACAGATTTAAATGATGTTTGACACATTTGTAATTTATATTACGAATCATCCTGTAAAACGGGTCAGAGATCGCGTAGCATGAAATTAAAATTAATATAGATATTCTGATAAAAACGTAGTCCATTTTGACTTCCTGGCTGCAGTTATTGTATTGTTATGTTATAGTTAAGAAAAAAACAGAAAATCCCATTCCTAGAACAATGCGTGTGTTATTTGTAATCAAAGCCAGATCACTAGTTCTTTTACTAAAGCTATATTGATATTACTTTACATTTAAAAATACAATGTATTCCTACGCAACTGTTTCTTTCACTAATTCAGTTAATATTTTGTCGAAACGATATCAAATATATGAACAGATAATGAAAAATATCAAATCTGCTATATCGGTTGATAAAATTAAGTATTTAAAATACATTTAAAATAACACAAGCAAACTAATTTTATACTTAATTCAGCATACTTAAGTTTCAGCGTTATGTAGTATACCTACGGCAGTAGAAAATACTGAAAAAGGTTACATCCATCAACAATTCATGAGAGTTGTATAATTAAGGTCTTGTATATTCATTATACAAAATTCCCTAAAGGGATTCTAAGAGGATTCGCGCAGATTAGCATTTTAATGGGGCTCCGTTTCTTAGCCAAGGCCAGGAATCCAGGTATGCCAGGGCTACCTGACTAACCTCGACTTTAGCTACATCAAATTTAAGTTAGTCAAATTATCTCTATGCTTCAGCTTTAAATATTTATTGACAAGCTTATGATTACAAAGAGATAGGCGTAACTTCTACGGACCAGGTTGTGGTAAGAGCACTTTAAGAATACTTTTACGTAATGGAGCATATCGAAGGTCTAAGAACGATTACTATAATTTTATTTAGTGATAACATCAACCTAATTATATGTATACCACCTGAATATCTACCTAATTTCCATATAAATTTTCATAAATAATAGGTTTTAAAAAATTGTCTACTTAATATTAATTTATACTGTTCTGGAAAAACAGTTGGTATAGCCCTATTGTTTCCCTAAATGTAGGTACATAGATTTGAGTCCACTCATAATTAGTCAGAATAGATACTTTGGATCTTAACAAATATAAATCTGACAGAAACATGTCATTCTATAGTCTAAAACCCAACTTTATCAACATAAAATAAAAAGAAATGCTACAGGAATGCTAAAAAAGAAGTTGAAAAAAAAAAACAATATGTAAGGAAATCAATTGTCCGGTGACTGTACAGTGATTTTCCAGTGATTATGATTGCTTAGAACAGTAATACTACCAAGATCGTGCAACTCTCTCTCCTCATTGGTAATCCTTATAAATACCCTAGCAGCAGGAAACGACATTAATGACAAGGACACCTGGAAATAATAGTGTCGAAACCAGTTCCGCGCAGGTTTAAACTTTTGTAATTACCATGTGTTGTTTAAAATACGTGCCGAGAGTAGTAGAAGCAAAAAATGACGTGAATAAGTGTATTTACAGAATACCTAATGATTAAATGATTTTGAATTTGATTCTGATATAGCCCGTGTCCATCCGGCATACTGTACCTTCACAATGATAAAATAATTTTACAAACAGATGCCGTAGCTCCGGATATTACCTTCCACATATACCTAACTCATAAAAGCTCATAAAATTCGCACTCTCTTTTTATTATACACTAGCAAACAGCCCTCTCTTCGCTTCGGAAAAACTACGCGTTTCGCTAAGAAATAGTACCTACATTATTTTAAGTTTATTTATAACTTTTTATTTATGGACGGATTAAGATGAAACGAACTTTAAATGTTATGTGATAGTTACTGCAATACAATAGTGAAAACCAGTACGTAATCGGTTAAGCCGTTTCTGAGATTAGCGCGAACAAACGCACAGACAAACAGACAAAAATTCTGACAACTATTGTTTTGTTTTCTATTGCGTTAATAAAGGCCCCTAATAATATTTTTTCTCACATATCGTTCTTGTACAGAAAGCGATCAGTTAGAATTTTAATAGATTCTTCCGTACATTATTGTACCTATTCATTTAAGTGCAAATAGCTTATAAGGACATTATAACTGTTTATATAAATATATTGTTATATTGAGTGTTTCAATACATATACAATGTATGTTTTTTTTTCTCCAAACCCTCTTTAAATGTTCTACTATCCAAAGAGTATTAATTTATATATCGTCGCCTTAACCAATTATTGAAATCAACATCTTTTACGTAACAAAATATCCAAAAAAATATTTTGAAGTAATTTATTTCTATATACATGTAGAATAAAAAACGAAGAATGCAAAGATGACAAGCGGAACAGGAAACAATAGACGAAGTAACACGCTCGTTGAAGAACGGCCGTGTTGACAGCAAAGGTTAATATAATAGTAACTCTATGGTTGACACTCACGGCGACACGGCCACACCACCATTGAGAATGGCTGGACTGGACACTAGGTTTGACAAAACTTCTACTCAGAAACAAATCTAAAAATATTCCATTCATGTTAGAACTACATACCAACTCCATTCAGAGTTATCTTTTTAAGCAAACAGACTTTATTTTATTTTTGCTATCCTAATATATCTACAATGAATCAATTCCAAGATATGTATGGCGAAAGGTAGTAGTTTCTTTGTCAGTACTTTTATGGATTGCAATATCATTTTGTCAATATTTATATACGCGTATCTGTAAATACAAAAAAAAATATCTAATAAGTAACAACCCTAACCGTTCTGTACTAGGAAGCATCTTCCCTGTCCTGACCTTACATATAATAATGTATGTCACGTAATACGACAGTACATATTTGTCAAACGGCACGTCGTTGAAATTGCCAGATGGCGCCTATGTAACTGGAATTATTTTTAACATTTAATTAACCTAAAGATCAGTACAAAGATGTAAAACCGTTTTTTAAACGAGCGGCCATCTTGCGGTCAACTGCGGCGTGTTCGAAAATGTAAGTGACAAAGCTTCTATGTCGCTTAGCTTCTTTGTCACTTAGTTACGATCTGATCCGATGTACGTGACGATATTTACGTATGTCCGTCTACATTAACGATATCTGTATATCAAAGAGTCATGAATACTGTTGCTAAACGGAATGCGGCACGTGACCTGAGTGATGGCAGCACCGTCGCTAAGGCTCAACACTCGGAAACTAGTTCTACAACGGGCTTACCAAAGGGACAGGAGCTTTGGCAGGCCTCACTTGTCTTTCAACCGTACTGGAGACTAGTGCCTCTCTGCTAGGATGTTATGCGTTTCGTTTGTAATTATTGTTAGTACAACGAATTAGTCATTATCCTCCCTCGAAGATGTCTGACCACGGCGCCAGTAGGGCTGTCTCATCTGACGACGTAAATGATAAAACGCAAGAATTTAGTAAAACCACATTTACTTTTCACATGAAGACCATTATTAATAATAATTTTTAATAAATAATAATATTTCTCCTCATATATATCCTTCATGTACAGAAAACAATCTGTTAAAATTTTATCGTTACCCAGTGTATTAGAACCTCATATTAACAACTTTTTTTTTAACTCATCCCCGCCCGCTATAGGATTCCCTGAGTTGCGAGTGGCATGGACATACACAAATATGACATCACAAACACCCAAGAACAAACATTTATCTGTCACATAAAAGTCTGCCCAGTTTGATACCAGAACCCGGAACCCCTCGCTCGGCACGCAGGTACCAACTGAGCAATGGGGTCGTCAAACTCAATTTTTAATTCTTCAATTCCATCTATAAACTTAATAGCTTACTTAAGTCGCTGGTTTTTAATTGCAACTATTCTGGTTTACATATTTTTGTAATGAGAGATATATTTTTATTTGATAAATATTTGTAGATGAGGAAAACCTTTATTAAAGCGCCAGTTACTATTAATATTCTGATCAAAACGCCAATCAACGCCATTTTATCTTCAATCGTGTTTAAAATCTTTTATGTGTGTGATCAACACGACCTTCGGGTGATTGATTGGAGTTATCGACTTCCATTAACTTTGTAAAAGTCATCGCTATAGCTATCCTGACCACCTACATCCGTCTACGGGTCGCTAGAACACTTGTTGATTAGCTATGAGTCCTAGTCCGACTTGTTAGTCACCAAGATTTGTAGCCAACCTTGTGTCAAGTAGCTATGAGGCCTCACCACACCTACCTTACCTTATCCAGTAACCAAAAATTTTTACACAATGAAGTTTTACAATTTTTTTTCTTTCGATTGTAAAGAGTAATATCTTTAACAGACTAAAAAGTAAGAGATAGTATGTATGGTCCGAAAAGAGGGTTAATATTTTTTGAATGGTATTAAAATCACTGCACAAACAAACGGTTTAACGGAAAAAATTAAAAACCATTGTTGCCTAATTTGAGCAGTTGACGATAATGCTGTTATCATGTAGACGTCGCGTCCTTTGCCATTTTAATAATTTGTTTCTCAATATACTCTTTTATTGATGTAGTACATACCGATATAATATGTTGCAATGAAAACTTAGTCTGCCTTTTTCATTAAAGCATCTTAATACTGCAAAAAGGAAAGTCAGGATAGACACAACAAAGGAAGTCCGTCTAGCTCACAACACGCAAACGAAAAGACGCAACCGTTTAAATCAGCACGGAAAACTAGACCTTATGAGCATAATAAAGAGTTCAAAAAGAACAACTGCATATACGTCATTCCCCTTTCCACAGGAAAATGCGTCTCTAATTTCCAGTGATTGACTCCAGATATAAGAAGGTTGTCGACCCAAACGACATTTCCATAGTCTCTACATGAATAATTAACACCAAATTTATTTATCTAACGTTTTCAATTCACCTTCGTATTCCAATAATTAAACAAAGGATTCCCCACTTGAGTTGCTTTATGTTTTTTGGAATAAAGTTGCCTATTGGAGGATAATGTTCATTCTTCATGTGAGGCCTAATAAAAGCCCTAATGCGTCCAGGACTGTGCCGCCACATAAAGCTTTAGTTCAAATATAGTTTAGCTTTAGTTAAAACAACTTGTCCAACAATCAACCAACAACAAAAACAAGTCAAACAGAATGTCTACATGAAGGGGGTTAACCGAGAATTCGATCTGATCGCTTATATCAATATTTTTCTGAAAAAAAATCAAAATTTCGGAGGAAATCGTATATGCCAAAAAGAAGGATATGCGAGTGATCCTATACGGGTTTAGTTTCTTCGTCATATCTGAGAATCCCAAAAATATATATTTCGTTCAGTTAAAAAGAGCACAAAATGTTTTATTATCGTAGCCTCAGAAGCTCGAGCACATTCTGCTTTAAATTGCACAACTATTATTACAACATCCAAAATCGCTCTGCTAACCTTTATCGTGCCATTCAATTATGAAGATAGTACCTATAATACTAAATGAAATAAAGAGCAGTGGCCGCACTAAACAGCTGATTAAGGGGTCCATTTAACAAATGAAAAAATATTGTAAGATCATTCGCGTGGCGCCTGCCAATCACACACTTATCTTTTTTCATAACTACTGGAAAGAAACAAAGTTAACATGGAAAGTCAACATGGAAACATAAAGTTTAAACTTTTAGGTTCAAATTAAAATAAGTAAATATTATCGTATGAAGTGAATTACGTAGCAAATTAAACTCAATAAATTAAACATCGTTTATTTAAAATATAAGAAAGAAAATATTTGAAAATAAACAATTTCATCCCTGTTATGTACGATTAACGAATCACTGAATTTCAAATTAAACAAAAAATACGTGGAAAATAAATCACTTATAAATCGCCGAAAAAATAAAACACATGATCTACTTTAACGTGATATGGAAAATGAAAATTACAATTACAATACAAGTACCACATAATGATGTTATAGTCTAGAATAAGGAACCCTAACGTGATTCGATTTGTACTTGACCGATTTTTGTAACAAACATTACCTCGATATTATCGGCGAATATGTATTATAGTATAGCATTACTTTGGATTCTGTATAATGGCGCGGTCTTTGTACCGACTCGCGAAAGGGATAAAGAAAATATGTTAAGGCCTGCCATCTCGTTCTACATGTCCGTTACCGCCGCTAAACTGGGTACCTTCCTCTTGGCAATCCGGTTTAATATAATGGACTGGACACAAGAATACGAAGTTCGATTTGATCATTTGAGAATACCAACCATTCTGAGAATATTCTGAGAACTGTCGATATATCGATTCCATATCCATAGATATGCGACTGAAGGTGTAACTTTAGGAGTATCACTTTTAGAATTACCAGATTTCTTCTTGGTCGGTGATGCAATGATGAAGTCCTCTGATACAGATGTTATCAGGGATCCCCGTTGTCATCAGGTAGTCTGCTTAAAAACATTATGACTGGTTAAAATTAAGCCAACAATTAATTAATATATATGTAAAGCGAAATAGCAATGAAACACGAGCATACAAGCTGGTAACTCAGCATTATTGCAATGCTGAAGGTATGACACAATTCTACGAGTATGTTTGACATCTGTTTCGGAATAACATCTATAAATAGATGAGCTATGTACATACTTTATATATCTGTATTTCGCGAATAATTAAACAATCATAGTAGTTTATATATCGGACGAAAATCGGAATCCTTCTGTTACACGGCAAGTGATATGTAGTACTTTATTCCAATCGTCGAAGTGGGAATAGATAGTATATATGAGGTTTTACACCAGTTTTAAATACAAAAATTAAAAGGTAACGAATTGATCAATTTACTGTAGTCGCACGATATCTTTATTACCTTTGGTTTTGGTTGTTGACCTTGCAGTCATGGATATGTTAGATGTGAAGTGCAATCTTACACTCACCATAAAAAGAACATTGTCGACGGAAGTAAAGGAACTGTAGAAATGGAACAGCATCCCGATAGCGTATTGGCGCGGGCACAATCTACATGTGGTTGAAATGTTTAGTTTGCATTTCCTCATCTGGACAGCGTTTTCGTTGAACTCAAGTTGATTGATACAGCTACCTGGCGCCCAGCCAACTACCGAGCTCGGTCGTTCTACGATTTTACACAAAACATCGAGAAGGCAATCGTGACCTAATTTTTACGTACACGTATTGTAATTCTGATAAAAGCAGTTAATTCATATTCATAGTATCTATAAATACTTTTATCGTTATTAGTATGAGACATATTTATATTCTAAGCAAGATTGGCACCTTATCCGCATGTAGGAATTATGTACATACAATAAATAGAAGCATAATATCAACATATTTTTTGACATCGCAATGAAAATCTTTCAAAGACGCGTGGCTTATGTTTAGAAGCAGCCGGGATTATTTAAGGTGTTTACCCATTATAACCCCACGGCCTGTTGCGGCACTTCTGGACCGACTTCTGTATAACTGGTATCTCTTAAGTGCAATGCCCCAAAGGCTAATCTCGTGACGTATATATATTCCAGAATATTATTTGGCCTGATCAGGATAAGTCGACAATATACAAAGTCAGATCTTTTACGGTTAAGCTACAAAGATTGTTATGTTTTCTTGGTCTGTGTTATCTAGATCTTCCGTAGTATATGTCTGCCTAAAAAGTAATGGATAGTTACAATAATTCCGGATTACATAAAATAGTTGTAAAAAAAGAAATAATATTGTTTGTGCGCCGAGCGCGCGCTCAGTATGGGCATCTGACATATTGCATACCGGAAGTAATTCCGTCACTGTCATTTTGATCCGCTCTCAGTGGTGCCATCTGTGACAAACCAGTGACAGTCTGATATTTTTTGGGTCAATGTAAAACATTATCAATCTCTCGTATATAAAATTGTACTGGATTAAGTTTCTGTTTTTAGTTTCATCATCATCATAATCTCAGCCAGACAACGTCCACTGCTGGGCATAGGCCTCCCCCAAGGATCTACACGACGATCGGTCCTGCGCTGCCCTCAGCCAGTGGCTACCCGCGACCTTCGCCAGATCGTCGGTCCATCTAGTTGAGGGTCTACCCATTGAGCATTGTCCGGTGCGTGGTCGCCATTCGAGAAACTTTCCGCCCCAACGGCCATCGGTTTTCCTAACTATGTGTCCCGCCCACTGCCACTTCAGCTGGGTAATCTTTTGAACTTTAGTTCGCCTACGAATTCCTCATTTCTCATTCGATCACGTAAGGAAATACCGAGCATTGCTCTCTCCATTGCCCGCTGGGTGACCTTGACCGTTCTATGAGACCTTATTCTTATAAGTTTTTAGTTTAGTATTCTATAAAGTATCTTTCCAGCTTAAAGATTACTACTGTTAATAGAAATTGGGAAAATAAAATTATTGTCCTCGCACACCAGGTTAAAACACAGCTTACGAAGTGATTAGGCATCAATGAATCATCAATGTTGTTAACATTTCACTCAAAAAATATTTATACCCCACAGTGTTAGACTATCAAAATAAACAAATGTAGCATCCGGGTATTTGAGAGATTCCACCGTGTTAATGATAACTTCAAACGTGAAGGCCAGTTTGCAATTTTAACAGGACACCGACCGAATTACAACGACGCATCTCACCTATGTACATACGTACGGGTGTACTCGTACGTACGAGCATACGTCTCGTCCGTACGTTTTGTGACGATTGTAAAACTGGTGGGGTACAGTACAGTACAGTAGCATGTCGGAGGTACTTGTCCATTTGTTTGTTGGCTAAATACATTTATTGTGTGCATTGTGGAGAACTGTTACAAATATATGTACACCTATAAGACTTATGCGTTCTTTTACGGTAAGGAATAAATTTGCTGACAGCAGCTCATAACTATGAGTTACGAAAAGTGTGTACAGTATTCGAACCTACCTCGAATTATTTACATATCCAAAATTATGTACACAACATACTGATAAATAAGCACGGCCCTATCAGTGCATTGATATTGAAATAAAATATTGTCTTATTTTTTTATTGATAGAATATTACTCGTACCTAAACCAGACTTCAAGGTCTTCCGTCGTACGGCGGTCTTCATAAAAATAAGGCCACAAGATATCATTATTATGTGTGACCCGGGCAAATAACTGACACAGTGCGGGACACGCTAGTCTTCTACATGTAACCGTTTCAATCGGGAAGACCTTGTAGCCCAGTTACAGCGGCCCTGCTTCAGGATGTTATGGAGCTCCGTAACCGTAACCGAAACTATCGGATATCCGAAATAAAATATATCCGAAACCGTAACGGAATCCGATAAAAAAGTTTCGGATAATTTCGGGTAGCTGCAGAGTCTAAGTTAAACACGTTATGACAGGTTTTTGCTGTTTGAGCCGATAAACTTATTATTTTATTATGATATTACTTTTAAGGTTTTTTCCATGATAAACATACTAAATAATACTTAGAAAAAAAGTCAAACTATTAGCTTGCAAAGACATTATATATTTTCTAAATATTTTCAATCATCTAATATCCTTAACCGAAATTATCTAAAATTATCCATAACATCCCCACCCAGCTTGTCGAGGGCTTCGAGGTTCGCGGGGTTTCCGACTGGACCAAGCATGTAAAACCACCTGGTTCGGTCTCGGGTCTAAAATCTAGAGTCTCCTCTCAAATGGAGAGAGTAGACCTAAAGTTCACGTATTCACGAGCACATTGTAAAGCGAGGTTCTTAAAAACCTAATTAGCTCCAATCCTCCTTGACTTCAATGGAAAACATCAATGATAAAATTACATGTACATATTACTAATTCGTAGTAGAACTAACTCGACTGAAAAACACCGATAATTTTATTAGTGACGGCAAGCCGCCATCGCATCGCTTCAGAAAAACTATTCCTTGCGCTTAGAAATAGCACCAGTGTTGTTATAGTATTGAGTTTTTCTCTTTTTGTGAATTATAAATATATTAATTTATAACTTTAAATTGTACTTTATTATTCCTTAACATAACTAATAGAACTTTAAATATTAAGTGATGCTTACTGCAATACATTGGTGAAAACCATAACGAAATCGGTAAAAACGTTTCTGAGATAAGCGCGAACAAACGCACAAACAAAAGACAAAAATTCTAACAACGATTGTTTTAGGTTCTATTGCGTTAGTAAAGGCCCCTCATAGTAGTTTATCTCATATTTCCTTCACGTACAGACAGTGATCGGTTAGAATTTTATTATATGTATAGTTGAGGAAGGTTCATTATAATTTGCCAACGAACTTAACCCTTCTCGTGTAATTGAATAAAATATATAATGAGTTGAAATTACGAAAGCGCTTTCAAATAAGGTAAATTGGAACTCGATACGGATAGCGAATTAAGCAAATATATATGAAAACTATTAGCCCGCCCTTGGTTCGCTTTGGAAAACGGATAAGCGATCATAATGTCTGTATATAATAAAAATTAAAAAAGTGATAAAAATATTCAATATTCAGAATTCTGCCCACAATTCTATTATTAGTTTAGACTAGACTACTGTAGTAGAAATATAAATCAGTCATATTCCAACTTCGTTCGACACATCGTCAGCGAACAAAACGATCAGCTGTGAGCTGTGACCCATCGCAGCCATGATTTTTGTATTTCCGCAAATAAAGCGCGCGATCCGTCAGACCGACCGTTATTCGCTGACCGACGTAGCGGCAACACATGCTTCCAATTTTCAAACGGTAATTCTTACTAAATTCATACACTACGTAAGTAATACCTAATTGTTTTAAAGCGTTAAAATATCGAGAGTGAGTTCTTGAACTCTCGCGCACACTAATGTATTTATTATTATGTAACTCGCCAAATTTGCCGTGGCTTATATTCTACAGAAAATTTAATTTTATCCTCCGTTAAGACGATACACTGCGGAAATCTGTTGTTATTGAATTAGTGTTCTTTAGAACTATCCATAAAAACAATGTATATTTAAAACTACATAAATTTGTGGGTTGTCTGTACATATAATTAATGACCCCATAGCCCAGATGGTAGTGACTCTGCTTGCCGAGCTAGGGGTCGATTCCCGGCCGGGGCAGACATTTATTTGACAGATAAATGTTTGCTCTCGGGTCATGGATGTTGGTAATGTCATATTCGTGTACGTCCTTGCCGCCCGCAACACAGGGAATAGTAGTGCGGGGGTGTGAATGTGTAAACGTTTATTTTTTACACGTTTGTTTTATTGTCATATATTGTTGTACTGAGTGTTACCCGACCATTCAGTGTTTAAATTGTGCATACTTTCGGTTACTTTAATTTATTTACAACTACGTAATTTTTATTAAACTTTATTTACAAATACGTAAATTTAACATTGTAAAGTAGGATGGCCGTGAACGTATTGTTGTGGTCCGCTGTGACGCTGAGTTGCTGCACACGTTCAATAGGCCGGGGGACGTCGGTAGTGGAACCTTTCGTTAAACCGTGTCCCGACTTGATTTGTTCCATGTAATGTTATGTTGTTATGTGGACCTGCAGCATCCCGCATTCAATGTACTTTTGTGGGAATTGTGTGCGACTCGATGATGACGTCCCGCCCATCGACTTTCGCTCTTTAGTCTATAGCAGTCTGGAAAGAATAACTGTCGAGGCTGACCGGGATTAAATCAATAAATTCTGTGTAGGATTGTGTTTGTAACTTATTGTTATAATTATTAAGTTAAATATTTAAAAAAAAATTATTTATATTACTAGTGCTACTAGTAATTGTTAATTGTAAGATATTGTTTGGAGTAATATTAATAGTTAAATACCATAGAATAACGATTTTCAAACAAAAGTTAACTGTATTTCTCATCCTCTTAGAAAAAATATTCCTTAACATAACCTTCATGCTTGTAGACTCACTTTTCACCTCGTTACAATCAAATAACACCTACTATCACTGGGTTTCATATGTTCCCATTATCATATAACAACGTGTGTGTCTTAATATTCCACAAAAGAAGTCAAACAATATGATAACAATAAAGCTTCATATTCATAGAAATATGGCGTACTGGAACATCTGATATTTGTTTCCGATATTTTACATCCAATACCACAACGAAATGGAACGGCGTAACGTTCTTTTCACGAGAACGGTGCAATTTTCTTTCAAGGTTTCGCAGTCAATCAATTTCATTATTCATTGCTTTTCTTTTTCTGCTTGTTTTATTTTACTGTATTACTCTGTTAAGTTAAGATTTCTACTTGGGTAACTAAATCTAACAGTAAATATTGGCTGATTAAGTGTGAAAAATTAATTATATGTAGTATTTTTTGTAGTTTTCAAGTTATGCGTTTGCGTAGTGGTATGCATTCGACCGTAGCCAGTAAACAATGATATGTTACCAAACATTTTAATTGATTACACTCGTCAGTAGCTACCAATAAAAATAAAAATAAAAATTAAGAATTAAAAATTAAGAAAAATATAGAGATATATTATAGATTATATATATTTAATACATATACAGTTCCCTTATAAGTTTATCCGCGTGTCTACCTGCTCGTTTGACACACCCTAAAAAGGTTCATTATAAAGGCACACATATAGGTATATTATAAAAATTTTAAATAGTTGATTTGCACCCAAATTGACCATTTACAACCACCAGTAATGATCTCATCTTCAGAAAGTCACAAACAAAACTGATCTGTTGTTCATCGCTGAAAATTTATATATTCTTCTGGTAGCCAACTGTGAGAGATTCCATAGAGGAGATTCTGTTTTACTTCTATTGAATTCTTCAAATGTCTTGTAATATCAATCAGCAAAATAGCTGCTACCCTATCTTAGAAATTATTCACGGTTAACAAATCACAATCTGCCCCGAGAAACTGTAGTTTTAGCTCCAAAACTGTAAAAATCTAAGTTATATTTATTTAAATATAACCGTATCAACGTAGATTAAATAGAATATTAAGGCAAACATATCGCAACATATTAACTCTGGCTTTATAGAAAACAGGTTCAAGACAAAATTTACTAAAACACGTGAATATTACTAAACTACGTTTTTGACGGCCACATGCTCAGACATCCACAGGCGCGGCTTGCGCGATATCTTGGATGATGGTGGCGTGATCATTTGACTCTTCGTAGCGTCAGAAGCGTTGTTTGTTTTGGCATAATTGCATACCTACCTGCCTGCCTACCCATCTCTGTCGCAACCACCCTCAGTCTCACCTAATACTTTCTTAATAGTACATTTCAATAGTTCTGTCGCTTACACAACTACCCTCACACCACACTTAGGCAACCGGAATAATGAGCGCTTTGTTTTACATATCAGCTTCTGTCATTGCGATGAAGATAAATGATTGGGTCATGTTGACGTTGTTTAATAACAATGTTTTATTGTCTTAAATACTAAAGGCATTTGCCTAATATAACATCATATCATGTGCACACCCCTAAATATAGTCTACTTCCGTGCCATAATATTAGGTCGAGCATCTAAAAACTCTGCGCCAACGATCATATCTCATTGTATCTTATCCCTTGTCGTAGCTTTTGTTTACTCTTCGATAATATGGAAATGTAATAAAAAGGCAGATATCTAGTCGATTACTACATTTTTAAAGATAATGATGCAACACGAAGCGCAATCGGTTCTCGTACTAGTGCTACGGATTGTTCGATTCGCTCCTTGCATTCGCGACCACCCTTAAGGTTCTAATTCTGGTTCTAAGGTCGACTGGAAAAAGGAAACGTAACACTTTCAAGTTTTTTTTATGTTGCAGTTAAAATTTTTTGCTTTCATTTTTTCATTGTAAATATCCAGTTCTGAAAATATGAACTAACTTCTAGCACAGATAGTTGTCCCAATCTGTAGACTATTCTAAAACAATGTGAATATCATCACAACTCTACATACTTATACATTAAAAATAGTCTATGTTCATCCGGAATAGTATACCTTTCAAATCGTATAAGAATTTTTCAAATAAGATCCGTAGTTCGGTCGATTCTACCCTCCCCCTATATATACACACAAACTCACAAAACTCGCACTCTTTTTAACATTACTATAGATTATCGACAATTTAACTCTCAGTAAAAGTCAGCACTATCAATTCTTATTGTAATATCGGATAAACAATCAGACGGACAACGGTAACGGTGAGATGACTACGTGACGGCCCCCCATTGACATAAGAAAAATTAGGGGCGTGGTAAAAAACACCGGTGGTTAAAGGGAGACGGCAAATCATCCCGTTTTTCAACTGGCTGTTATACAAGGCAACCGAATTACGTTAAATAAAATTTCGCAGTCGATCGTTAAATGAAATAGCGACCGGCAAGAGAAACCTAATGCTAAGCACATC
The DNA here is from genome assembly GCA_003671415.1 of Megathymus violae. NCBI lineage: Eukaryota > Metazoa > Arthropoda > Insecta > Lepidoptera > Hesperiidae > Megathymus > Megathymus violae. The sequence goes on from PDGT01000043.1 coordinate 1,104,481, forward strand.
TAGCCTTCACTGATTGTCATTACAAGACGACGCTACAAGGAGTGTTCTAGTTCACAATTGTTTTCTTAATAGTTTCTATAGCTTATTTAATGTTGTCATTATATGGATTGATACATCCATGCCATACTAGGATATCCTTTATTACAACCAAGCACACCACGAATCAACTCAACCCAGACTGCTGAAAGGTCTTATCAATTAAAAAACCAGCGTGGTAAGCTCTGATTGTGAGAGGAGGACAGCGGGACAATTATAAGTTGTAATGATAATGATGGTCCAATATAAGTTAGAGTCAGATGTTACAAGCACTCTGCACGTACATCAAAATGATCTTAAATATTTGTTTTATGAAATAAATAAGAGATGTAGCAAAACTATTATTTACGTTAGTTATTAATTTCTAATATCCATTCAACTGGTTTTTTCGAGGCAATTTTTATTGAAACAGGTATCATTGTTATGTCCCTCTAGCACATATGCCAAATGAAAAAAGTTTGACGCTCCTACACAGTACTTCGCCACAAAATGCCAAAATAGTACGGCATTATTCTTCCTGGTGTTTGAAGTAAAACTTTCATTTCGCATCGGCTGCATTTTCTAGCACATAATGTGAGAGGCTGCGAGAACCCTTCACGATTCCCTTCTAGTCAGAACCAGCACACGAAAAACTAAAAATATTTTTGCACATCGCTGAAGTTAAGAGGGATTCATGTTTTAAATAATTAAATTAGGATAAAATAGAGTTATAAAATTAAATGAGGTGATACATAAATTCAGCAAAAGTTACTTAATTTAAAGTTATCGAAATAAATAGTTATACGCAGTTCTTATATTGTTAGACTTATTTGTTAGTAATCTATTGTTAAAAAAAAATTAATATACTGTTCTATCATTATCACCTCATAGTTCAGTTAGTAGTAAACCTGCTTGCCGAGCGAGAGTTCCCGGATTCCATTCCCGGCCGGGGCAGACATTTATGAGACAGATAAATGTTTGTTCTCTGGTCATGGATGTTTGTGATGTCATATTTGTGTACGTCCATGTCACCGGCAACACAGGGTATCCTACTACGGGGTTGTGAGTGTGTAAAAGGTTATTTATTTATTTCTTATTTATCCATAAACTATGACTGTAATTTTTTTGAATTGACTCTTGACACGAGGGCTTGTATATAGAACGTGTACACATACATATAACTTTTCTGTGTTTTAATTTGATTCTAATAACGGTCTGGATTCATACAATTAACTGAGCTCGTGTTTTTGTTGCAACCATATACCAAGACTACCAACGGAATGTATTCATGTATCGAATTCTGTGTAACAGACAAGACACTCAAGGGTCTCATGACTCATCGCTGAATCGCAGGAGGTCCTGATGGTGTCGTATTGCTCTTTGATGCATCCCGGTAACCCGCATCAATATCACATTTCAAATAAAAAATCCATGATTTAATATCTATCCGTCTGCATGACTTAATTTTTTCTATGCATTATTTAGAAACAAATAATGAATACCTTTTTATTACTTTTAAATGCAAGCTAGTTAAAAAAGATTCTCTACGTCAACACCAAAGAGGTAAATTCTTTGAAAATTCTTAAAATAAGTTTTTAACACTCGAGGATTACATAAATTCTTCGTTATTAGACTTAATTAAAAGAGAAATTTATGTTAAAAATTTAACCAAGTGTAAACGAATGAAGTAAAGCGAATTGACAATGCGATGCCAATTTCCAGCGAGGCCAGAAAGAAAGTATTCCGAAGTTTAACTTGTCACCTACATCTTTATACATGATGATTTTAAAACATCGCTCGCTATACTGATTGCGTCACTAATGAACCTATACTACTTCAACCAATTTACTAATTAGTTCCTTTTTGGCTTCCCTGTAAATTGCGTAAGGTTTCATCGACTAGACCGCTTGAATTTTACTTGTCAATGGGAGATTGAAAACTCAATAAAATTTTATAAAACCTTCTATGGTTCATGTTTTTGATTCATAATGAAATACATAAATGAAGAGGGGTTTATAGGAACTTGGTAGTATCGAACAGAAATTAGTAATAGTATTAAATCTATATCCCTGCAGTAATATCTATAATAATTTTTCATAATGACAGACTTCACTAACACATGAAGACCTATAAGATAGGCAACAAATGTGGCCCCAAAACCTTGAAATTTGGCGAGATTCATAATACAACAAAAAAAAACAAAATAGGCATATTTGAAAATCAATTTTTATTGTAAGTTTGCAGCATCAGAACACATATTTTAATTCGATCTAGTTATTATATGCGTAAGTATAATACGAGAAATTCATGTCGTCTTCGGCTACGAGTATTTTTCTGGTGGTGTCGAAGCCATATAGTTTAAAGTCAACGTCCTGTATTTTCTACACCAATGTGAAATTCTGTTAACTTATAAGAGGCATGGAAAACGGCAGCATGATGTCATTAAGGATAATCAATTATATGTAAACAAAAGCTTTTGTTCACATTAAAGTTGTGGTATGCGTTACTGACAGACTATTCCTGAGGGCCAAAATTGTTTTAGAGTTTCCTTTTGAAACAGTATTATGATATGTATTTATATATTTTTCGACCGGCTGGTCTTTAGGGATTGTATTCATATTTGCAAACCCAAATTTGAATAAGACGATAAAATTTGCCCGAGTATAATACAATATTCTCAGATGTCGAGCATTATAATATTACGTTTATTCTACGTCTAGTCTACATGTGGTGAATATATTTATTAAGTTTTTAAAAGAAAGCGGATTTCAAGAAGAAGAAGAAAAGTGGTACGTTAAAAATAGGACATGCCGTATAAAAATGTCTTCATTTGGATTTCAGTGCCGCTGCGCGCGCACCGCGCACACGCTTGCTCTTTGTCAGTTCAATACATACTGGTGCTCGAATTTTGAATCAAATTATAGTCATATAATACTTAGGTACTTCATGTATTGTAACATTAAAATTGAAGATGTAGATATTTTAAGAAGATTTAATGTATTTAAGAATTCCTGGCGGTTACAATGACTAAAATACAGTAGTTACAAGATTAAGAAACTAAAAAGAAGGTCACTTGTAAATAAGAAGGTATGCCCGTCGCTTCTCTGGCGGGCAGCACACGAAGACCTCGGCGACTGGAGCGTGCGTTTAGGGCGCACGAGACGATCGGAGTCCCCGGCGTTCAGCGCACGAAGACCTCGGCGCCTGGAGCGTGCGTTAATACGCACGAGACGCGTAGATTGTCTGGTGTTCCGCACACGGAGAACGCCTTAACCAGGCGTGCGTTAGGGCGCACGAAGTATATAGATCAGCATGAGACTCCTTCAAGTTATCACTGTTGTGACCCACACGTGAGAGACTGTCAGCGTCGAGATCCAAGAGTTGCGACTCACACGCAAGAGAGACTGATAGAGACTGGTAGTGTAGAGATCCAAGACTTGCGACCCACACGCGAGAAAACTGTTTCAAGTTACCAGTGTTGTGACCAACACGCGAGAGACTGAGAGCGATCATGTCAGAGAGTCCGATAGAGAGTGTTCATGTTGTCACAGCTCGCCTTTTATAACTCGAATCTTCTGGAATAATTATCTTATTATATTCTATTTATGAATTTAAAATTTATATTCAGCCTAATAAAGATCGTAAACAAAAAGGATAAAAATTATACAAATTAAAAATAAAAGTAATCATGATGACGATAATTTAGAACATTTGTCAAATATTTGACAACAATAACAAAACATTTAACTAATAAAATATATAAAGAAATTACAGAATAAATGGTTAAAAGATCCAGAAAATTATAAAAGAAGTTAACCAAAGGAGTACTATAAGAGTTACAAACTATGCGAGTGCCAAAATACTAGATATAAAAACATGTAAGTATTGTAAATACTACAGTATTTTATTAAGTCTGAAGCATCTAAAATAAAATAAGAGTTTAAGGTAGAGTTGGTAGTAAGGAACGTTTTACTTAACAGCTTGGTTGAACAAAGAAATGAAAGGAAATGAAAATGAAATAAGGACATACCTTATGATTTATATGTTACGAAACTTAGTGAAAATTATGGAGATTATGTTAAAAAATAAAAATGTATTCTAAAATTGTAATGTTATACATATTAAATGAATCTGACATTATGTAACTATTTTAATAATTTCTATTTGTTTTAGGCTTATTCATCATAGTGAGGCTGGGTGCTGATGAAGAGCTATGCAGTATATCATTAAGTGACCAGATTTCAAATCCTAAAATCTGTAGGCGAAATTTACTGACATATCTCGCAGAACAAACCGGTTGAAGTGGGAATCACTAGGCTGTAATGTTCGAAGTACCGATAACCGTTAGGGTAAAACGGTATAAAAACTCTGTATAGGATGCTCCCAACTGGTCTGATGACCCGATGAGGAGAACGAGTTTACCAGGAGGTTCTGAACACTACAGAACTATTACAATGGTATCAAATTACTTTACGTTTTATAAATATCTTTCTTGATTAACGAACTGTAAAAGATTTTTTCAAATAGATGCCGTTGATCCAGATATTACTTTCTGCATATACACAAGATCACAAAATTCGCTCTCTCTTTGTAATATTACAACATAGATTAACTTGTTAGGAGTAAAGAGTTCTTTAGTTCTTTGCGCGTCGCTACAACTCCAATCGGCATGGAATTCCAGTAGAATCGAATATAGATAAGGTTTCACGTTTCACTTAAAAGTCCTAGGACTTCAAATGCTGTATAGTCTATCTATCTTTATACAAATATAACATTACACGTCTCTGAGCTGTCTAGGAATTTTATCCCAAATATGTATGTCAGTATCATGTAAAGCACTAGCGCAGTGCATTGGCTCAGCGATGTGACGAGTATCTTTGCCAATGAAGCTGAATCCGTCAATGTCAATGCTGAAGTAGTCAATATCGCCAATTAGTACTGGGGAAAAAGGTCCATGAAAGGTTCCCATGTCTTGATAAAAGGGACATAAGATACTTCTGATGGACAAGTGGACTGATGACCTAAAGAAGAGCCGGATATGTGCTCGATGCAAAATTTACATGAATTACATTTATAAATGCCTTGTTACAAAAAAAGGTTCTTTTTGCACCACTATTAAGGTTTTGTGATAATAATATTTAAGAAATAATCAATATAATGTAGTTTATTAAGTATGATAATATAGTATTGGAAGTAAGCACTGTTATACGTGTTGAAGCTAAAGCAAAACTTTTACAAATGAATGTTGTTTTTCAATGAACGAGGCTTTCAAGTTCTTCAAATCATGTCTACAGCGGTGATTTAATTTCGTGAAATGGGCATACAATATAGTTTAAAGCAAGTTGGTTTAGTAGAATTTGAAGATCTATCCAATTAAGCCGTTACAACTAGTAAAAGAAATAGTCAACTACCTACGGAAACGACGAGGTTTCCTGCTTGGCATTTAACGACAAGTACAAGGATAAAGTGCCTTTGTTAGACACAAGAGCTTAAGAAACCACTAGCCATCAAATTAATTGCCAGTTGCGTCTGATTAGTCGTTATATTATGAGCACTTTCACCTATTTATCTCACTGAAGAAGTCAGAAGTCAAACAATGTAAAATTTCTGTGTTCTAAGGACGACACGACGTTACCTCTACATGTTTGATCAAAGTTCTTTCTTAAGTTAAGTTAAAATTGTTATAATCATCAAACTATTACTGAGACAAACATTTATTATCATGAGCACATCAAATTACATTCACTACGTCAATATCATATAGTATTGGTACAACACATTTAGGAAATTGATCAGAAACGTGCATGTAATCTGGGCCATGTAAATAAATGCCAGTGCCAGCTTTATACAGATAGTAATGTATATCTATATAATATTATATGCTCGCCATAGTTAGTTATTTCAGGTCTTCAGGTTATGAGACTATTGTACCTATATTCTCATGTTGGATTCTCATGATGTCATACATGTTGGAGTTCCTCAAGGGTTTACTTATCATCTGTGTTCTTTATCATGGATACGTGTTACGTTTTGTTTAAAGCAAAGCCTTTTTCGTTCTGACACTTGGTTGAAATTGAAAAAAAGATGATAAAAATAACAGAAAATATTGAAATCCATTCCTGTTCTAAAATTAATGTAAATTTAATTAAAAAAAAATTATACTTTATACTTATTTATTTTCATAAGTATAACAGTCTGGAGAATGTCTTTCTACATTCTGAAAAACATTCTCGAAAAACATTCTGTTTATCTGGATAGTCAAGATTTTCCATAGTTTGATAAGTTTTCTAAGCCACATCAAAAAAAAACATTATTACCAGAATCCTAAAAGACAGCTCTGCTCTGGTGACGTATATCAACACATCTGTTGGGTCCCTTCCATTGAAGCTCTCTAGGCTTACTACCTACCACTAAATTCTGTATATTAGTGATTAACTTAGCTCGCTACTACCGTCCACCTAACATTATCCGTGAGTTTTGTTTCCGTCTTTCTGTTGCATTTGCCGATTTGGAGAGTCGTTTAACAGGGAGATGCACCACCTCCTTCTTGACTGACCACTCGTTCGTGAAGTGTCAAGTTTTGTCTATGAGTGATGAACCATCTACCATGTCACACGATAGAGTTCGTTCCCTCTGATTATCTCCTAAAGGTTGTAAAGACCTCTACTAATTCACATTTGTATGCACAATAGAGATTTCAGACTACTGTATGAAAAATCAGTCAAAAAAGCAGATATATTTATTCTCATCGACTTCATTCAGTTGCAGCTTGTAAGCAGTTACATAACAATACAAGAGATACTTATTTTTATTAATAGTGTGTGGAATTTTACATAATTTATAAGTTTATTTGAGTAAAAATTAACGTTTATACACAGTTCCTTGCGCCGCTGTTTTGCTAGAAACACTTGCGGAATTTACGATAATTTATTTATTACCGACAAATATGAATAATGACGATCAGAATAAATTATGTAACGTTCAATTAAACATTACTCATTACAATACTTTTGAATATGGTGTTGAATTTCCACTTTTTAGATTAATTTTAAATGATTATAGTTAAATGTTATTTTTATCAACAGGATCATTTTATCATTCATTCATTTAATTTTTTGAATTGTTGTTTTAAACTTAGAATTATTCAAAACATTTTTTTTTAATTATTCTAAATTCTGAGCGTTTGTTATTCCTAAATTTCTTGAAGTAAAATTCATGTTTGTCAACCTTTACTATACAAATAAAGGACTCGTATTTTTCATTCGATTAATGACGATAATTCTGTTCAAGCTTCATTTCATTAAAATCCATAACGGAACTGTCGCAATTTCAGAATAAAATCAATTATTATTGTTTCCCCGCAAATAAAATATAAAGTAACAAATTATCCACCGAACAGAAGCATCTACTTACCACTGCGGCGTGAACTGCGGATGGGTTTTTTCATTTAGTTTGGGGATTTTGATTTTATCATGCCCTAATTTAAAAATATGTGTGGTGTTTGCCATCAAATGGTACATCCATAGCAGCAAACGGTTTTAATAAATGATTATTTTATGCAGTTGTTAACGATGGTCGGTTTACCTTCGCCACTGTAACGAGTATCAAAATCGGATATCAAAGTACGAAAATATTTGCCAATGTCAATTATTTTCGATTCAAATTAAAATCATCTTTGACACGTGCAAACAATGTAACATTATTGTTTCAGATGCACCGCGGTTCAACTAATATTAGTAAGCTATGGTTATTCAATGGTAGGGTGCTTAATATTTAAAATAAATAATTACCTGGTATGTAGCTGCAACCAACGGAAACTGAACCAACACAAACAAAACACGACACAGATTCAAAAATAATATCACTGGTAGCGTTAATGTTTTATTGTTGTGTTATCACTACACAGCGGCCACACGTCCTTCCCTTACGAACGACGTTTAGCTACTGACGCGACGGCAGACAACGAACTCGTCGTCGGTGACGCGACTCCGTACGCCTGTACCGAGCTGTATACAATACAATAGTGCAAAACTGTACCCCGCTGTACTCAACTGTACGTCCCTGGCACCGAACAAAGACGACACCGCCCGAAGCAACACAGCTGTTTAATGTTTGTGAACCCGAGACGCTGCTAATCGATGGTCGATGCGTGACGTAACCTTACCGACAGTGACGGCGATGATATTTGTCGGTGCGACTTCGGTGCATTTCTCGTAGGTACTTCACGGAGTTTCCTTTCTAAAACGCTCGTTTGCGTACTGTTTCTCGAGTATATCCAAGCTATTACTTTATTTAGAGTAAAGATAACAAATTCACACTCCATTTAAGATCGTTTTAAATTCAAATACGTCTATGTCATTTCACTAAAAACTTCTTAAGATTTTCATCGCAAGATTAATGTGATCTTAAAACTAAAATGATCGACCTCAAATATTAGCTGTGTTGCTGCCGTGCCAAAGGTAGTTTAGTGGTTTATATAATGATTATTATCATACGTTATTATTATTACTGATTAAGATCAGAAGAAAAGGAAGTATTGACATGTAACGATGTTTTAATGCCACGTATCTGTTCCATTTATGAATAAATGGAGGTTACAATTAATATCATTTGATCTCCATAATATTTTCAAGCCACGTGCGCTACACTAATGGAAAATGTTGTTACCTGTTCCCGACCTGAGAAATATACAAGTTAAATGAAGTTGATAACACGATACTAAACAAGATAGAATGGAGTTCACCAAATCTTATAAAGTCTATGGTAAGGTAGGCTTGTAATATTATTCTGCACATTCAAATTCAAACCAAAAGAAGTTATTTTATATAATAAAGAATAACTGAAATTGAAATTGCTACACCCAATTTTTTTAAGTAACGGATAAGAGATTGTGGCAGATGAATGTATATACAGAAATGCTTAGTACAACTTAAGCGCCGAAAGTTTTTTCAATGACATATTAATTAGCTGGGCAAGTAATGCAATATTAATAGATATTCAAAAAATAACGTATTACACAATTGATTCCATTGATAAATACTCAATTTATTCAGCAGATTCGGTTCCCGGGATAAAAAATATCCCGTACCATAGGTTTGAAATATGCCAAGAATCATCGACAGGCATCATCTAAAGGTCAAGTATAAACAGGCAGCCAAAAATTAAAAAATAGCTGTTCAGGTGTTTATATCGTTAAAAAAGTCAACTTAACTTTTTTTATAATCGATACTGGCGGTTTATGGATTCGGTCCTGTTACAATTAGTATAAATGTCGTAGAAATCTTTACACATTGATAAAATCATGAGGTACAAGCTATATTTACGCCTGCTATTAATATTAATAACCGCATGCCATTTGTTATTCAATTCAGTTCCATTGTTCTCCTGTCCCTTAGGCTCGCGACTTTATGTATTTGGTGTGTCGATGTCATTATCATCCATCCATCCTAAATTTTTAATGGATTTTTTTTCTATAATTAATCCTCTTGCCTCGATCGCATTTGCTCTCGTTGCAATGTCTTATTCTTCCGTACAGCTCTATCATTCGTCATCTCGATTGCCATCCCTTGGTTAGTGATATACTAGATTTATTTTTCCTCTACCATCCTTACTATCCATATCTACAGCTTCGAAAATTCCTTTTTATAATTGTAAGTTCAAGGGTCTTCAAGTACCCAAATAGGTTTAGCTGATTCTTCTTGCTATGGCTTAATTATGCTCTATTTGATGGGTAAACATGCCGTGTATCGTTTATTTCTTATCACCTAGGGAGTTGGTTGTAGTGCAAATCGACTAGTTCGTATCTAGCATTTTTTAATACGGTAACATATTAATAACAATGAATTTATGTAAAATAACTTCTGTTAGTATCTACTACTTTGGTAGTTTATCGCTTTGATTTTGAGACAAAAAAATTGCATACAAACTCGTATATGACAATGATAAATGTCACATAACATAGATATCATATAAATATAAAACATTATAAATGATAACGTTAAACACAAATGTAAATAGCACAGTATTGTGAAAGTTGAGGGATGATAAAATTGAAAGATTAAAACATTTGTGACTAAAAAGTAATACAATGAATGTCACAGCAGTTAAAATATGCCTAAAGACCCTATACATATATACAGGACGAAGCTAATAGTTTTTGCTCAACATTAAAATAATCTCCAGTCATCGTGAAAAACTTTATGAGCAACTTTTAGGCTGTTACTTATTCGCTCCGAGGCAACAGAGTAAACTTAAACTACTTACAGGTATGAGGGGCGATGGCAGCCACAATGGCACAACAGCAACAAAGGTGGCCTAGTGGTTTAGACGTCAGCCTCCCGCACGAAAATCTCGAGTTCGAATCCTGGACGCACCTCTAATTTTTTTTAATATGTGCGTATTACAAATGAATTAACACGTGATACAGTAAAAGTCAGCATCTCGAGGAAATCTTTACATCTGACATTTCTCCATATTTTTAACGTTATGTGAAGTAGCAACACCACAGTTGGCCAGCGTGCTGAACTAACGCTCTAATACCCTCTCACATGACAAGCGGCCCAACAGCGAGATGGGTTGTAATGATGAGCATCGAATGCCTGAGCGTTTACTGTAAAACAAATGATGCACAGGTACATTATTCTCAACGAATATAAGGAAGTATTTAGCGGAACGGGGAAAGCAGTACGACCACGCTTCCACTGAACACATTGACTATTTTGTTTATTTTCGTACGATATGAAAGAAAACCCTTCCATTTTACTGGCAAGACAAAATGATGATAATGACTCAATGATGCCTTTTGAGTTTTTGACGTGCATGGACTTACCACCGGGTGGCTCCTTGGTCGTTTGTCAGCTATTAACATAAAAGAGTCCTCCAAACAATACAATAGCGTCTTATTTTAAAACTAGATTTCAGCAGCGTTTTGATTCACAAGAATTTAATATTACTCAGATTCATACAAGATATTCTCATCGTATAAAAATACTATACATGGTACATAAATCATCATCAGCATCCCGCTGCCCTTATCCCAACTTTATTTGTGGTCGGCGCAGCATGTACTTTTCTTCCATACTTCTCTATCAGACGTCATCTCACTAGTAACTTCCATTCTAGCCATATCATCCTTCACACAATCCATCCAATGGTACATAAATAACAAATATTAATATTGACAATAATAAATTAAATAAACATAAATAAAAAAATCAAAACCATCCATGTGACTTTCAATATACTATCCCAAACTGACAATATCTTCTTTGATATCTTTACCGTAAACACGACCTTGGGGCAATTTCATAACAGTTCGTATAGATAGATAAATAATAATAATAATAATAATAATAACCTTCGTTTATTGCCACATAGGTACATGAAGAAGAATTACATAAAGATATAAAATAACGACTATAATTAAAAACTTATGTACTAGAATGGGCAAAAGGAGGTGGCTCAGCTTACCCTGACATGGGACCATGAAGATCCCATGCAGCGCTGATTTTCAGCCACACCCTTCTCCTGGGATGAAATACGGGAGTTAGCTGACTCCGGTTACCCGCTATAATACCTAATTATGGTTATGATTTTATCAATCTGAGCCGGATGAATCAGTTTTGAATTGTTGAAATGAACTTACTAGAAGCACGTTTTTGGAAATACATTTAAACTAGCACATGAGCATGTGACCAAATTAGCGCCTCACTAAATACTCTCCTCATAATTAAGGAGATGATGCGTGCTCTGTCTTACGGCGCCAGTGCAGATTGGTGGAGTGTTCGTTGCCAGCCAGCCAAAGCCATCAATTTTTAGACTTAAACGACTGTTATCTGACATTGTCACTTAGGTCTGTTAGCTGAACGACCGGCTGAAGAATGAAAGCGGTCACCCATCCGACTACCGACCACACTCGAAGTTAGCTCGGTCGATCACTTACAACTGACATTTAGGCTGAAAGGGATATTATATACATATAACGTTTGCTTCACTTTTATATAAATATATAATTCTAATTTATATAATTATATAGATTATTCAATAAGACTCTTTACACTGAAATTGTTGGTGATAAAAAAAAATTAAAAAAACATCATTGTAACGTAATTTTTTTTAAACACACAGTTTACACACTCATACCCGTACTAGGATTCCCTGTGTTGCGGGTGGCATGGACGTAAACATATATGACAAACACCCATGACCCGAGAACAAACATTTATCTGTCACATAAATGTCTGCCCCGGCCAGAATCGAACCCGGGACCCCTCGTCGGCAGGCAGGTTCACTACCAACTGGGCTATGGGGGCATCGCAGTGCAGTTTATAATTCTATCATAATATTCCGCATAACGAATGTTAATGATGCGATAATGACTACAAAACCATAAACCGCAAAGCCGGGAAACATTTAAAATAAATGAATTACAAATTTCCTTAAATCTTTAAACATTCAACTCAATGAGACAAAGTTAGCAAATGCATGCTAATAACTACGTAGTAAGTAGCTTTCTATATTTGAATGTACTTATAAATAATAAGTGTTATGAAATTGTTACGAGTCTTGTCTATACATTTAAACTAATAAACAGAGTCGTAGATTGACTGACTTGGAACCAAAGACGGATGTAGCCGGCCGTCTATCTATGTCAACGATAAAGTCCATCGACAATATCGACAAATCGACAAAAAACTAAATGTCAAATCTAATTCGATGTTATAAACCGCAAGCGCATAAATCTACGTTATCAGTCGAATGATGTACCACATCCCGTCAAAATAATTAAGTCCATGTTGTATGAATACTCAATACAATAAATACGCGCCAGTGCATTTTTAGTACAAGTGTACTGGCGAAGAAAGGGATATAAAATATTGCGGCCCTTTTCTCATCGATTCGGTCATTGTCCCCCTCTCTTTCACTAGTGTAAAGTCGTCCCTCTCGCGACGGCGTGCACTGCGACAAGGGGAAGTTTCGGAGAATTAGCTGCCCTATTTTAAAACTTTCTGCCGTTCGGAACAAAATAGTGAATGGCGTGTGAAATTTCCTTATCGATGAATACTTCCGTAGTAGTTCTGAAGGTGAACTCCGCTGTTTCATAATTTTATTCAGTTCATTATACTCGTATCAGTAAATGACCTGAGATAAATGTGTTTAATAAGATACATCAACTGTTAGAAATATGCATCATATAAGTACATAATTAATTACTAGGGACGTTGTTCCGCAGTTCTTTAGTTTTTCTAAAGTTCATTACGAATAGGGCCATGTCACAATTTCACTCGGTATCAATGGTCACTCTAGATCTTATTGCCCTCGTACGTTGCTACTTGCAAACGCATCACCGACGCATTGCCTTCCAAGTTAGAAACGTGGCTCTCGCTTAATTTCAAGAATTTCAAGAAAATTTTTAACATCATTTCACACCGTTAAAGTTAAATTTCCAAAATATTGTGTATCTCACCTTGTGTACTAACAGAAGATTCGTGAATAATTTCACACTTACTTTGACTGCCGTGTGAACAAGGAACATGGTTTTTTTTTCAAAAAACTCATAACTGCATATAAGTTATAACTGTCACTTATATTGAAGTGTACCTGCACTAAAATTAAGTCGGTAACGACCGGAAACCAAATAATTCCAGACAAACTTGAACATAAAACCATTATTATTGGTTGTTATCATTTTTAATTCACCTAACATATAAAAACATAACATATAAAAACACTTTATGATGTTTTACAATAGGATTCGTGCGACACTGCCACAGGACATTTCATGAAAAGTTAATATATTTTTTAGCTTAGAAATTAGTAATTTCAATCTTGTTATGATAAATACTGCCTCCGGTTTTCTAACTTCACAACCTAAATGTACTGTAGTGGGCTTAATTATTTTTCCCTCGTTCACTTGAATCCACGACCCGATTAAAGGTGATGGTACATCTTTAGAGTAAACGATTTGGTTTCATAATAAAAAATAGACAAATTTTATCTTTAATTAATTTTCACAATAAATTTTGCTTTAATGTTTTAAAAACAGTTACAACTACTAATACATAGACCGTTTATAATATTATTTCTTGTGCATTATTAATCAAAGCCGCAACACCCAGTCAGTAGTTTTAAATTTTAACAATAGGTACTACTTCTTCTTCATCGTTTCCTCATGACTGTGGGTCGAGGTCATCACAAGATGTTGTTCCAATTGAGGACTTCCAGGGTTCTCTGTCTTGTGGAAGTTGTATGGATGACTGAACCGTGTTTTACACGCTTGCTTCACAGTATCTGTCCAGTGGGTCGGTGATCTTCATCTACTTCTCTTTCCTTCGACGTAGCTGACGGCTATCAGCTTCTCCAAATTATCCGGCTCAGGCCGTACCGCGTAACCAAAGTGCTTGAGAACCCTAAGCATGCGTATGCATATGGTAGAGAGTCGAGTTCGGATCTTAAATTCTTTTAATGAAGGCGCGTTCGTGTGATGCGCTATCCATGGAATTCCCAACGTTATGCGCGAGCATCACGTCTCAAATGCATCTATCTTATTCCGTACGCGAGACTATAGTGTCCGGGTTTCGGAAGCATAGAGGAATAGATACTTATGGTAACGCAAAACAAGAATAAAAAATTTTAAATTGCTCATCTGAGGGGTGAAATTGAAAATATAAGATTGTATGAAAGTCCCTCATCGTTGTACTTTCATATAAAAATGATTAAATGCGATATTAATATTATTTGAAATTTCACGTGTTTCAGTTAAATCTGTTTCAAGTTGAAAGTTTACAAACCTTTGTAAATTTGGTCTCAACTCCGCAAACTCAATTGCAATGAAAATAAATAATTTATTGTTTCCCTATTTCTCAAAGTTTATGCACAGTTGAATATTAGAGAAACGGGGTTTTTAGACTCGCCTTTTGACTTATGTTTGAAACTTTCTAACTTGTAAACTAGAAACTTACAATTCTGATAATGTGTGAATTTTATGTTGTAGACATTCCATAATATAAGGATCTTAAAGCAGAGTTTGAAATGGTTTTATTACACATAGATTAGACAGACAGAAGTAAAATAAATTTGGTTTTAGTTAATTTAAAATCTAACAAACAGAAGAGAAATGCGGAGCAACGACTTCTTAACATGAGTGGCTCTGATGACCTGAAGAAGACTGCTTTGCACGAAACGTGTCGTATCGTGTGCGTATCGTGTTGCTGAAGTCCATTTACAGTCGCAGGGGTGGGGGCAATGCCCTCTGCATTTCCTCAATAAGCCGTCTGCTGATTCGGTCGGAGCTTTGACCCACTTTCAACGCTATTCCACTACGTGTTGTTTTAAATGTGAAACATTTCTGATGACAGGTTAATGTCGTTTGGCATCTAAGTCGCTGTGAGGTGTAAAATGGAGAGATAAATATTTGAGTGCAATTAACTTAGCGCTAACTTAGCGCTTTACATAATAATAATAATAACAAAACACTACTAAATTGAATAAGTACTTTATTATAGTTTAAATCTCTTGGGTCTCATTAATAATAAATGTGACCCAAAACCTGTGAGACCAACATCAATATAATTACGTACGTCCTAAATAAGTAAAAACTAATTTAATTGTAAAGTATATAATTATTGTGTAACATATTACTGAAAAGGAAAAGCTTATCCACATTGCACATTTAAACTAGATTCTCAGGCGTCCAAAGCACTCTCTCTTCATGGAAGGCTTTTAGAAAGGACCTCGGATAGATTCGAAACTAATCGGGCGAACCAAAAAGGTACAACATGGGTGAACGATTATATTTTCAGTTACGTATACGTATATCAATTTATTTATTTCACTCATCGTAAAATTCAATTCAACAGTTTTATGAGTAATTACCATAAAAGTAATATGAGTAAAAGTAATTAGTAGCCTCGTAAAGCAACAAAATATTAAGTTATTGAAATTCATTGTCTTTCAATTTGATAGTAGGTAGGTACTTCGCGATGGTCGTACACATACAAGTGTAAGCTAATTACTGTAATAACCATTACTGTCCAATTATGTATTATATCACATACATGCATTGTACTGCGACATTTTGATATTATCCAACGATTTGATAAGATTTTTTGTTTGTTTCTCCAGAACTTTGAATGGGAAAATATTCAAAAAAAATTCGCTTCGCATCGTGAAACAATATTGTAAAGTTTACAAACCTGTACCTCAAATAGCTGCTACTGATGTTTATTCGGTGTTTTGTGAACGTCATGTTTAATTATTTTTATATTTTTCCAGGTGGTTTATCTATTTCTATATATAAAAAAAATATTTATTGATTACAATAGCTACAATTATAATCTGCTAAACAGAATTTACATTATTTTAATAATTTTAATCTCATATTTCCCGGGATAAAATGCATTAATGATGTCATCCCGTGTTATAAACATGAACACACACATATTATACACAGATAAATTTAAAAAATAATTAATATACATATATAATACGTATTATCTATACGTCACAGTCAAAATTTATCATTATCATAATTATTTACTTTAATATCGTAAACATTCTAACTGAATACAAATTGATCATAATAATTTCCATAAATGACAAAATTATCAATATGCGAGAGCTATTTACTACAATGAGTGATACACAAACAGTAAAATCATACAATAACATCTTATTACGTGATAATTGTTATTTTATAATCTGCGTAAATTGTATAAGTGACGTTTATTTACTGTGCGAACTAGTAATTACAATGATTACACTGTTTTGATGTTGTGAAATTTCATATTATTATTTGGTATTAAATATTGTGTCATTTAATTTATGATAGTATTCTATTTTATTATATTTCTGATCAACTGTAATAGCATACAATTAAATATTCACAATTAATTTGATATATGTGTCTCAGGTTTGAAGTTATTTTTATATAGCGTGATTGAAAATTTTGTTTATTTTACAAAATGATTACGTGTAAGGAAACCCGTCCATATCTGAGACCAAACGACCCTTCCTTACCCGCGATACACCCTACTGAAGGCCGCACGACACACTCGTCTCCGGTTCCTTTTGACAGAGATCGCCGGTCCGTTCGGTTCAACCCCAACGGCTCTCACATGGCGTTCACAACCACTCACTTGAGCCTTGACTACTGCCCTCCTCCTTGAATCAACTGAGAAATATTTTAACGTATTTCGGTTGTCAACAAGCGTGACCCTGCGTCAAACTGTCTATGACGCTCGCGCTGTTGTTGTTGTTATTATTGTTGTTATTATTATTGTTATTATTGTTGTTAATGTTATGGATAACCATGAACGGTGGCAGGGAAATAGTCATGTAACACATCAAAGGCCTTCATGTAATCGATGTAGCACGGCTGTAAAATTGCAAAATTATAATTATAGTCAAACGCTGACCTATTATAGTTAATAAAATGAAAAAGTGGGCGTGCTTTGCTTTCAATTTATGTTAGCAATCACACGGACCTACTTATAAACTAAGAAGAACCTTTGTTATTAAATTAGCTCAGTTTGCGGTTGTCACTCGTAGAGTCTACTACATTGATGATCCTCTGTGTCGGAGCGAAACACGTGTTGGTGACGGTATGTGTGTTGGTATATACTTTTATCATAATTGCATGTTTTCCTTTGTGGGAGGGAGGGAGGTTTCATGCATGTATAGAAGTATATACCATCATACATTGTGTTTGCGGATTGTTGCAAAGTAAATTAGTACTAATTTAATAACAATGAATTTCCGCAAAGTAACGCCTGATACTATCAAGTATAACCTTTTGTATTTATACGAAAACCAAATTGGACTAGAAAGCTGTTAAAATAATCAATTCATACCCGTTGAAGAAATGACAAAGTATGAAACGAAGGCGATGTGCCAACATTTTATTGAAATTTACGAGCAGGTACCAGGGTTGTTATGGAGCTCCGTAACCGTAACCGAAACTATCGGATATCCCAAATATAAATATATGGGAAAACGTAACCGAGCGCGATAAGAAAAGTTTCGAATAATTTAGGATAGAGGCATAGTGTAAATTAAATATGATATGGGAGTTCTTTGCCGGCAAATACACTAGTCGCGTCGCTGTAATCTTTGGACAGTTTTTATATTATTTATTTTTAAGTCTATTATTTTTTACTATAATTATAACACCGAATAAAGTCAGTTAATTTAAATAATTTAAAAATACAGTCGGTTACCTACAAAGTTATACATTATATATTTTTTTGCAAGTCCTAAATAATTTCATATCCGTAACCGTAACCGAAACCGGTAATATTATTCATATATCCGTATCCATATCCGAATAGAGAAATTTCATATATATAACACAGTAGGTACTACATTAAGGCATATCATTTTACAATATACACTTATATGTGATATCAATCTGACAAAGTCAGACCCTTCTATTATAGAGACCATTGAGCCGTTACCAAACGCCAAGACCATTCAACCAACTAATAGACAGGTCATGGTCGAATGGTCTCAGCCTTTCCAAAATTCTAGATGACTCATTCAGAACTCTTAAATAGTAAAGTTTGTTAAAAATATTCTGGCTTATCTCTAATCTCGAATCTTTATAGCTCTATTTTGCTGCGATGACACGCGATTATAATGTACAAGAGAACAAGCTAAGTAATAATTGATGAAGTCACGCGAACATTTAAGTACGACAGAGAGACCTTTGCACTACGCGTATTGCAGACACGTTCTTGTGTCCATATCATTATGCCTAAAGTTGACGTTATACATATATGTTTACATCTGTCAGACTCTGTACAAGTACTTTGTATAAGTCGTATTTAAGTTTAAATTCTCAATACAAATTTGATTTAAAGTCTTGGCTTGGTTCTTTTCTCAATTATTATTATTATTTGTATGTCAATAAAGACAAAATACGAATGTAAGCCTCTGTAGGTATCCTATATATATTTTTGAATGTGAGCTATAATTATACAAATAAATTAATTTTAATATTTTTAAAGGAGTAAGTAAAGTAAAATATAGAATGAAACTTGTACTTCACTACGTTTAGGTCACTTGTCTGATTTCCGCACTTTCAATATTGAAAGTAGTATTGTCGAGTGTGACCAATTGAAACTTTTAGTGCCACCTTAGGTCTGAATCAGATATTACTAGCAGTTATTATGTCTATGTGCTGTTACGACCTAATGTCTGCGCACAAATTAAAATTTCAAAACCCTATCGTACAAAAGTTTGCGTCAATATGTCAATGACTTTCCCTTTATATGTTGTAAGATTTTCGTTACCTAACTTGTCGATAAACGAACAGACGAGCCACCTGGTGGTCAGTGGTCATCGTGACCCATGGACATCAGTAACACAAAAGGTATCACAGTTACTTTACCGAACTAAAACGTAGCAGGAGACCCGTATTGTTAATGGCGCTCCTATACCGCAGCCGACACACGTATGAACATTTCACGGTCGATTTTAGATGAAAGGTGGTAGGCAGGCGGGCAAAATACCCTACCACCATGCATGTACCGTAGGGTACGGACAGAGTAGAGTCCAGCGATCTCCAACAGGACATATTTTCAAATAAATACTTTATACGAAGTGTTTATATAGCGATGTATTTCAAGACATAATACACCTACTACGCTCTCCAACAAGCAGGAAATGAGGACAAAAACCTAAGTGTTTTAAAACATAGCTTGGACAATAGAAAACTATTTATAGTTTAGGATATAACTCATGTTACGCCACAATTGGGTTTGTCACTGAAATCAACTTTATGCTTTGTCTCACGATCTAAATATTATTACGAAACTGCATACACCCACACAGTTCAATGTTACAACATATAAAACTATTCCCACATACAACTCCTAGTCGTTGTATGAAACCAACAACAACAACAAACATGCCAGTGTGAAATATCAATCTCGGAATTAAATAGGAAACTTGCGTACACCTTGGTCCAATTGATGTACAATAGGTTTCAATTGGGGCAACTAACGACATCATCTCTTGTTGGCGACAATCGTAACACCTTTGTTCTACAGCCGACTAGTGATCTAGTGTTTTAATAAGTGACAACTCATAACTTTGTGATATGTTATTATGTTTTTTACCTTTAAAACTTTCGTAACCTTGAAATGGTCGTAATATGCCAGCTTACACATTAAAATATTTGACAGTTGATTCTAGATAGCTGGTTGGATATAAAATATCACCATGCCTCTGAACTTGGTTAATGACCGATGACTAAGACAGTGCCGCTCTTCTTGTATATATATGTATACACTCGTATGTATTTGGACCAATGAGATACATTCTCTTAAAGAAGAATGAGTTGATAAGTGTATTTAAGTAATGAGATTCATTTATTTCTTGCTTGAATTAGTTTATACGGGTATTTAGAAACTAATAAAGTTGGCAACCGAATACTGAAATTGCTGGTTGATTTTCTTGGAAGATAAATATTGCCTACACAATGTCTCCTATAGTAATTATATCAATGTAAATAATAACAATTCTCTGTATTTCAAAGAACTTTTGTAGCATAAAAAACTGTTTTTGATTTTCGTGCCCCTGCCACTCTACCTCATTTGTGCTGTAGTAGCTGACGAAAGGCCCAGGCATTTGTGTTGGGTTCCTCCTTTGGCACGCTGGACTTTGTACTACCAGCATAATAACGGTGGTTTTCATGCCTGGCAGAACAATTTTAGTTGCGTAGCCACATTACCCTGCAAAAAGCATCAAATGCTCTTTGTATTTCATAACCCAAGTAAAAATTGTAATCCCTATAGTCAGTCGTACGCTTTGTTGTTATTCTATGTTTGTGTATATACAACACTCCTACCATGTCTGTACTGTCCATACGTCACAGTTGAAGATCATTAGTGTTGCATGGACCTATTTCAAACATAACTTTATATTTAATTATATTACTTAATTACTATAAAATGAAATGATATTATATTCGAAGTTGGTTTTTACAAACACTTTTCGAACGTTAAACTACGCCATCGCTTCACCATCGCCTACCGTAAGTGGTCCCAGAAGAAGAAGCGGTAAGAAAGACCCGAGGATTTTTTTTCCTACATACAGTTACAGAACGCACTAATGGCTAAAAAGTAGCTTAATATTAAACTCATGTCCAAGCAGTCTTATCCTGAAAGTAATAATCTAGTTTGTAATAACCTTTCCGCATAATAATGCCCTTAACGTGAGTTTTAAATTTACATTATGGATATCTGTCAATTGTAATGAAATTTTTCTATAAATATTTACACATCTTCCCATGAAAGAGCCACCAGTTTTGCTCAGTCTGAAATTTGGAACAATCAGTTTAGCCTTATTCCTAGCATTAATATTGTGAACATTACTCTTTCTAAAAAAATTATCAGAGTATTTTTAATGTACATAAGATTATCACATACATAATATAGACACAATACACAGAAATACAAATTTGTTTTTACTCCCTATAGAATGAATACTCTTTACTTGCTTTCACATTTTTAAAGTGTTTCCGTTGCGCAGAAGAGTCAGTTAACCAGTCTTTATATTGCACAAGATATGCGACCTTTATATGGATGGCGGCAACCACTTATCGTCAATTGGCCCTTTCAGGCGTCTAGTGATTTGCAGACTGTTGCAATAAAACATATTAAACAGTATCTATCGCACCTACCCACGTTCAAAACTCGATCTCGGCTCAATGTAATTACACAGTTTTTTCATACATTTTTTAGTCCACATGTTTGCAAGTTCACCATCAATAAAATACTTTCACTAATAAGTGTAGAACATACTATTTTAGCTATCAAACCGCCTTCGTTTCAATTCAGTAAAACTACTATACGTTTAGAACTATCACTCGCATTATTTTAGGACTGGGTTTTTCTTGTTCTGTGAATTAGAAATACACATGCTAAATTTTAAATTTTACATTTACGGACAGATTGAAATTAAACGAAATTTAATTATTAAGCGTCGCTTACGGCAACACATCAGTGAAAACTGCAACGAAATCGGTAAAGGCTTTGCTGAGCCTAGTGCGCACAGCACAGACAAAAATTCAATCAACTGTTGGTTTGGATTTTATTGTGTTAATAAAGGCTCCTAATAATAATAATTTTTCTCATATATCCTTTATATACAGAAAGCGATCGGTTAAAACTGTATTGCACTTATGTACAGACTAGTTGCCAAGTCCGACTTCGTTTGGATTGGACTATTAATTATATATACATGAATATTTCAAATTTTGATATTTTTTCCCTCGATTGGACATCATTAGGTTTCCTGACACTTTTATATAGCCTTTCATCTGCACAATCACATGTTCTCACTACATAGGTACCAATTTTCATTAAGATCGTCAAGCCGTTTTGAGTGATTCCAGAGAAGTTCAATAGATTTATATAGTTGTATAGATAAAATATCTACTCTTTCCGTACTTGTTTGTTTTCTTAATTAATACATTTTAATTACATTCTCAACCATTTCTTTTGTTTTCCTTTTGACATCTAATACCAATGTTATTTTTACTGCATCTAAATTTTGTTTTGACACTTTGGGATAAACTCGTTTACATAGTAGTTAATGCTGCACTTTTTCGAGCTTAATTTATTGTATGGATCCTATTTAATTTATGCTAACATATGCTCACGAAACGAACCTTAATCCATGACGATTACTCCAGCCGCCCCAGCAACCTGAAGCCCTCGCCAGCTCACCACTAATTGCGGCAACAGAAATCAATTGAGTCTGCCGTTTGAATTAGTTGAACCCGGTTAGCCGCAGTTAGACCAATCGATGTCTCCTTGTTGCTATTAGTTCATTAAACATGGTTCGAAGTCTGTGTCGGCTCGTGTTCACATATGTATATTAATATCTTTTGAAGTTCTGAACGAAGGTTCCATACGAGTATTAGCCTCCGTACGTAAAGGACAGTTTTGACGTGTCATATTTATACACTTTGACATTTCACATTATACGCATAAAAATCAAAACCTTAGGAAATACAGGGATTGTATTTTTATTGTAATTTTCAACGATGGCGTTGTCCGTATTCTCCAGTGACAGCGGCAGTAATATGACGGTCCTGAATTATCCAATCGGGATAGTACTGTTGATGACGAGACACAAGAACGACTACGTATATATATACATACCTATATACCAACCAGGGATGTTATGGAGCTCCGTAACCATAACCGAAACTGTCGGATATCGGAAATAAAAATATATCCGAAACTATAACCGAATCCGTCGTTCTCATTTTAGACAGTTATTATTATTTATTTGGTTATTTGTTTTTTCTGTGATTATAGTATCACATAATACCTAGAAAAAAAGTCAAATTTTGTAATTACATTTTTTTCCAAATCGTAAATCGTCTAATATCCATAACCGAAATTATCTGAAACAATCGGATAATTCGAAATAATTTGATATCCATAACCGTAACCGAAACCGGAAAAATATTAATCATATGTCCATATCCATATCCGGATCCGAAATTTCAAAAACATAACATCCCTAATACCTACATAATAAATCCTACGGTTAAATTATACGCATCCACATATTTATGCTAGTTACTTTCAGGTTTAGGTTACCAATATCAGCAGTCAATCCCATGTTCTCTGTAACCACGGCTGTAACTTCCGGAAAATAGATATATATTTCTGTACGACAAGGGTCGCTGCGTTATCTGGAAACGAAATGCACTAGATGTATACCAATGTTAACCTTTACAAACTCTATATGCCTAATTCTCCCCCGATAACAAAAGAATAAAGGTCTCAACAGTTGAAAATATTTGAAGTATCACTAACTCGGTTTGTAACTTGTGACAGCGCTTTAGTGGCTTATAGAACAATGTGTTTATACCCTTACAACTACGAAGTCATGTGTCGGATATTCCTCTTATCACTATTGCATACTGTAATAGTAGCTTACATTGAATGTTTCAGAAATATCCTCAAATAAGATTCTGGAAATGTAATACTTGGATCTTTTAACATTTTAATACGAGTTCTGAAATAAATTGTGATATCAAAAATAATAATAAAATTATTATTCATCATTTTAAAACATTAACAAAGTGTAAATTACTCTTCTTATTAGCCTTTTGAATTTCAATAAATCTAGATTGTAATATTATAACGTATTTGAATTGAAATGCTGTAATCTTAATCTTAATAGGTTGGTTTGGTCAATCTCATAAGAATCAAATACATTATTTGACTTTATGGTACGAATGTGATTGTATTAAGTGACGCGGGCTGTGGATTTCGTTATGACTTGGAGGGAGCAAATACATATCTTCCGCATATAACGTTAAGTGCCGCGGCATTCGGCTACTCGCTACCCGAGGTATTTACCTAAGAGAATGGTCGATGCAATGTTCTGTTTGCCAGCTTCGTGTGTTTGCCGTTGAAACGCATTCTTATACAATAAATAGCGCTTCGTGGACTAGCTTGACGCTATTTCGACTTAGAATGTCAAACGTTGAAATATATGGAAAATTTTGAACTTTTAAAACGTTAAGGACTAACGAAGAACCAGACGTGCCAACTGAAGTTAAATAAGTAGTCACCAATGGACATGTTCAACCCCAAAGGGGTCTACGTCTGTGGTAGAAACCATCGCGAAAATCGGACTGTTGAGGATCGCCACGAAACCAGACGATGTGGGTGGAAGTTCAATCTTGGGAGAGTAGTACGTTGATGAGTAGCACGGTATATTATAGAGGATATGATACAGTTTAATTGCAACGGACTCTTTTTAGTTTCATATCGAAACTTTGACCCAGTTACATTGTCACGGTACGACCAATCTGTATAAAATACCAAATACCTTGGGAATTACTAAACATATTTCAAAAATGGAATACTGTTGTGTGGCTCGTTCTTTGAAGACTACTTGGTACCTATGGTATTTCGCAGTTGAACACCTCGCGGCATTGTGTGGACATTTTTATTTTATTTATTTATTTATTTATTTATTTAAGACATACCAACGTAGGTAGCTATAGGTACGTACAGCTTTCACTTAACAGTAGAGTGACGTGTTATTTTTTACTATTTTAAATAATGAAAAGAGATCTAAAGTATAGTTATAAGTACATCAATAAACAAGATAGAATTACAATTTTAGAAAATAAGACCTTAATTTTTTCTTAATAGATCATCCATGCATTTGAAGTGATAATATAATATATAGTAAAATAGTAATCATATTTTCAACTTCTGACAAGAAATACGGGCAATAAATCTATGTTTTGGTAGTTTATCAAACATCTAACTGTTAGACTCGATAACTTCCTGCGCGTTGCGACAGTAATTTCATACCCGTTTTACCACAAAACTAAAGGCTTATAATATTTTACTTCTGTGTTGTCGCCGCATGGAAATACAAAAACTTCCATAAACTATTACATCATTAGCGCAGAGATTTTTTCCGTCATGATATTCCGACGAAGAACTCCGCTCTCCGTAAGGTAATTGTAATGTGGAAGTAATTACCATAGAAGCAAAGAAACTATGTATGATTACTACACTCGACCAGAAAAACCAGTCAGTATTCAAAGTTTATATATTCTGTGGTCCGTCGGATTGATTTTGTAAGGAGTCATTACGTACACGGTTTAATAATTAATACATTTTAAGGGTAACGGGTACTCACGATGTTTTCATTTTGTAATGATATTTTAAAGCAGCCACGTCGATCGTGGTCATGACAAAACTGCTGCGATGGGTTGGAGATCTTCACAGACAATAACGACAGATGCGCCTCTCAATTAAGACTTCATTTAGTTTTTTATATCAATAACCGACGACTGAGTTTAGGAACTACCTAACAATAAATGGTCACAGGCGACCTTGCACGTCCTTAACAGCATAGGCATTACCGAGTTGCCGGCCAAGGTGGAAACAGGTTCTCGTTTACTCCTGGCTCTTCGAAACTGCAATGAGACACTCAACGAAACACGTATTTGAGGTGTTAAGAGCTCCATCTATCCTAAAGTCGACCCAGTGTAATCCCGAAGATACTTGCATGGTGGTAGGGTGATTAAACCGTGGCATCACCCCACCCGCCCTTCTAAAAGTTACCATGAAATGTGTCTTACGTGTTTCAATCGCGGTCGGAGAGTCGGTGAGAGAGACGCAGGGGGACGATTCGTTTTCGCTCAGCAGCGTTGGTTACCTTTGGCGTTACTGATGTCCATGAACGACGGTGACCACTCACCATCTCTGCTCGTCTGCTCATTAGTTGACTAGCTACATTAAAAATGTGTAAAAAATTTCACGATTGATGCACTGCGCTTACTTATTCTATAAATCTGATGCTACATAAATACCGCTGCCCGAAGCGAAGCAAGATGGATGTTGATTGACAAAGTCCATCGCTGTACAAAAGTGTATCCAGTACGAGTGCACCGAGACTATACTAGAGGTGATGCCCTCATCTAAGAATGCACTTTCGTTTGTATTGCCCGACTATAGAAAACATCATCTCAGCTCTTTTCTAATCACTATAATAATTATCTACAAAAATAAAAGTAAATTGCAGCATATATATATATATATGATATATATATATATATATATATATGAAATGTCGTGACTTGTTCGGCTTGAACGAATTTTTAGATCGACGTGTTTAAATAAGTAATATTTTTTTAGAAAATCCTCCGGATCTGAAAATTTGATGGAACTTACTTATGAAAATCTCGATAGGAAAATGTAATGTTGAATTTGATAGTTCTGTTAAATGAAATATTTGGTCGGAAAAATGAATATTCTTGTAATTTTTATTCGGTAAGCGCACTTTTTTTTGCGCGATATCAACTTTCAAATCCTGTCCAGCCCTCGCTATTCAGATCATTCAATCGAGTAACGTCGACAACATTACTTTTATTCAATTATCATAATAAAGAAAGATAATCGAATACTCCCTAAAAGATTATCTGATAAATTGGTTAGGATAGAAAAGTGAAGAGACGCTAGACTTAATTCCAATCAGTTTAATCTGACAGTATTAACGCGTCGTGACAGGTCTGCTGTAAGTATCAACCGTGAAATGTTTTGCCTGAAATTAAACAGTCAGTTAGCAAGCGGTGTTACCACTTGTGCTGGCCGGCAATGTGTCGGTGACGCTCCGGGTGTTACAGTCGTGCGTGATGAACATCCAAAATCGACAGGTAGCTTGTTTGTCGTTCATTTAAAAATCACTTATCAACAGTAGCCACGTGTATTTTTATGTTTTTCCATCGATCATCATAATATAACTGATTTTATAAGAGTCTACAGTTTTACAGCTACTTGGTCCGCAATAATTTAATTATCTATAATCTATATTAATATTATGGTTTGTTTGTTTGTATGCGGGAAATAATCACTGGAGCACGGCAACTATTTGAAAATTGTTTTTATAATGTACTTGGAAGGTACATTATTCCCGATGAATATAGGCTATATATTTCTTTAGAAAATATTTCTGATTAAGATAAAGTAGAGCCCTTTTTTAAATCGTGTTTTTTCTCCTTTACCATTTTATATGTAATCTACTTAAACTACTTAACATCGATCAACTAATTAACTAATACAATCTAACCCAGACTAAACATTTTGTAACTTCTTACTACGGATATATTTTCTTTAAGTAAGCTCATAATCATAAGAAGTATGACCGTCCCACTGCAGAGCTCGGGTTTCTCAGTGCGAGGATAAAGGCCACGGTCCACGTCGAGAGGCAAAGATCACAATGCCACCAATAACAACCGTTCATTGAACAGCTGTACATAGCGGTACAGTTTGATCATTTCAAAGTACTGTTTAATCACACATATCATTGCCTATGTTTATAATTTGTGACAATCAAACAAATGGAACAATGACCAATACCGACGATAATGATTCATGGCAACTTGTGGCGAGTGCAGTCCGAGGACAGATGTAGGTACTTGGATTGGTTGGTTGTAATCTAAGCCTGATTTTAATGGACCAGGTTGTTTGACCTTTAGATTAATGCAAAAAAATCAGCGATGTAAACACACATAATTTATGTTCTTAAATAAAATATATTTAGCTAGACACATATTATCCTGGAAAATACTTGTTTAGCAACTCTGCAACTTTGTATTAAACTTTGCACTCGAAAATGGCCATCTACATTACGTAACGCGTTAAGGGGGAGGCGGAACAGAGTACAGATGACATTATCATTGGACACGAAATTATGAAACAAATTTTATTTGGGGTTGTTTCAAAAATTAAAAAAATAATAATTTTTAAAATTTAATATTTGCGTTATCAGTATCAAATCATTGGAAAGGACAACACTCAATTCTGACTTCTAGTGACAAAGATGCGGAGGAGACCTCCAATCATCATGAAATTGGTGTGACCTTATTTATGGATGAGTTACTCACATAAAAAGGTTCTCGTTTATATCTCTGAGCTGCGAATCGATGAGTGAGTGATAAGTGAGAGGTTAAACACTCCTTGTGATCTATTTCAATGCGGGCTTATTTTTATCATGTTATAACTTTGATTGTATATGGTAAATTTTTAAAAATGGAATATAAAAGTGAACACTGAGTATTTTTACCACATGAATCGTCGTGAACTCTTTTTTGACGTTAAGCCCCAACTCAACAATTCACGTCTCAATGATCGGAAAATTTAAATCGGCTCAGAATTGAATTACATATTATTATCTAGGAAGGCAGATGAGGAGTTTTAAATAATTTATCCTCTTAAGAGTAATCCGAGCAAAAAGCTGACTAGACTAATAGCGCATTTATGTATGGAGCCACATACATTAATTATTATTATTGCTAAGTAAATCAATATTTAAAATATATGTGGGCTAAGAGACTCGAACCCAACAAAGGCTTGCGATAATGACAATGATACTGTAATCGTTATTGTACACTACGCCTTATTACAAGGATATTAATGCGTTGAATGCACTAGTAAAATGAGAAGAATTCCAACACATAGCAACGGCAGTGACGAATTGCACGCACAAAGTGTAGTAGGTTGCAATGAACTGAAATGCGTGGTATGGCTGCCAGTCCTGCCAGTGCATTGTCAGTGCAGCTGTACTGGCAGGCTTTGTGTTCGCTGTGATTCATTTCTGAGTAACTTAAAACGATAGTAACAAACGATATGTAGAATAATTATGCATTTGTTTTTTATGTTGTAATCGATTATTGCCATTAGTACACGCAATTAAATAGCTAAGTAGACATTCCATCTCAACCTTTAATAGTTGACTTTTCTTTGATAAAATCTTGATAACTTCTATGATTCTACTTTATAAACAGATTCTCAGGTTAAATTTATTATTATATACTATGGTACTTTTAAAACTAGAAAGTCTAAGTAATTTCCGTTAACCTACAACTATAAAACTTACCGAGATCTAATCTCAATAATCAGTACAAGTAGTAGAAAAATTCAGGCAACAGTTAATTGCAGTTCTTTTGGTTTTCTATACGTGTGTTTTCTATAGTGTCAGAAACAAATTAAAATTATCAAAAATCTCAATTCCCGGGATGGATTAGTTTCTAGATATAAAATAAACTTCTCACGAAACTCTAACGACAAGTATTTTGTTGTCTTCCGACTTTTGTTTACAATGAAATTGACTGATTTCAGATAATTTTAAGAATAAAAACATTTTCTACCAAATATCTATAAAAAAACTTGAATGTATTCGGCTGTTTCTTGGTTTTAAACACGAAGATAAATAGATAAAAAAAAACAATAAAGGACAAAGATCAATGTCGACTATTAGTCAATATTGTTCAGAATTATCAAGCATGAAAATCCGTGCCATCGTGCACCCTGACAGGCCATAATAGTAATAATATAGAAATGATGTTTATTGTAATCTATTCACGAAAACTCCAGTTGTCTGATTGTGTTTTCAGGTTATCAAAGCTGCAGTAGCTGTTTTGTTAGTGTAAGAAAATTTTTTTGTCAAAAAGATTACATATTGAATTAGAACAGCACTGCAACATCATCATTCCCATCTCATTACTATCGTTCTGTTAGGTTCTGCATAGTAATAAAATATATCATTTATTCAAATGAAATTTCACAAAATAAAATCACTACTTTAACACAAGAAAGTAAAAACAAAGCAACTTAAAAAAAAACGAAAACAAATTTTATTTGACAACTTTGCACTAATTTTTAGGACAAAATTGAATTATTACAAAATACCGTGAGTCGACCATCATGCGAAATTCGTCATTTATTTAATTCTCTACTGCAATTATCTAGGAAAGGAAAGGCAGTCTTACCAATCAGCGGGCGGTCTAAATCCAAAAATATTGCCGCGGATCATTCTGATTTTATTTCTTCTGATTCTGAGGCTAATTTTGACATCAGGCGATCTGAGGAGCGCACTGATTTGATCCAGCGCCCAAGACGTTTACGCGGGTAAAGGTTTTCGTTTGTAAGGACTAATGACAATAGTTTTTTTTTGTTTTTTTTTTATAGTTGAAATAAATTCCCTCGTTACACTACTGATTTTTATAAAGGTTAGTTACTAAGATAAATTAAACTATATGAAATATGTAATGTAAATCATAATAATACAAATATTTGTAATATACAAGATAATGATTTAACCGGATTTCAGCAGTGATCTTTATCAGTTATTACTGTATGGTCTTTTCACATAATAAGTATTTAAACCATGACTGATTACTTTTATTCATTTTACTGACTGAAGTATCAAATAGTCATTCAGTCCTTCGGTCGCCGAAGAGTCGTTGAGTCGCTGTGACCCACCGATATTTGTAAGCAATGTCGTACAGAACATATTATATCATATTTAAAGCCTAAAGCTCCTAAGAAATACGATGAAAGGCTTTATTTGTAAGAACAATAGTCCCTTTTACCGAAACACAAGATGGTTGGTGAATCACTATTTCATTAATCAATGGCGTGTTATATTTCTTTTTATGCATTTAATAGCCGACAAACGAGCAGACGAGCCACCTGATGGTAAGTGGTCACCGTCGCCCGTGGACATTAGCAAGACCAAAGGTATCACCGATGCGTTGTCGGCCAGGAAATGAGAAGAAGGTACAAAAGATAGTACTGGCTCTCAAGCCCCCAGCCGGAACACGACGAGTCGTTTGGCGGCGGATCAAGTAGGAGGGTGATAGCTAGCCAGGCAGGCTTCACTGAGACATAATAATACCAGAAATAATATTAATGACTTAATAATAATACTGATAACATAATCTTTTTGTGAAGCCCTACCACCAAGCGTTATATATATTATTATATATTATTTATATGTTATATTATTTATTCAGTTCTACAATCGGAGTTTGTTTTAAATTGATATCATTAAGTTTAGGTACAACACGCAAACTGCTCACTTAATTAGCGATCCAGGCAACCCACCTTGGTAGTATGCAAGTACATCTAAGTAATATGTATGTAACTCCGTGTTATATATATAAGAATACCATTCACATAATGGTATTATTGCGTTACAATACAGTTTTTCAAGCAAAGAGGATTACATCACGTAGACAGGTCACCTACGAGCTGAATGGCACTTATTGGATTTGACACCGAGCACTCGATGTCTGACATTTGAAAGGAAATCCTTTCTGTTAGGAGCACCAGGTTCCGCACTTACGAGTACCATATATTGTAAAGGGTGTTCATGCCACTGGAACAATTACGAATTCTAACATCGATCACGGGTTGTAATAAAAATGTCATATTGCCATTTTCATGGGCGTTGTTGACGATTGCAGTTCTGCCTCGGAAATTGTGTAATATATTGCCGGTATCTGAAATAAATATTTTTCATAGTTTTCTATCTCCCTCCTTTGTCGTTATAACACAAGCAAAATAGGCGTTTCCCAGAAACATGAATGAAAACTTACTTTTACGTAAGTCATTACGTAAGTATTTACGTAAGTAAGTACGTCTTACAAGTTTATTTTGACTTCGGAGTTATACAGTAAATAGAAACTCTATTCACATTAACAAAAAAGTCAACATCTGTGTCTTGCGCCTTTTCTACTACGTAAAATAAGTCTATAAAAGTTATAAACCATTGAAATGAAAATAGATGGTATTAATTATTTGGTTAAACTAAATTAGGGTATATACATACATAATACTAAGTAGGAAAATAACTGTATTGTATATTTTCAACTTACAACCTTACAAACAAGGTAATAAATAACTTTATGTACTGTTTACCTTCGCTAAGTGTTTCAAATATGATTCTGGATAATATGAATACAACGTTAAAAATGTTTTGCTTAGTCCGAGGATGAAGTCCGACGACCTTTTTTACCACATTATAACGCAATCACATTAAGCACAGTACTTTTAGTTCCTAAATTAGATATAAAAGGCACAAAGGCCTCGATGCCAATCATTATTGAATAATCTAAATCCGTGTAAAATTAAAACGGCGTGGAGTGTACGTCTGCAGTCTGTACCAGCGGGATCGTTCCACGGTTGCCTAACCGATTGTCGTCGCCGTACGACGCGTACTACTTCGTAACGAGCCGGTGCGCGTGCACTGAGAACGCACCGACGTACTGTCTCTGGGGTTGTCACAATCGACAAGAGAAAAATAATTCTGCGTTACTATCTATTTCATTCCTTATCGGCGTATACGTTTGAGGTCAGTCTTCCGCTTGGGATTCGAATAATGTATCTTTAATTTTTTTTTTATATATTGACGGATGTATTTAAAATGAATTATCACTTTTTTCTCCTTTTCCTTTATCTAAAAAAATTAAGTTTGCTAATAAAACCTATGTACCTGAGAGTTCCACAAAATGTTTTCCAGAATTTGTCTATTATACGCAATGGTACTATGGCTCAACTGGTTTTGAATGGACGCCCTTCGCCCAGATGAGACATTTATGGTTAGCGCAGATGAATGAGGCAAACAAAAGGATGCATATATTTTTGGACGTTTCTCCTATTTGAGTGACCATTGTTTTAATTGTTATCAAAATAAATTGTAAACTAACTTTTGTAAATTTTTCTGTACCTAAGTATCTGTCTTATTGTGGTAACCGTTAATTTAAGTAAATATGAAACATATTTAACACATTGCAGCGGGAAGGTTTGATGTAGCGGAACGAATATTAATTCTTCTCTATCCAGCTGATGTTTCCTTTGTATAAAAAAAATCGATTCGGCATCGACAACGCGTTCTATAATGCCAGAAGTGCGTCGCGTGAAGTCGAGAATTCCCTGGTTTGAAAATAGAGTCGAAGATAATAAAAACAGACTGCCTGCCAACCATATATTAACAAATGAGTGGGTACGACCGTACTCACAACGCACTGACATCGACCCGCGAGGGAAGTACTGAGGGAACGTTTGATCTAAGATACGAGCGACAAGCGATCTTTTTCTTCTGAATATATGAATATTTTTTATTATTACAGAGAAATTCAGTAATAGTAGTAGTAGTAGTAAAAATGGTTATACGCCATATTGCACATCCCTATGTCAAATACAAACGTAACTCTCATGATACAGGATGAAGAGAAAAAATTTGTTTATAATAAAAATAAATATAAATACTAACCAGCAACAAGAAAACAAATCTTTTTCTTTAGTTTTTGTATTCTAATTGAAATTCCGAATTAACAATTTTTTATAACAGTGATAATGATAACGGACGGTTATGCCGTACGTCATATTTCGAAGATGTTTTGACGGTATCAACAAATCAATTTAATAATGAATAGTGAAAACCTAGGTGTTTCAACGTGAGTAGCTCTGTTAGGAAAAACCTAGGTTTATATCCTGCACCGGTCTAGTTTTTTGTATTAGTTCAAAATATGCAAACTCTTCGTTAAATTAAAACAATTTGATTGTATCCTTTAAAGATGTTTATAATATTCTCTAAGGACGTGTGAAGTAATATACTGAGGATATATCTCGGTGTAGAAAAATAACTTATTTGTTCGCTACGTTTTTAAACGAAACTTCTTTTTGCTTCATTCAAAAGCTCATTGTTTTATAGACATTCAGTATTGAACTCGCTGGACTCCCGTATCTCCAGAAACATGCGCGCGCATTGAAAAGGTACTGTAATTCTAGCGCCACAGACACACATAACTATTATACTCGTACGTTTGGTACAAGCAAGAAGCGATATAATTTAAGAATAAGGTTCATACTTGTTCATCCATGTAATAACTAGCAGGCCTGGTAGATATTGTCCTGATATATATAAACATAGAATTTAGGTTGCATTTTAGCTTTGCAATATCGCACCTCAACCTATAAGTATTTAACCGCACTTTATAGTATAACATAATTATATTTATACTTATGGACCTTCACGAAACAAATATATTAAGTAAATTTCTAATTGCAATTAATTATTACTTGGAAACCTGCATACCGTATAGAGCTCTGCTTGTTCTCAAGGGTGTTTGATTTGCTATAATTAAATTTTGATATAATCCCTTCCCATTGTGAGGAAACTCAGCGGTGGGCGATTAATAAAAGATAGCAGAAATAAATCATGAGAGTTACCGATATTTTTTAGGATAACAAATATTTTAATAATGAAAAACAGACTTCTATTTGAAAAGTTGAATTTTTTGGTTTCATCTCCTATGTTTCACATTTAGGGTGGCATTTTTTTCAAATTTAAGTGGGACCAAATGAAATGTATACCCTCTGAAACAAAAAAGGAACTTACCAAATAAGTTAATAAATTACGGAGTTCTAAAATAACAAGCATAACAAAATTACAAACGAATTGAGAAACTCCTCCTGTTGTGAAATCGATTAAAAACAAAGTGTGGCAACATTGCATTTCTATGGTAGTTTCCATTCGTTCTCGTATGGCTTACTCGATGCTTTAGTACCTATACAATAAATTTAATCGATCAGTTTGTTTATGCTTTCCACGTAGCTACATTATTAACCTCTTAGTTTCCACAACCACATAATTATATTTTGTTAAAAAATTAGCAGAACTTTTTGCCAAGCATATTTATGAATTTATTTTTATTTAATTATTTAAATTTAACTGCGCTAATCTCTTATTTTTAATTTGAGCGTCAAGTGCGAAACCTGTAATATTTAAAATGTCTAAGAATCCCTGTAAACGAAAATTATAAGCAATTTGAAAATTTCTTACCTTTGTTGAAAAATAGCTTTATAAAATATATAAAGAGAATAGAGCAAATTTAAAAATATTTTACCATTACAAAAGTTATTATACGGATGAACATAGGCTGTATAATTAATTGCTTAACACGAATGAAATCGGTACGGGTCGGTAGTCAAATATGAGCGTTATAATTTTACTACCCGCTTATTAGACTCTCTCTGACACTATGACACTACGACCAAACACTTTAAAATGTTCCACATTTCACTCTAGAAGCAGGGTAGGTAATATCAAAAGTAATGAATGATGGTACCGAACCTAAAAAACAGGAATAACCTGCCGCCGTCTCAATTGTTTCGTATTGGCTTAGACTCGGCAGGAGCTCCTCATACCTCTACTAATCCTGAAGAAGTAGATGAATTAGAATAACAGTGATTCTACTCCAGGTTCCCCTGAGCAGTCACACCCGTAGCGGTTTGAACCTGAATCCTGCATGTATCTCTAGTTTTTAAAATTATCGATTAATTATTATATTAAAGAACACATCGTGAGGAAACCTCCATACCTGAGAGTTCTCCATGATCAAAGATATGTGAAGTCTGCCCACCCGGCAGCTTTGGCAAACTACATGTGAGCGTAACTCCTCTCACTGTGAAAGTAGACCCAGCGGGATTTTAACTAAGTACTCCAGGTCATTTTACATAAGCTTTTATACTTTTCAAATAAATGTATTGGTATTATGTACACTAAACCAAATAACATGTTCAGTTTACGCGATACTAAAAAAATAAATTCTCATACTTACCTATAAATATGTATATTAAGATGAATTACGATCATTATCGATGTGGCTATAAATCTTGATTTAATGATTTTTGTTTATTTTTTCTAATTACTAATATAAGTTCATTGAAGAAAAAGGTTTATTTAAATCTTTTAATCTTTTTAAAAGTATTTTAAACACGTTCCTGAGAGGGAATCTTGTAAAACTTGTTGACCGGATTTTACATTAGCCAAGGCCGCAGCCGTGCGTTTTGTTCAAAGCAGGTATCTACCACTATTCTGGAAAAAGGAGTTGAGCTAGCAATTTATCATCCCAAGGTAAAATATGCAATAAAATATCTTTTACTAAAACAATCGTACGCATTCTCCGATACTCGTATTTACCCACCATAGAATTGGCGTTTGGTTTCTTGTAGAAGTATATGTTTGCTAACTCTTACTCACCAGTTCTTAGGAGTTATCATAATCGTAACTCACTCACTCTTTCTGTTTCAGAGCTGGGCTTTGGTGTTCCATTCATAAATTGGGTATAAGGTAATAAATAGCACTGTCTCGTATTTCCGTTACACTGGCTGAGGGTGATGTCCATTGCGGGCCAAAAATACGATGAAACTACGTATTACTCGTACGATATTTTAAAATAATGGTATATGTACTGATAACTACATGGCAGTGATAAGTTTTAATTGATCAGGAAGGAGCGTTCGGGTTTGAAGTGACCACTAAAACTCAGCTACATCCTTCCTGGTCTGAGCTTCCCCTGTTCATAATAAACGTAAAGTAATGGCGTTAAATCTCCTTTGAAGGTCGCTGGGCTCTGTAACAGCCAGCTCGATAACTCGAGGGCACTTATTCATCGATCAAGAATGTTTACCTGCCGAACTAGCAGCCATCGCTTCTCCTCAAAGTCAGCTGTGAAACGTTTTAACTTTTTTTAGTTGCAATGTTGGAAAGACACTTAGTCTGTAAACGGCATGACTGGTCGGCAGCCTTCGCATACGTGATGCCCCTGGTATTACAGATGTCACTGAGCGACGATAAATGATAATCCCAATAGGGATACTTGTCGCCAGGTGAGAGGTCTACTCGTTGTCGAAAACGTGGACGGACGCCACCGCTAAACTCTTCTCCCTCGCAGCAAATATTACAAAACGGTTCATGGTGACTCACATCGCTCACCATCTTCCTAACATCCGCCGTGTACTTATATTATTTATGATTTAGATTTAATAGGGTTCAGTAATCGGCAAGCGATGTTGTCCGCTATCTCAATTGTTGTGTAAATAAATAATATGTCTTTGTTATTGACGCTTACAACCGAATCAGGATGTCGGCAGAATCAATTTGAAAAAACCCCTCTGTTCTTAATGATCATAAACATAAAACATCACTGCAGAACAACAAACGAGCCAAGGCTTCCTTTATTGTTATTGTAAATTCTTTATTTTCCTCACTAGTTTATCACTTTTATTCTTAAATCATCATCAAAAATGTTAACAAGTCAGGAGTCTCAGTTGTAACGTTGGAGAGCCAGTTAGCCGTTAGGACAGCTACTTCTCAGTTACATGACATCTCGTATAAAGGATATATATGGACGGCAACTACCACTTATCTCTTTGGGCTTACCATAAAAATTATTATATTTAAACTTCTCATATTAACTGATACATCCATCGTCAAAAGTAGGAAATCAAAACTACACGTTTCGTACAATGCTTTGTCGAATAATTTATTTATTTATTGCTGGTATTCATTAAATACAGTGATGTGAATAATACGTGACAACTTATTTTTGTTTATGTTCCTTTTTTGTTAACTGTACGGATAGAAAGTCTCACAAAAATTAATAATATTCGTAAAATATTAATATCTTACAATTTACTCGACTCAAAATCCCACTCCTTGAACTCCTCGTGACCTACACGAATATGGTAAGATCGAAGCCGCTGTGTTTTAGTGTTATCATTAATGACACTTCAAAAAAAGTAGATAAATAACGTTATTCTATAATTAAAAATAAAGTCTCTAATGTAAAATTTATAGCCATTATATTATAGCTGTAATAAACAGAACAAATATATTATAATATCTGTGATTAAAATCAGTCCCTAAACGACTCGTCGTGTTCCGGCTGGGGACTGGAGAGCCAGTTTTCAGTTGGAGTTGGAGTTGGCCAGTTGGAGAGCCATTCTTACCTTCATGTAATTTTCTTATCTTCTGGCCGACAAAGCATCAGTGATACTATTGGTTTTGCTGATGCCCACGGGCGACGGTGACCCCTTTCTGTTAGGTGGGTCGTCTGCTCGCTTGTCAGCTATTAACATAAAAGAATTGTTATTTATATTTCATTAAACCAAAACAGTGAGCTGTAATGTTGATTGTGACGTGATCGCTATCAAAACAAAGACTGAATGCAAATCTACGAATGTCTTCCAATGGGAAAGGGTTTCCAATTTTCCATATTTTTTACATTATACTTACTTATGAGCGTTTCAAAATTAAATGTAAGTAAAAAACATAAATTCAGTGATTGAGCAACAACAGGTATTTTTAAACGCCGAAATAAGTTGTATGAATTATATGGTGAAAAACAATTCAATAGGGCACCGTCTATTATTGAACATGTTAAGACATACTTTAAAATAGTTTAAATCAGTTTCATTCAGACAAAATCAATATATATTAGAGAAAAAAACCAAATAATAAAACTAAAACTACGCGGAATATTATTAGTAATGAGACCATTATGAATAAATTACGCGACCTAAAATATGAATTGGTGGTAAATAACAACAAAATCACATCTGATAATGAGGTAGCAACCGCTTTTGAAAATTACTTTCAAAATATACCTGGTACGTTGACTCACTCACTAACTTCATCGCCGGACGAAGCTTTTAATCTATTAAGAAAATATGATACTGAATGTAGAATTTTATTTGAATTTGAACGTACTACAGCATTAGAAGTAGTTAAAACTTTTCGGTCACTAAATGTTAAAAATACTGGTGACCTATGGGGAATATCAGTTAAAATTATAAATAATATAATAGATGTCATAGCAGCGGCGTGCACAGGATTATGACGCTGGGTATGCGGCGGAGTACTCGGTCACAAAAACTTTTTCTTTTATCATTTTTATCTTTTTCTTTTAGCATAGCCACAGCCACGTGACGGATCTCTAAGTCGGAAACCATGCCAACAGAACAAGTGTTAGATGTACTACTATTCATGTACATCTTCTACGGCAACGCAGACAAAACAGCGATCGATCGTCGCGGCGGAAGAAGTTCTAATAAGTAAAATAATAAGCTAAAATATTATAATTACTCACCTAGTCAGCTTCAATTTTCACATATTCAAGGTTCCGGCTACTTGAGATTACTTAGACTATACAATACAACCACACAGCCAGTTATACGTTTCATAACTTTTAAAATGAAACTTTCGAGTTACATCCCCTTTTTGCTAGTTTAATTGTTGTAACTCGGGTACACACCTACCTGTAGACACAATTTGAATCTTTTCACTGAATGAAAATTGTGAGAACTTGTTATTTTTAATATTTAATAAACACACATTTTCAACACAAACCTCACAATCAAATAACATTTAAAAAAAATCAACAAACGCACTAATAAAAGCAAATCACTACAATTATTATAGAAACTCAGTAATAAACTGTTAAATGTACACATTTTCAAATGTTAAAATGAAAAATCTTTTAACAAAACTATAAATATACTGGCGCAAACAAAATAGTAAACAATGCTTATCACATGAAAAAAGAAAAATGGCCCCCGCGAAACAAAACATTTCTGCTATTTAAACAAATAAAACCTTACCAAACAAAAATGCATAATGTGCATACGTGATTTATTAGAATTCCGTCTATTATTTTTACTCGGATTATAGGCAACGTACATTTCCAATTACTCCCGACAACTGTCGAACTTTCGTAGCCTGCCGCTGGAGTCGATATTCATGGGTGTGTGCGTTTGCGAACTGTGCACGGACACCAAAATTACTACACACATGCGAACAAATGTCTTGGTTGAATAGGTACATACATTATTTTGCAGCGCCGCTTGCTTGTCGCCAAACGCCTGGCAAACATAATGTTTGTGTGCTTGCAAATAGATGCTATTTATAAAATATTAGGCGTTTTTAAGTTATTATATTTAGTTTATTCATTTATTTACTATTAATTAAAGTCATCTAAAACGTACGAACGTTTTATTAAAATATCTGTGAATGGCAAGTAAAGCACTGCATTTCTGCCTACAAGGAGCGCACGCACCTGTGTCATAGCCCCCCACCTAACTCTAATCTTTAATAAGTGTGTTGACTTAGGTACTTTTCCGGATCTAATGAAATATAACAAAGTCATTCCGCTCTTTAAATTCGTTGATAAATCAGATTGTAATAAATACAGACCAATTTCTATTTTACCAACACTTAGTAAAGTTTTTGAAAAGATTTTACTAAATCAAATGCTGGAACATTTCAACAGAAATCACTTGCTTCAACATGATCAATATCAAATACTGCTTCATTAAAGGTCGTAGTACAACTGATGCAGGTGCTAGGCTTCTTAAACACATATTTGAGGCCTGGGAGGCATCACAGAATGCTATAGATGTTTTTTGCGATTTGTCTAAAGCATTTCATTGTGTTGAGCACGAATCATTACTTCTTAAGCTTATTCCATACGGCGTCAAGTACAATGCTCTCAATTTGCTTGCGTCCTATTTAAAGGGTGGGGTTCAGTGTGTTAGTGTAAATGATACCAATTCATCGGGATCGTCAATTGTAATGGGTGTTTCACAGGGCTCTATTCTCCATAGGTCCGTTTCTTTTTCTGGTTTATATTAACGAATTGACGTATTTTATTAGCAAACATGCAGACATTGTACTCTTTGCTGATGACACATCTCTTAAATCTATTTCTCTTAAATCTTCTTAAATCTCATTAAGACTGAAAGAAATAAATTAAATTTTGACGATGTAAACAGTGCTTTGGCCCATGTATCGCATTGGTTTACCATAAACAATTTAGTTTTAAATGCCAAAAAAACGAAATAGAAGGTAGGCAAAATTCTTAAATTAAATGATGAAACATTGACTATGGAACAATCCACAGTATTTTTAGGTGTCACCTTAAATAGTAAGCTTCAGTGGGGCGCCCATATATCGGTTCTCATAGGTAAACTTAGTAGGTCCGTTTACACTATTAGGAAGATAAGACTGATTACTGATGTAGAGGCAGCTAGACTTGTTTATTTTGTCTATTTTCATAGTCATAAATGTCTTACGGTATCCTAATGTGGGGTAAATCAGCGGACATTGATTCAATATTTATATTACAGAAAAGAGCAATCAGAGCTATATACATATTAAAGTCACGTGAGTCATTAAGACAAAATTAAAAAAAATAAGTGTGCTCACCGTAGCCTGTCAGTATATTTATA
Source organism: Megathymus violae (assembly GCA_003671415.1). NCBI lineage: Eukaryota > Metazoa > Arthropoda > Insecta > Lepidoptera > Hesperiidae > Megathymus > Megathymus violae. The sequence goes on from PDGT01000043.1 coordinate 1,145,901, forward strand.
TTAATTTAGTTTTTATTAAAAAACATTAAATACGTATAAGCAGAAAAGTGATACATATAATCATGAAACAAGAAATAGGCATAATTTGATTACATCTTCATATCGTCTTCAAAAGGTTCAGCGTTCCTTTATGGGACTTGGAGTTTGTTTTTACAATAAGATTCCTAATTTGATACGCGAGTTGCCCATAGGAACTTTTAAGCGACGCATTAAAACACAACTTATAGACAAAGAATATTATGGTATAGATGAGTACATTAATGACACGGACGTCTGGAAATAATAGTGCCGAAACCAGTTCCGTACAGATTTTGTTTTGTTTTGTAATTACCATGTGTTGTTTAAAAGATGTGCTGAGGAGTTTCTTTCGCCGTTTCTTCTCTTCATTGTTAAAATACCTTCTCGAAACGATGGTAGAAGTAAAAAATGACGTTCATAAGTGTATTTACAAAATAACTATATGAATAAATGATTTTGAATTTGAATTTAATAATTTAACTGTAATGTTTTTACAGCAAAAATATTTAATATAGGTTTTTGTGTACTTAATTATTTGAAAAACCTAATTATTACTACCTATTACAAATCTTTATGAATATAACGAATAATATATCTACTCCTATACATCTACGAAAAAACAATCTATTGGTCCTGTGTATACAAGTCGAATCTTATTACAGCTATTATGTTCTTCATAATAATATGTACATGATAAAAGAAAATGTTGCTATTCATGTAAGTCACTTTTCACATTCACAAATACTATAAAAATAACTCATCAATACCTAAATTAATTGGACTTGTATTATGTAAATATTTCATTTAGTACACTATGTTTTAGCGCTCAACATAATGGTAGCTCGTCATTACCAAATAGAATTAGAATAGAATTTGGCAGTCAACGATTATTTTATTCATAAAAATATTATTCGAATAATTCATCATATAAAAGGAAATGAAATACGTATAATTCTACGTAAAAAAAATAACTATACTAAGCTGATGTCGCAGAGTAGGTGCTAAATATATTTATTTGTGAGTTATAACTATAAAATAAAACCATTTTTATTAGTAATTGTTGTTATTATGTAATGTATTTTTTTATCACGCCCTGATATACGATCATCTGTTAGTTGGATAGCAAACTTTGTAAATGCTCAAATAACTTATATTGGAATGTTGGCAATTCTGAATTAGTATTGCAATATCATATAAATTACCGAAAAAATTGGTATTGCTCGAAAATTCAAAAACTTTATAAAAGGAAATTTTTAATAAATATTTTTATTTAATTTTAAATTTGTATTTAGGATAATATTTTTAAATCATATCAATATTGTATATTAATATTAAAATAAAATTCAAAATACATACATACATATTTAAAAGCCAAACGCTTATTTGTTTTGGTATTTTATTACTAACAATTTGATTTATCGCCTTTAATAAGCTATGAATTTCATTTTGTATTTATTTTATTTTTATTTTGTATTTTATAACCTTATAAAAGTTAACTGAGATATTCTCAAATATTTTCTGGAAGTATGGTACCGAAATATGAAAATAGATTCTGTTGCTTTTTTCAATGAAATATCACCAAGTAAAACTATTTCTCATTACTTAAAAAAGGTATTATTTTTTCCCTCTTAAAAAATTTCCTCTTGGCAAATAACGGGTTATAATATCTAATTATTGTGGAGCATGGCAACATTTTAAAAAGAAAGTGAAGTGAAAGAAATGAATTTACGAGAATAGGTCGCAAGTCGCATAGATTTTTGGTTGATTTCCTTTACACTTTACGTTATTATTCTCCTTAACATCTAATAAACTACCATTCATTTGTGTTCCCGATTACGTTTTGATTCAACGGTCTCGGAACTGTACCACCGAAAACAGGATAAGTACGAGAGTGAACAGCATCTTATTGATTTTCTTTCCTTGCATATGCTTTCAACCAACGCGACCTGAAGTTAACGCTACAACTCAAGTATATATGGTTTAATTAGAGCAAATTCTTCTTTCGATCGAAACAAAACGATATAGTGAAATTTAGAACAAAATCGTGCTTAACTTTAGCGTTTCAAAATGATGGCAAATCCGCTCGACTCGATGAACGCGAATCAGCCCACGCAAAATGGTAGTAAGTTGCAGCCGTGCAACAATGAATCGAAAACTAATTTAATAGTGAATTATTTGCCACAAACAATGACCCAGGAAGAAATTAGATCTTTATTCTCCAGCGTCGGCGAAGTCGAGAGTTGCAAGCTGATCAGAGACAAAGTAACTGTGTTCCCGGACCATATCCTCAACGGGCAGAGCCTGGGCTACGCCTTCGTCAACTACCACAAGGCAGAAGATGCCGAGAAGGCCGTGAACACATTGAACGGTTTGCGTTTGCAAAATAAGATCATAAAAGTGTCTTACGCCCGTCCCAGCTCCGACGCAATAAAGGGAGCCAACTTGTACGTGTCGGGGCTTCCAAAGCATATGACCCAGCAAGATTTGGAGAAGCTCTTCTGCCCATACGGCACCATCATCAGCTCTCGCATCCTTCACGAGAATATGAACGTAGGACACTTAATGCAAGGTGGTATGGAAGACCACTCCATTCAGGGTCCGTCTAGAGGCGTCGCATTCATCCGCTACGATCAGCGCTGCGAAGCGGAGACGGCGATTCGCGAGCTTAACGGCACCATTCCTCCAGGTGGCACTGGGCCGATGACAGTCAAATGTGCAAACAACCCTAGCAACCAGAACAAAGCATTGGCACCGCTCGCTGCATACCTCGCCCCGGCGGCCGCTCGACGCTTCGTGGGACCTGCTGGTAAGGCCCTGCTTGCTATTAACAAAGGCCTGCAAAGATTCTCTCCACTTGCAGATCCCCTTATACAGGGTAATGCTCTAGGAGGATCTGGCTGGTGCATTTTCGTGTACAATATAGGAGCTGATACAGAGGAAAGCATTCTCTGGCAACTTTTTGGCCCATTTGGTGCCGTCCAGAGTGTTAAAATAATCAGGGACCCAGCAACCAACAAGTGCAAGGGGTATGGTTTTGTAACAATGACTAATTATGATGAAGCAGTTGTTGCAATCCAATCATTGAACGGATACTCCCTTAATGGTCAAGTGCTGCAGGTCAGCTTTAAAACAAATAAGAGTAAATCCTAAGTTTTCAATATCTAGTCAATAAATTATAGCTAATGCGTAAATGTTGATCATAACTCAGTCGTGGTTTGTCACCAGGGCATATGGTTTTATTTAATTATTGCATAGGAAATAAAGGGTGGTGCAAATATAATAAAATACAAAGTTGAGACCAGTGTTCATACATAACGAGTACAAACATCTTTTCACATAAACTAAACATCACAATAGCTTATTATGACAAGAGGTATGGCAGCTAGCAATGATTTTGGCACAATTATGCCATAATGAGAGCTTTACTTTATGTAGCTCTTGCATTGTAATAGTCTAGAGATCATAGTGCCCGTAAGAAAATTATGTCTCAAAATAGATATACTAGGATTGATTTAATTATAGGCAATCATAATTTTTTTTCATAAAACTAAATTTAATTTGGAAATCCTCAATTCCAAATGACTGACATTGAAGATGCTATTATTTTATAAAGTAACTTATTTATATTTAATTGTTTTGTAATAATTTGATTCATAGCTGTATAAAGTAAACTTTGTGAGGTGAAAAAAGCATTCCTTAGAAAATAGATGTGCCTCAAATTATTACAAGAAAATTGTCTATAATCTGTAACTCCTTACAGATGCTAGATAATTGTTTAAAAATGTAAGTTTTTACAAGAATGACTATTAATTATATCCCATCAAACAAGACAGATGACAAGCAATATATTTAATTTTTTATGAGAATCTACAGTGCAATATTAAAAGATTACTCTAAGTAAAAATATGAAAGAAAGATATTACTAATATATGTATATGAAAAACTGTGCAATTATACCACACATCTTTATAGATATTTGGATACCTGCAATAATTAAAAAGAAAATATATTATTAGAAATACATTATAAATATTTACAACTGTGTTTTTAGACTACCAAAGATGTCATACGACTGATTTAATCGTTAGATTAAATTTGTGGCAAACTGAGACACTAATTTTAAGCAATATCTTCCATACAGGCTTTTATAAATTGATATAAGGATGACCGTACCATTAGTGATTATAATTATTGGAGTAATTAATGGTATATTACTCAGAACTCGGAGCTTGACTCTTGCACAAAATGATAAGTAAGTGTGATGAATAAAACAATCATTAGTATGTTTAAAGTCATGATGTTTCAAATTAGTTGTGTTCATGTATAATTATTTTTCGCAGTAATTTGCACATTTTGATCTGAAGGTGATTTAATGTGACTACTCGGAAATCACAAATTATGATATATGTATATGGACCATGACAAGATAAAATAACTATAGTGTCTGATCAACATTTTTCTAAGTTTTGTATTGTCTTGATAATCAAATGCATCCATTTATTGGGCACATATTTACTGTTGGGTTGGCAGTCAAGATAGTGTTGGGGTTGGGGAGTGATTATGTCTAAAGGCATCCATTTTGAAATTTACGATTAGTTATTTCTCAGATATTCTCTAGATGTAATATGGGATTTGGTGCGGGTGGTATGTCTAATTGGTTACATTGCAATGTCCTTATATGACATTATGATGGAAACTGCAGAATATTTAACTTTCATGGCATGATATTCTCTCTAATTCTTTTGATTGTGTAATCACTATTTATTATAACATTTAAGTATGTAATGTATAATTCATAATTTATTCTCGTATTAGATAATAGAAATATTTATAGATTTCATTTGATGTTATAATTAATATATTGTATTTAGCGTAAGTTTTAAAAAATTAGTTCAGTAAATTTACTCAATAATTGAACGTTTATATCCACTTCATTATTTATATGTATAACCAATATAATAATATATATTCGTATTTTGTAGTTTCTGTCACTATTATAGTTAAATTATTTAATAGGTAAAATGATTAGATGCATATCATATAACGGAGTATATGACGTTGGATCTTCTCTTGGCTCGTATGCGTATGTAATGCATTTTGTCTTAAGTATTTGTTTAAAATGTAATACTGTTAAGCATAAATGTTTCATAAGTGTAATAATATTTATTTAAAGTACTTAACTACACGGAACTAGTCAGTTATAATTTTGCGCAACATTAAATCTTTAAGTACCTTTACTTAAGTATTTAAAAAAAGCTGTGTTCTCTAATATAAATGTAGTCCTTTAGGATTTGTGTTAAATTACGTTGGTGTGGTGTTTCTTTAATTTAAGTATAAATATGATACCATTGTGGAACACACGGTAACAAAATAACGAATGGTGTGTACAACTAGTCACAGCTAATATGTACCTCTCAGTAATTTAATCTTTTAAAGCCGTTCCAAATCTTTTATCGCGAATGTTAAAAGAAAAGAGTGACTGAGGAAAAGACAATGTGCGTTGTTTATTTGTAATAATCTAATTCCAGCATAGGAAAACCATGAGATGCGAAACAAAACTTCGTTCACCTTTCTAAGCACTAGCATTGTATGCATAGTGCCTATTTGCTGGGCAACTGATCGCTTACAAATCTTTGCGTTTTCTGTACATTGTTATGTAATGAGACAGTAATAAAATTAATTAATCATACGCAATGCAAATGGGAGTACCGTCTATTTTGATCGTTAATTTTTGCCTGAATATAAGATAATACGTTTTAATTTTCCTCTCAGGCTTTCTTGTTTATAAAACTCTAATCTGACTTGACAATTTACCATGTGTTTTAATGTCATAGGCAGATACGCTGAACCTTTAATGAATCGCCCTTTTTAGATCGTACTAACCGAAATCGAAAGAGCTCAGCCGATTAGATTTCCATAATACAGACGACCGTGTAAACTTCAGAAATGTGTAAAATAAAAGTATTAATTTAGTTATTATAAATCTGATCGTAATTTCTCTCGAAAGTCGTTCCACAATAAATTGAAATTTGCGAATTAGCTTTACTTGTTATCTTATTTCTAAATATCATCATACAGACACTATATTTGGTGATTTATTGATGTTTACGGAAAACTGATACGGGATAAGAAATACATTTTGTATTGTCTATAGACGATCATTTTTACTTGTATGATTATACAATTCTACAAACTTGCCATTTTATTCATCAAGCCGTTATTATATATGAAAAACAATTTGATTTATTCAATTCTAGACGATTCGAATTCGAATTCGATTGTTACAAAATGGAGGTTTCCTTCCTTTTTTATAAGTACTTGATTTTGACTGTGAACGCATCGTCTGTCAATCCGATTGAAGTACGATTTTCGATTGAAATACTGAAGTTAATGAGATCAATTTTGTAAAATAACATGGGTGATATCGTAATTATTATATTGCTGATTTTAAAATATTCGAATGTATTCCTGTTATAAAAATTTATCATGACTCGTTTTCTAGTCTATAATCTTAGGTACTGGTTATATTTTAAAGTCCTTCTGCTGTCTACCGATCTACAATTTCAGTTTAATTGGAAACGCGAAATATTTTATTTACTAAGCGTTTCTTTATTCTTGCTCTTGTAAGAATCTCAGTAAATGTAAAAGTCACAGTTTGTAGAGCGGGAGCGTGTAGGTAAATGTAGGCACTTGTCTCGCAGAGGCTGGCAGCCTCAATGTAATGAATACTTTGTGAGGGAACCTTTAGTCTAGACGGCCTCTGATCAGACTCTATAGGATTTGAGCGAGCGTTGCGCGCGAAACAAAAGCGACTTTATGAGTTGACATGCGGTTTCTTAAATTTATTGCTGTCTACACTGGGACTCTAATCTCCTGAGATTTGAACTAAGGGATAGTCGGACTTTTGATGAGTCCGTGTCAGAGAAAAGTAATCATAGAAAAGATTTGGAATCGCTTGTTTATAAATAGTTTGTGTTGTGTCGTCCCCGAGTTGATTCGTTACATTTGCTCACCGAATAAAAGAACATTTGTCAAAAGTCAACACAGTAGGGTCGATGGCGAAACTGTCTCGTCCGATTTCAATGCGGATTCCTTTTGACTTGTAATTTAAAACTGAGACAAAAGACTCGCATGTCTACTGTCTACGGGTTTAGTGAAATCAATAACAATTGTACTGCATCTGTCGGTATTTGCAATTAATTTGCTATGAAGCTTATTATGTACTGTGTTGACGCGTCCAATACACACCTGTCCTTTTTTATTGTTTTGTTCTGGTTTTCTATATCGTGGTATTTTGTGTTTAGTGTAGTCTCAGTTTAATATTTTATTAACTAACATTTTTTCGACTTTTTAGTGTTTATTCAACTTAACCACATTTAACAAATTAATTGTGTTTTTTTTTGTTTGTTCTGGGCAGGTTCGGGTATTGTAAGGTTTTGGCCTAGGTATAGCTAGCATTTTAAGACAGAGTACAAATCGACGAATGTATTGAAACAAATTTGGCTTACTTACCAATAACTTGAAATGTCAACGAATGTAATCTGACGTAGGAAATATTGAAATAGACATTAAATATCGACATTAGCAATAATGTATTTAAAAATTCTTTCATTTTATACCTGGAACCTACATATTCCTAATCCTTGTGAAATGCTAAACGAACAGCTGTTGTAATGTTAACGTACTTGGCTTGGTTATAATAAAGTTACCGTTATTCTCAAGTTTTGCGTTTGTGACTTTGATTTTGTTGGGCGATGAGGCGTTCCATCCGCTGATCGGCAGTATTAGTACAATACGACTGTGGTTTTCATGAGTGGTAAACATATCTTAATTATCTTCAGAATGACTTTTAAAGTAATAGAATATGAGTATGTAATGAGTATTTAATAATTTATCACTTGCTATTTCATTATAATCATCACCAAAATCCATTACACTCCTACTGTTGTTTCCGATCGGTTTTAGTTATGTAGCTTTTTAGATAAAGAGTTTAAGCTACAATGTGCCACGTCACCGAAATGAAAATACATTAACCCATATGTTTGGAAAATGAAATTAATATTACCTACTGTTACCTAAATTATTAAAATGTTGGTAATTGGACACAATGACGAAAAGAAACGATACTGCAGTAAAAAAGTAAATAGTCTCTAGCTAGTTGCTGGTACTAATATCTCTTCATCACCATGACATATACTGTTCCACTAGTGAGCTCAGGTTTCTAAAAAGTCAGGGGTTAAGGCCGCCACGCTGGCCGTGTGGAGAATGGCAGAATTCACACAGCTTTGAGTACGGGAACACGTGAAACTTGGTTTCTTCACGATTTTTGTCTTTACTCAAGCAAATAAAAGTAATTTGTAATACGCATTTAACTTTTGAAAAGTTTCAGGTGTATGCGTCCTTCATCATACACATCACTGCTGCATTTGTTTTTTTTTCACTGTTATTAATGTATTACATTTTTATTGTGTCCATGTACAGTGAAGGGCGTACGCAGTGAGTAAAATGTATTTCACCCTACAACAATAAAAAATGGCGCTACCCTGTTACTTTAACAACGAAAACAGACAAGCATCACACAGAAATAAATAAGGGGCCCGAATAACAGATATCTGGCACACCAAAATCTTTGTGCGTAGGGGTGTGCTATTAAATCTCCACCCCCGGGGTCAACGAACCTTCGATTCGCTGGCAACGTGACGTGTTACGGGCGAAGGGATTCAGATCACCCTTCGATTTATCTCGTGAATTTTGTTATTATCTCTGTTTATAACAGAAAGAGGTCGTTGACTGAGATATACACTTGCTGCTTTGTATATATAGCGTCCAAATATTCCGAACAGAATAACCTAACTACAAAATAATATTAATGTCAGGATTAACAAAATAATCATGAACTGAGTATTACGAAAACATAACTTACCATAAAATCTTTAACATCTAATCTATACCTACTCAAATATCACACCAGCGGCCGAGCACTGAATGTCGTGGAGCATCGTTTCATTGAATATCAAGTCGGACACGGGAATTTGAGTTACTTACGACTGCTGCAATTTTAGATAGTCAAGGTAAGGAGAGATCTTTGAAATAATTTTCTCATTTAAGTGTAGCCTGTTCAGCGCTAGCTTTTAGCTTTTATCGACAAGGTGCAAGTTGCTTCTATTATCTTTTGATATAATATTTATATTATATCACAAACATAATTTGAATGTAGTCGTATATCTGTTACAAAAAATGTGAGATATACCGGACAAGACATTAGGTAGTATTCAAATCAATCTGTTATTTTATGACACCTATAATTATCAACATTCTCGATTTAAAGGCAATGATTCGATCAATGAAGTAGCGCCTGAGTAAAGCTCTCTAGCAGAATATAACTGTCCTATTTATCGACTACGGGTGTCTCGATTTACATCAATACCTAGTTTGTGTAGGTACACCACCAAACAGAACATTAGTGCGGTTGTGAATAATTAATTAGTTATGGCCACCGATTCGGAAATGTCCAATGAAACTAAAAAAACTACACAAGTTGAACTTGAAATTTTATAGATTATCTTTTATCGGGGTCTGATTGTCCATTTATTATAAAACTCGATTTCTCTTAAATCGGTATAATTGTTCGGCAGTTCATGATCAAATTCATTTTAAACACACAAGTCTAACACCCGTTATAGCACATTCGAGGTCCGTTACTTATATTCAATATTAATATGACTGGTTATTATTACTATAATATCCAATATCTCCACAAATATTATCCAATAAGATTATGGACGTTGTGAAATAGTGAACATAATATCTTTTGTAGAATACATTCTACTTTCGCTTTTCTATTTTGCAGACTTGACCGATGATGGTATCGTTGTGTCATGTTTATCGGACATTAGGGTTTTTACACACAAAAAACGATATTGTATTGCAGCGCACAGACTACTATTACACACACTGGGAAGTCTGCGTCATAAACATAATATACTAATTTAAATCTGCGTATTATAATACTCTATGTATCAGAACATAGAGTAGTGTGTATATATATATATATATATATATATAAATGTTGAGTTATAAAGAATAGACGTCTATTCTTGCAAATGTCAATAGGTGTCAAAATTGATAAAAGCACTTTGTTGTCAAAGTCAAGTTAATCAAATGTTTCGTCCCAGACTGTCAAAAAGAGATTTCATTTCGTTCAATTTACAAATAGCAAATGCATTGAATCCATATTGGTTGAAAGTGGTCTTGTTTACGTTGTATAAAAAACAGTAATAGTTATGCTAACATTGGAGTCAAAAATCAGAAACAGATGTTACCTTGACGAGGGGAACGTAGCTACGTTTAACGTACGTAGGTACTTTAGATTGGATTTATAAAGTGGTGTTACAGTACAGTACTGAATATGGAATCGTTGTCGAAACAAGAACTTATATCGACGATAACTAAACAAGCGGATCAAATTAAACGCTATGAAGCTCGACTCCGAGGTAAGTTATTATTATATTTTATTTTGTAATGTAACTTATTATTTTTGAAACTTATTTTTGAAACCGTGACCTTTAATTGAGTAACATTAATATTAACAGCTGTTCCATAGTCTGATAGTTGTGTTTTCTGAATTTATATGTTCAAGTAGTTAATTAATTAGAAGCTTACAATATACACATGCATTATTAGTAAAATATTGTAATGTCAAAAATTGTAATTGTTGCTAGCTTTGCTCAAGAATTTGATGGTGTTTGCCAAACTTGACCTAGCTAGGTTATCTTAATTAACTATAAACCTTTATATCTACACTCTAATTATGGTCCTACCTATCAAATAAAGTTTAATTCCCTTTACTTATTTATGTAGTGATGTTAAATTCTGACCACCATATATAGAATTCTAAAAATTTTTTTTACAGGGAATGTTATTTTTTGATGAGTTAAGGACTAGTGAAATAACAGATGGTGTCTAGGCCACTTGATGTTAAGCAGTCACCGTTGCCTGTGGACATGTACAACTGTAGAGGGGTCGCCAATGCATCTCTAGCCCCGAAGGAGAGCTCTTTTCACACCTTACTTGAAGAACCTCATGTTATAGTGCTCCAGGGTGACCTCCAAAAGCAGCTCATTCTGCAGCTTGTACATATGGTAAAAAAGATTGTGAAAATTGGACTGTTGAGGATCACCACAAGTCCAGATGATGTGCATGGAATTTCAATCTTCGATGCATAGTGTAATTAAAAAAGGTGACATTGGCATCAGTCCTAACAGTTCCTCGGAGTCCTCACCCATTATTATGTTATCTAGTTAACCGATCATATCTTTCTTAGTGCAATTGGGTTAGAAATGATTTTTGTATCGCTGCTGTTGGTTTTATAGCTTTCTATACTGTAAAAGATAATTGTCACTAAACCTATTATTGTAAGAGGATGTGCCTTACAACAACATTTATTGAATAGACATCTCTATATGATGGCATGAGCATAGTAAAATGTGATTAGCTGTTTAATTGTCAATGAAGCACTCATAGCCTAATAGATTGTGTTGTTCTTCACTACAGACATAACAGAGTTAAGCAATGGCAGGCACAGTTGGTAGTGAAATGAGTGATTGTAAGTTAAAAATCCATATCCATCCATACAAGAGCTTTTTCCTAATGTCTTTAAGGTGCCATTTGTTATTGTGAGCTTTTGTTATGAAATGTTGGAGGCCATTAGGTGGCATAAGAACATCAGATATTTGGGTTAGCAAGTAACCTGTCCACTAATCTGTACAGGAGGAGGTTTCCTTAATTACTAGCATATATAGTTACCATGCCCTGAAGTGGGCCACTAATAAGTTGAAGCCATTTGATTAATCACATCCTTCGGTTATAATGTATTGCTTAAAATCCAAGATATCATGATTATTAATCAGTCTTTTTCTACAGATGTGGTTGCTGCATATAAAGGTCTTGCAAAAGAAAAAGAAGCGCTTGAAATAAGTTTGAAAGCTCTAAACAAATCTAATGGTCAGAATGAAGGAGGTATGTGAAATATAAAAATTATCAATTTATTAATTTAGAAAGAAAGAAAAAATACATTTATTCACAACTTGTAGAACAATGCACATAAATAAACAACTTTAAAAAGTAGTATAACAACAGAATATAGAAAGAAATGCAGAAATAAGACAAAACAAATGTGTGCTGCAGCATCAAGCCGTAAATAGGGGCACACTCAGCTTGTGTCGCGGTCGGTGTGACATGACTGTGGCTCTGATTGTTGCATTCATTGTGCTACATTTTTAGAATGCAAACTGTAAAATATACCTTTTGTAGCTTCAGATGATTCTGTGGCAACCTTGACACTGTCATTGTCTACTCTGACAGCTGAGAAATCTCGGATGGAAGAGGCTTTTCAGGCTGACAAAAAAGTTACTCGGGAGAAAGTATGTATTACCTATATGGATTATATATATTATTAAAAAAAACATGTACAGATGTATAGTTCAAGAACCCTGCTGCCCTTGTAAATAATTTATTTTCTATTTGTTGCACGTTCAGTTACCTCTGATATCTTTTAAGTTAAAATTATATCAATATTATAGTTCTCACAGCCAAATATTTGAATTTGTAAATAAATGGCAAATTGACATAATGCAGCCAATTTTAAAGTAGCTTTGTGCATGTTTTTACTAAAATTAATATTTTCGGGACTTTTTTTTTGTCTTGTATCAGTGTAGAATAGTTCTAAATGAGAATAATTTTGGATGCTTATATGTTGAGAGAGTGTATGTACAGTAAATTTAGCACTAAGGTTGCCGTCATATCCAATTGCTTATATTAATTATGTATAAAGAAATAGATGTGTATTTATAGATGTATTTCAGTATGAAAATATGTTAGCTGCCATGAGAGAGGAGACAAAAACATTAGTACAGCAGCACCTAGTGGAAATCAGTAACTTGAAAGCGAAGATCGCATATGAGATTCAGGAGCGAGAGAAAGAAAGGGCCGATCATGCAGCTATGCTGAAGTGAGTCTTTTAACGCATAAGTGTTTTTAAGTAGGGCTACCATCAGTACTAGGGTGCATTTAAAATCTGGCGCAGGCCACATAAATGAGTTGTTTTTGCCAATAACATTGTTCTCATTTAATTCTTTATTATATTAATCTTATTTCAACAAGAAGTAACAGGCACACAGTCCACCCGGGTTAGTGTTAATGATCGCTGAAACACAGAAACAAACTTCAAGTAATACTAATATTTATGATTAAAACATTTTTTGACCTGTTACAGAGAACTGCATGTGAAGTTTGATGCGGAACGGAAAACAAAGGAGAAACTAGAAGATAAAGTGGTTCACAGTTCGGAGACTCAGGGTAAGATATTGTTTAAACTTTAAATGTATGTTTTTACTCCAATTGTCCTGTAACCCAATAGTTAGTGACTACCGGCTGACAAAGGGTCTCAGGTTTGATTTCTAACCGGGGCGTACAGCTGTGTGACAGATAAATTATTGTTCATGGGTAGTGGTTGTTCGTAATGTCTTATTTCTGTATGTCCATGCCACACATAACACGGAAACCTAGTGCAGAGACGGGGGACCCCAGTGCAGAGGTGGTGGTGTGTTGCAGAGCTATAGTGTGTAACGTTGCGCGGGAGTCCACCGTTTTCTTGACGACAAACAAATATTTTAAAGACTAACAATTAGATTCTCTGGTTGGAAATTTGTGTGAGGATTTGTATTCTCATTGATGGCCGACAGCGTGTCAAGCGGAGCTGGAGAAGCGCGTCCGCGACCTGTCCAGCTCGCTGGAGGCGTCCCAGCGGCGGCTGCAGCGGGCCGAGGCGCGCACGGCGGAGACGCCCGCGCTACTCGTCCGTCTGCAGAACAAGCTCGCGCTCGTCGAGCAGGCGCACTCGGTCGCTATCAGGGAGGTGGGTGGGCCGGTCTGATGCTGAAGAACTGCAGCTGCAGTTTGACCGTAGTGGTTAAGGATTAGTCGAGTTTAGGATGATGTATTTCGCTTATACATGAGGCCTGAGGATGTGGTTGTTTAGATTAGGGGTTTTAGACGTAAAGTAGATTTGTTAGTGTTAATTAGTTGTATGAGGTATGAAATCTCTTAAAAACTGTGTAATGGATAAAATCTAGGTAGTAATACAGTGCCGATGGAATGGATGGCGTGCTGCACAGTGAGGATATTAGGAAATAAGACGTATTAAAAATAGTAGTGAAAATAAGCTTGTATGCAGAGTTTCCTTAAACCTATCTAATTTACCTGTTCCCCAATTTGTATGTGATGTTATCGCTTGGATCAATCAGCACTATTTTCACTATTTTTACCGCACTAAACCCTCCGCCCCGTGATCTTTCTCAGGGCTAAGTAGAGGATTCCGGGATCTCCGTAGGAACGCAACCGGGATCCTCTGAGCGCGGTGCCCATGTTGGGCTCCACCCGGGAGGGACAGCATGTCCCGTCCGACATCCGATCTCATCGACGGTGCGCGGCCACACACACCGTCGTCCTTCTTTGAGCTCTCGCTCTTACCAGCCACAACCCTGGAAGTCCCATTTTAGACGCCTCTCACGACACACAGGGGATACCGTAGCTCATATTCTGGTCTCGAGCTTCAGGGACATACAACAGTCAACCTACACAGTGAACAACAACATACATATATCACTACAATAAATGCAACCTTAAACGATCACTTCAGAGATGTTCTAAGGAACTAATGTTCCTCACATCAACGACTGGTACATTTAGACATATTACATACTGATCTGTTATGTTGACAACTTTCCATAGCCAATTAAACGATGTACACGAAATTCTGGTTTCGGTGTCATGACTTCAACCGTATCTTCCACCGCCGTCATATTTGTTCTTTGGATTCAATTAAATGCGTCGCTACTATACTGGATACTATATTGGGTCCTTGGAGGAGTCAAAATCTATCTTCGGTATGTTGCGCAGGGTGGCTTTGTGTGGAACTTTTTGGATTACACTTATACTTGTGCCGTTGGCAATACTTAATTGTTCAAACTGGACTGGAATCAAAATTGTATTGCAGTTTTAACTAAGTGTGTACGTCTCTCGAACTCCCTTCCCCAAACTATCCGTCGAGCCAATTGAACTGAACTTTTAGTAAATATGGATACGATTTATTTCCAGGAACAAATAAAAGTGAAACGCGCTGAGGAATCAGCCCGGAAGATCTGTGCGCGCCAGGAGGAACGAGTGGCTCTTCTAGAAGAGAAGATCGCAGACCTGTCGCAGACGATAGGAGAGTACGACTTGCAGCGGAGACGCGACCAGCAGGTCATCCAGCAGCTGAGGGATTCGTTGAACGGCAGGCTTCTGGACCGAATGGCCAGTAACTCTGGGACGGGTGAGATTTTTTAAATACTTATAATATATTAAGGTTTTAAACCTACAAGGGATTAAAAAAAATAAAACTT
The DNA here is from genome assembly GCA_003671415.1 of Megathymus violae. Taxonomy (NCBI): domain Eukaryota; kingdom Metazoa; phylum Arthropoda; class Insecta; order Lepidoptera; family Hesperiidae; genus Megathymus; species Megathymus violae. The sequence continues at coordinate 1,161,362 of PDGT01000043.1, forward strand.
TAATATAGAACACTAACAAAGGTTTTAATACCAAACAAAAATATAAGTTACCTAATGAAATAAATCGAGTAGATAGCAAATCAAATATTTAACGAAATAAGACACCAATTATGTACATAAACAAAAGTGGTTACGCACAGCCTGAATAGCACATTTCACCATAACAAATAAATAACACTCAGAAATCGCTTCGAACGCTACTGTCTGTCCTCTATGAAAGTCAGCGAGCAAATGCTCGTTACCTGCGCGTGCGCTGCCTTTTATAGGGTATGACTTTGTTTAAAGTTTCTTAAATATATAAATACTGTAACATTGCCGTATCACAACAAGCGTGGCGGACCATTACCTGGACCCCGTTCGTTGTGAGTAGAGACTCGAGCTCCCAGCTGTGGGACTACAGATTGTAATGGTGATGGACCAATCGAACATATTCTGTTTTCAGAAGACACACAAAAGAGCGAGACAGACAACGACAAGTTGGCCGACAGCGAATACCTCCACACGCTGATCGACAAGGTGCACATTCTGAAGAAGGAGTTGATCGCGGAGAACGACAAGCTGGGCCACCCCATCGACATCTCGGCAGTGTTCGGCGTGGACGGCTACGAACACGTTCACAGCAGGTGTCGGGAGCAGCTGGACGCGTTGAGGGCGGAGTTTGATACTTACAAGGTATTTTGTTATGCAACATGTTCAAGAATTACCACTGAGCATATACTGATAACGTTTCCACAATAGTTCACTGTTGTAACAGTAAACACAAGCAAAACGCGTAACAATTTTTTTTATGTAACAGCCGACAAACGAGCAGACGTGCGACGTGATGGTAAGTGGTCATCGTCGCACATGGACATCTTCAAGGCCAAAGATATCAGTGATGCGTTGTCGGCCAGGAAATGTGAAGAAGGTAAGAAAGCAAGTATTGGCTCTGAAGCCCCCAGCCGGAACGTGGCGAGTCGTTTGGCGGCTGACTCGAGCGGCAGGGTGGGAGCTAGCCAGGCAGGCTTCACGGAAAGATAATATTTATGACTACACGTTCACCGGAGGGTCCACTTCGTCCAGTTTTATTTCAGTTCAAATACCTTGGTATCATTTTCCAGAACATGAAGGCGAGGGTGTCGGCGGGCGAGGCCGACGGCGAGCTGGAAGACCTGAAGCTGGAGGTGTCGGTGTTGCGCGAGAAGCTGGACACGTGCCGGCTGCTGCTGGACGAGGAGAAGAGGGATAAGCTAGACTGTCTCAGGCTGCACGAGGAGGTGGGATATGCGTATGTTTCCACACACATGTAGATACACGCATGCCTGCTTTTGACCTTTTCAAACTAGCTTTATTGGATCAAGCTGTGATTAATTTAATTTTTACAAAACAGTCCATTATTTATATCTTACCTTGCACTTTTCTTGAGGGCTGCGGGGCTACCGTTCAAGTCAAGTGCCGACTGCAGAGTGGACTGCGGGGCTATCGCACTCTGTGCCGTCTAGTTGACGAATGAATATTACTTTTTTTTTTTTTGCGCCCAGACAATTTGAAAAGGGCTACCCTCCGGAAAGCGGGGGAGGGGGGTGGTGAATGCTTTATGCATACCAGCGCAGCCGGCTGCGCTGGTTATGTGGGACTCCCGAGAAACCTAGGGGCTACCCACTAAACACCACCCGAGACTGGCTTTGGCCTGGAGGCCTTGAAGCCGACATCTGATGCGACCCCCTTTAGGGAAAAGGGGGCGCTAGAATATTACTAATCGAGCTGCCGTTTATATAGCCGCTGATGTAGTGGTGTGCGTGACGGACGAACGTAGAAACACGTTGATAGGTGAATGTGCACACGACAATGAATGATGCATAGCTGTTTGTTACAGTACGTTATTATTATTATTTTAACTTCTCACCGCCTTTTGTATGGCTTGTATGGCTCGGCTATTATTATTATTATCTGACTACTTAGTTACATGCTTGTACATTTATATATTACATAACTTATAGAAATTTCTTGCTCTCAGGATCCAACGGTGAAGTAGAGAGAACTGGCTCGCTTATTATTTTTTGCTTGTTAGTGCAGTGAGGTGATGATAAATCTTGTTTTTACTCACATGTTCGTCCGCATGTATTTTTTTTTTTTTTT